>VZTM01022042.1:75558-118574 GCA_013400555.1 Jacana jacana | reverse complement strand
TCCAGCACCTCAATGGCTTTCTTGTGGGAAAGGTCCCAGAACTGGACACTCATGCAAATGAACTGAATCCCATGTAGTTCTGCAGTGACCAAACATTACTACCTATTTGACACCCTCAACCCATGTATTACTGGATTTCTGGCCATGGGACAAAGTGCTGCTGTAACCGAGTAACACTAGTCTGAAGCCTGGCTGGTGTCTCTGGAAAGAGTCTGATGGTCATGACAGTTAGACACTGCAGACCATAGGTTGCTTTTTCTCCATGATCAATGGGAGAATTCTGGGGATCACCATGTTTTCTGGATTGCTATGTCTGATGAAGAGAGTAGTTCAGTGCAGGCTTGTCATACAATCATAGAATCACTCAGGTTGGAAGAGACCCTTGGGATCATGGAGTCCAGCCATCAGCCCCACTTTACAAAGTTCTCCCCTACACCAGACCCCCCAACGCCACATCCAATCTACTCTGAAACAAAATCTACCACCTCCCTCCACCTCAGCGAAGCAGATAGGGAACCTTGTAATATCTGCCTTACATCCCATTCAGTAGTTCCAGAGGGATGAGGAGGTACATCTGGGAACAGGAAGAAGACTTTCCCTGAAGGACACACTGATGGGAGGGGTATTTGTGTGACAATTCCCTAAATTCAGTGACATGTCCCTGATTATTTAGATAAAGGGGGGGGGTGACTTCAGTCGAGCAGACGTGTTTCATGACAAAGGCTCAAAGACAAAAGCAAGGCCATGCAAAATGTGAGGAGCAGGAGTCAAAGGAATTGCACTAGAAGATGTCCTGTCACTTCGGTGGGCTTCAGTCAGGACATTCAACCAGGCCTGCCAAAATGTTCAGCAGTAGCACGAGTAAGGAACAGCTACTTGAAAAAACAAAGGAACTGAAAACTCAGTATTTTCTAGCTGAAAGCCCTCTCCCTCCACTTTTCACCCATTGTGTCCTTGCCTAAAAAGTCGACCACCAGCTTTTTGTCTGTGAAGATTTGGATCTACAGGTGGAGACCTCTACGCAAAGTGTTTAGTACAAATGTGAGAATGAACCCTCCCTCCCCTGACGTCACATGCAGCCCAGTGACCCCCAGTTTGCACGGGTCACATCAACTAACAAACATCTTGTGGCTTTACCTCATCTCCAAGTCTTCATTTTCTTGTGGTACAAATTTGTACAAGGCAACATAGGTGTTCATTTGTAACGTGCTTTTATAAAATGGTCCCTTTAAGGAAAAAAAAAAGAGACAATGTAAAAATCTGTCCCGTGCAGGAATTGGGGTGGTTTTGTTAGAGAGTGAGGAACCAGGGCCTGATCTTCCAAGGAATGAGCCAGAATCACCCCGTTGCTTTCACACCTTGGAGGACTATGGCCCCGATACACTGTGAGCCACTAACTATCTGCATTTAAAAGTCAGATTCTTTCAACCCCAGGACCAAAGTCCAGGCTTCCAAAGAACCCCAGCAGAATTCTGCTCCAGTCTGTTGGGTGAGAGGGTAAAAACTCTCCCTTTTGTTCTCTGTTAGTGTATGGCTCTTACAACCCAGTGGTGTACTCCGGGCAGTATATAAAGTGGCTGCTATACAGTCCTCCATATGGATGGAGCTGGGGTTGGTCTCGTCCACAAAAGCAAGGTGGGAAAGTCACTTTCTGAAACAGAAAGCTGCTTGCAATGGGCTGCCCACAGAGACCACTGGCTTCTCTCTCTCCTCACTTTAATCTGCAGGGGGCGGGGGGGGGGAACCAAAAAAGCACCCAAACCAAATCCCAAAGCATTTTCCAAATGAAAGCTGTGATTTTTACGTTGCTGCACTCCTGTTACAATGGCATGGCCTCCACACTGTGTTTGATGTTCACACCATCAACTTGTAATAAACGGAAAAACGTGAAAGGGACTATAACTGGTAAGTCAAGGAGCCGTCCTGCCCTGCATCCCTCTTTCCATCCTGCTTCCAGCTGTGGCCAGCGGCCCAGAAATGGTATAAGAACATGACAGGTCGTGATGCTTCTCCAGAACAGTGTCCCAGCAAACCTACTCAGCGACCCATAGAACCAAGACCTGTTCTACAGCTTCCCCTTCCCGGCGCAGTCTCACTCCGTGTATGCCCGTACCGGAGACAGGATACTTTTTGTGTCTTCTCCAAAGTGTTCTGTGCCATTTTCGGAGTATGTAAACACTGAAAGAAAGCAAACACAGGACAGTTTAGCAGCACTTTAAGACTCTCTACCTCAACAGGATCACCTGTAATTCTTTTTTGTTTTCTCTTTCCCAGCTACTTTCTTTGATCCCTTGTGCTCGCTCTGAGCCCTTCTACACCCCCAGCAAACCCATGCCTACCCCTGGCATGTGGCACAGAGCAATCTCTGTCCTGAAAAACACAAGTACAGCGCCAGGAACAGAACCTAGAGCCCCTGGTTTTAGTGTTTCAAGTCTATCAGCCTTTTCCCTCTCACTGAACGCTGTCTTTTCCTCTTTAGGACGAGCAGTATTTCCTTTTGAAAGCCCCTGCAAACCCTGATGAGCACACACAGTGCAGGGAGTGTGTGTGCAAAACGCCTTCTTTCCCCTCCTCAGCCCTCTGAATGTTTGATAGCCACCTCTGATCTCCTCTGCAGCAGTCCCCTCCTGGGGGGCACTGGATATGCTGCCTGTCTCTCTGCTGGTGTAGCAGGTACTGGAAGGNGTGCCTACCCCTGGCATGTGGCACAGAGCAATCTCTGTCCTGAAAAACACAAGTACAGCGCCAGGAACAGAACCTAGAGCCCCTGGTTTTAGTGTTTCAAGTCTATCAGCCTTTTCCCTCTCACTGAACGCTGTCTTTTCCTCTTTAGGACGAGCAGTATTTCCTTTTGAAATTCCCTGCAAACCCTGATGAGCACACACAGTGCAGGGAGTGTGTGTGCAAAACGCCTTCTTTCCCCCTCCTCAGCCCTCTGAATGTTTGATAGCCACCTCTGATCTCCTCTGCAGCAGTCCCCTCCTGGGGGGCACTGGATATGCTGCCTGTCTCTCTGCTGGTGTAGCAGGTACTGGAAGGCCCCTTCAGGCTGACCTTCTTGCTGGGAAGAAGCCACCTTCTTGCTGGGAAGAATTCTTGCCTAATGTCCAGCCTAACCCTACCCTGCTGCAGCTTGCAGCCATTCCCTCTCTTTCTATCACTAATTGCCGTGAGAAGAGACCAGCACCAGCCTCCCTACAATGCCCTTTCAAGCAGTTGTAGAGAGGGATGAGGTCTCCCCTCAGCCTCCTCTTCCTCAAACTAAACAATCCCAACTCCCTCAATCGTTCCTCATAAGATTTATTCTCTAGGCCCTTCCCCAGCTCCGTGTCCCTCCTCTGCACTCGCTCGAGCCCCTCCAGATCTCTCTAGTGTTGAAGTGCCCAGAACTGGACACCAGACTCAAGGTGTGGCCTCCCCAGTGCCGAGTACAGGGGGACAATCACCTTCCTACTGCTGCTGTCATCTTACACTTGTAAACTCCCAAGCTCTGCCTCTTGGTATTTGTGCTGGGGCCTGAATGAAAGACTCTTCCCTTGAAGGTGTTGTAGAGGGCTATGGGAGAGGTTACGTGGCCACGTGGGCACTGGGTCCTTTCACTCTTCTTCACTCAGCAGTGTCTTTTCTGCTGTTTCCCTTTAAGCAAAGAGTCTCAAACGGACATTTTTCCTAAAATCTTATATGCAGAAGACAATGTTTTAATGGGGGGGAAAAGAAAAAAAAGAAGCAAACCAGACCTGGTTGTTCCCTGCCGGAATGTGGAACCACCTGCTAAAAGAGGCCGGGGACAACTGAGGAAAAAGGAGCGGTGAATCACCCCGTTACAACATCCTGAATTTCTTTTGTTACATTTTTCACCTCTGTTTAGCTCATGGGCTCAGGATATTACCAGGAGGCACTTGAATCTGAAGGCCACGGGGGTGCATAGTTTGTGTCCCTGCTCGATGGAAATCCATCTGTTTTCCGACTTGTTTGCTCCAGCAGCAGAAGTGATAAAAAAATATAAATAGCAATTTTGCCATTTCCAATAGCTTGTGCAAACAGTGCGGGCAGTTTATTAAAAATCTGCCAAGGGGAAGGTTTTGGAGTGACTGATGCATAATTTATAGCCTGAGCCTCTGAGGGGTGGGCTGTGAGGAAGCCGGTGCTGATGAAAGGAATCGTTAATGTGCTGCGGAAGTTATCCGGGGGGTTGACACACGCTGAGATGTTCAACTCAGCTCTTTGAGTAAGTTCCTTGAATGCCTCTCAGTGCATTCATTGAACGGAGAGCTCAGAGGGACAAGTTTCTTTGGGTACCAGAAATGAAACCCCTGGTCAAGAATTGTAATGAATTTATCTGAAACCTCAGACGGGGCCAAATTCATCTCAGGTGGGCAGCATTAAACAGCGTGAAGCGGTGGGAATCCTTTAACCAGGTCAGGTCAACTTGCACTTCCAAAACAGGAAACCTAAAATCATTGTCAGGAAAAAGCAGGTAACAGATGAGATGGTCAGGAAACAAAAGGGAAGAAATGACTGACCATAGTGAGAAGTGATAGGACTTTCTCTGTGGTTCTATGATTCTATGACTAGGAGGGGAGGCGAAGAATAAGGAGGCAGCATGAACTGGGAATGGCCAGCTGAAGCTGGCATTTCACGTAGGCAAATTGCTTGTAAGGAGCGCTGGGGTGCCACGAAGAAGCAAGCTGTGCTCACTGTCACCTGGTTTTGTAGTGGAGACATTCAGCAAAGTAGCCTTTGGGCGCTGCCAGAGAAGCTGCTCTGATGGTTCAGGCCTGAAGTTTTGCTGAGAGCTCAAAACCCCGCTGTACTTAGTGATTCTTCACCAGGGCTGAACTCAAGAACAGGGTCATAAACCCCATCCCTCAGTGGCTGAGTTCTCAAGGGGTGTGATTTTCTTGAAATCCCAGCATAACAAAGCTGTAAAAACATTGCTTGTACTGCAAAGCAGAGGAAGGAGTTGGGCTATGAATGTTACTGGGCGTGTGCTGTAGTTGTGCTGAGAAGCTGCAATTATGGGGATGGGAAGGGACCTTGAAAGCTCCTCCAGTCCAATCCCCTGCCGGAGCAGGAACACCCAGAGCAGGTCACACAGGAACGCCTCCAGGAGGGGTTGGAATGTCTCCAGAGAAGGAGACTCCACCCCCTCCCTGGGCAGCCCCTGCCAGGGTTCCCTCACCAGGAAGAAGATTTTCCTCCTATTTCAGTGGAACCTCCTCTGTTCCAGCTTGCACCCATTGCCCCTTGTCCTGTCATTGGATGTCACTGAGAAGAGCCTGGCTCCATCCTCCTGACACTCACCCTTTACAGATTTATCAACATTCATGAGGTCACCCCTCAGTCTCCTCTTCTCCAAGCTCAAGAGACCCACCTCCCTCAGCCTTTCCTCCTATGGGAGATGCTCCACTCCCTTCATCATCTTGGTAGCCCTGCCCTGGACTCTCTCCAGCAGTTCCCTGTCCTGGAACTGAGGGGCCCAGAACTGGACACCATATTCCAGATGGTTCATCATCAGGATTCTTTGTGCTCCGTATTTTACAGGCATATGGATAGGGTATGATTCCTTCCCCGGCCCAAAGACAGGACACAGAGACTTGTAGACAAGTCAAACACATGGAAAAGAAAATACTAGTTTTGTTCCACTTTGGCAAGGTGGAACCGAAGCACGTGAAGCAGTTAGTCTGCAGTCCTGCTCCTGAAGCGCAGGAGATAGCGCCTGGACCTGAACCGGTGTCAGGTCTGGACACAAGAAATGAAGAAAACCGGTGGCTTGGATTTGATCTGTACGGCAAAAAGCATCCCCCAAATTCTGGCACCAACTACATGCCCCACCCAACCTCCTGCTTTGAAAACCAGAATGCGGCTAAAACACGGAGATGCCATAAAAAGAAATACTCTGAACCAGGTTGTACGCAGGCCCAGCTATCTGACACTGCTCTCCTGGCCGGGCACGACTCACCGCTGTTGCTGCGCTTCCGGCTGATGTCGAGGGTGCCTGCAGAGCTATCGCCCTCCTCCGGAACTTCGGCCAGGTCAGCTGTCTGCGGGGACAGACAGAGCAGAGGAGACGGAATAAGGCAGAGAAAGTGAGTGGGAAGTTGAAATAAGACCACACAAGAGCCTGATGGGATTGCAGAGAAAATTGTGCATCTGGTGACACCCAACAAATACCTACTTCATTCACAGGGAAGCCCAGAAAGAACTCCAGACCGAGTCCATGGTCTGGTGTAGGAAAGATTTCTGCAGGATAAAGTGAAATGGAAGCTAAAGAACAAAGGATCATGTTAAACAATATGGTTCTTGGTGTAAAATAGAAGGGGCTTGGGGGAATTTGTAGATCCTGCAGGTCCCATCTACCAAGGAGCCTCCACGTTAACTGGAACTATTTTCTATTAATTTACTCACCCTGACTACCTTTTCAGTAAAATAACTGCAATGTAGGGGTGATGTTAATGCTGTTACCATGCTGTGAAAGAAGGAGCTGGAGTGTGATGGAGTTGGTGAAGTCAGTCTTTAAATATGTGCCTTCACTTTCTTTTTAAAGAGTCATCTGGCTGCTATGGTTAAGGAAAAACGGAACCCAAATGTTGTTATTAGAATTACCAGGATATCTTATTTGTACCATATTCATGTCAAGCAGGATTAGGGACCCATTGTTCTAGGATGGAGGAAAATGTGGGATGACATGATCTGTAGCCTCAGCAGCATACTCTGCAGAAGGCACCAGATTCCTCAGCTGGGCAGTCAGCTTCTCCATGTCCAGCACCTCAGAGCCAGCAGCTGCTGCTGCAAACAACTCTGTCCAGACCTGACCTCAGGGAACTTCAGTTTCTGACCTTTCAACACCTGACTTCTTTCAGGTAAAACATACCCATAAAACCCTCAAACACTGAACTTGAGTCAGGTGCTCTCCCTAACCTGAAAAAACTGGAAATCCTTAGATGCTCCTAAACTGTATTTCTTGTTAATGAGATTCTGAGGCACATGGAGGGATTTAACTTCATCATTCCCAGGCTGGCTGGGGCTTGGAGCCAACCTGCTCTGATGGGAGGTGTCCCTGCCCAGGGCAGGAGGGTTGGAACTAGATGATCTTGAAGGTCCCTTCCAACTCCAACCATTCTGTGCTTCTGTGACACTTCACCTGTACTGTACACATAGCTTTGCAGCATCTTGCACCAAGGGGCCACCCCTGGATGACAAGGCTATTGCAGTAGCAATGCTAACACGGAGTCAGTGTAGACCCTATCTAAGGACTTCTAGTTGCTGGGTGGAGAAGGGAAAGACCAGCCTGGTTGAAGTATTACCTCCCAGCTATTTTCCAGCTCGTGGCTAAGGCTTGTTCCTCAGTCTTTGAAGTCTAGCTTCATAATTGCTGATGAGCTTCATATTTTGTTGGGTACTACTGCATATGGGATGTGCAGTGACCTTATCTCTTCAGCATATACCTCACCCAGTACACATTGAAGTAACCCCAGTTACCCCAGTTAATGCTTTTTTTAGTCAAAAGCTGTATGACAAATGGTCTAATAGAAATGAGAGATACAGGGCTGCTTTTGAGAGAAGCCGATCCATGAAAAACTAGCAAGAACTGGAATCACATTTCTGTCACCTCAAGTGACTTCCTGTGTAAATGTGGGCTGCAGCAGCGCGTTTTTGAAGGGAGCAGTAGGTAGTAAATCTGGAGCATATGGCCACTTTCTTTTATGGGAAAATGCAGAATCCGAGCTGAAAAAACCACAGTGGATGCATCCACCCTGCTCAGCCTGGTTAAAAAGTCCTTGGCTGGTTCAGAAGAAGACAGTTATGTCTACTCTGGGCAGAGACATGAACTGCAGCCCTGGCAGCTTCATGGCTGTAGAGGCAAGGCATGGCTCCTAGGAGAGTCACCTTGGCTTTTAACTACCTTCAGCTCTGGCCCAGGGCTAGCCCTTTGACAGTTCGGATGCCACATGCCAGGTGAAGGAGAATCTCACGTGTCACCATGTCCCTGGAGTCCCTGGTTTGGTGACATGGCAGAACCTTGAAACACTGCACAGTTCCCAGGGCTGGGGCACAGCCCAGCCACCAAACCCATGGGCTGCCTCACAGCTGCATTGCTGCTTCTGCTGTGAGAGGAGCAGAGCAGCGTGGAGGTGCTGCTTACCCACTGGGGAAAGATCTTAGGCCCTACATGTTGTTAACTGCACCTGTATTGCTTGCTCACACAGAATCATACAATTGTCTGGGTTGGAAGGCACCTTTCAGATCATCCAGTCCAACCATCAACCCAACTCTGCTAAAAACCATCACTAAACTGTGTCTCTAAAACATGCTCTGGTGCATTTTCACCTGGGCTCTAAGGGCTCTGTGTCCTGTCCCTGCTCTGGTCACTGGTCAATGCATGCTCCTGGCTCCGCTCCCACATCGTGGTTGTAAAGATCTATGGCCTCATCAATTGGACCAGTGTTGTATCTGCTGGTTCTCATCCTTGTCTCAATCCACAGGCTTGCCCTGGCAGAACTTCTGGTTTCACATGGCTGTTTATTGAGCTTTCCAATGTCTTCTATTTTCTGTTTGCTGCCATGTGTTATGTTCTTTCTCCACCACAATCCCCTGGAGAAATTCCCATAAGGAACTTGCCTTCCTCATTCTACACCCACACCCTACCTAGTTACTCACCGTCAGCTCCCTGGGGCAGGCTGACACAGCAGTCCTGATTTCTACACTTGGGTTGTCATTCATAATTCAGCAGAATGCTTTATTGAGTTGGAAAGCAATAATTACATTTGTCAAGCTTCTGTTTCCAAGGAAGTGAAAGAATGGAAAGAAAGGACTGTAGTCACAGTGCCACAGGTGGCAGAGTCACTTTCTGTTTGAAACAAACCAAACAGAATGGAAGTTCTGAAATTGCTTTTAAGGTACAAACAGGGCTGAACAGAGGATGTGTCAGTTAATAACTCCCTTTCAGATCTCACTTAGTTCTTGTTTAAATTTGTCTGTCATCTGACACAAGTGGAGATCTGCTTGGAGGCCACGCACACCCCCTGAGGTGAGAGTTCAGCCATGCGAGGGAGCGTGCGTTCGGGTGTCAGGGACGTGTTGTACCAAACAAAAACAAGTACCAGCACAACTTCAAATTCAAGGTGCAAGTGCTTGTTCCAAGGCCTGGAGATCAAATCTCGTTCTGTCCCTGGTGATTTCTGTTCTGAGGCGAGGGATGGAGAGATTGTCAGATAAGGGGGGTCTGATGTTTAGAGCTGACAATCAGCTTTAGCCTCCAGCACATTCAGGTGTGACTCAGTGGGGTTTTTTTGCAGGGGAAGGAGAAGTGGGGAGGATGTCATAGAAAAAAAAGATAGTCTCAAACCTAGATGGAAGTGCCTGTTCTCGCACGGGGAGAGGGATTGAAATGTTCTTTCAGCTCCATGAATGAGCTCCTGACCTAATGGGTGCCAGTACTGTTGAAATAACAATTTCTACAAGGAAGAATCATAGATCCATAGAATCCTTTGGTTGGAAGAGACCCTGGGGATCATCGAGTCCAACCATCAGCCCCACTCTACAAAGTTCTCCCCTACACCTGATCCCCCAACACCACATCTAATCTACTCTTAAGATTAGATAGGCCAGGATGCCCTTGGCCTTCTTGGCCACCTGGGCACACTGCTGGCTCATGTTCAGCTGCTTGTCACCCAGCCCCCCCAGGTCCTTTTCTGCCAGGCAGCTCCAGCCACACTGCCCCAAGCCTGTAGCCATCCATGGGGTTGGTGTGGCCCAAGTGCAGGACCTGGCCCGTGGCCTCGTTGAAGCCCATGCCATTAACATTGGCCCATGGATCCCATCTATCCAAGTCCCTCTGCAGAGCTTCCCTGCCCTCAAGCAGACCAATACTCCCACATAACTTGGTGTCATCTGGAAACTCATGGTGGTGGTATCTATATCCTTATCAACATCATCAATAAAGATATTAGAAATGGACAATTTCTTGTTTTACTAGACATGGATTTAGCAGAGGCAGGGCTAAAGGAAGTATCATTTCCCTTGTACTTCTCAAGCTCTTCTGCCATGGTCCTGAAGAAAGGGACTATTCTGATTGGAGAGGGTGATGACAAAGACTAACATGAAGGTGGAGTATCTCCCTGTCCCAATACGAGCTGAGCACACCTACATTTATTTGGGTTTTGGAGAGAGGAGCACAAATCTGTGACACCCTCCTGCTGAGACTACACGGGGCAGGGGTGGAGGTGCCAGCCCTTTGCCTTCTTGCAGTAGCAGAGGCTTAATCTTGTCCAGGCTTGTACCTCTAATTAGCACTTGTATGACACAGGCAGGATGCATCTACTCTGGCATGACAGCTAAAGGTCTCATTATGAAAACCCCTTTTACAATTATACACAACATCTAAAGAACATAATTTACTTTTCCAATTCAATAAAGGATTATTAATTTGAATTGTATTTCCTTGCTTTTTCTTGACCCTTGGGTCATCTAAAAGATACTTAAAACCCATGTTTGCAAAAATAATGGGGTTCCGGTCTCATTTTCACAGAATCACGGAATCTCAGGGATTGGAAGGGACCTTGAAAGCTCCTCCAGTCCAATCCCCTGCCGGAGCAGGAACACCCAGAGCAGGTCACACAGGAACGCCTCCAGGCGGGGTTGGAATGTCTCCAGAGAAGGAGACTCCACCACCTCCCTGGGCAGCCCCTGCCAGGGTTCCCTCACCCTCACCCTGAAGAGGTTCCTCCTCATATTGAAGTGGAACCTCCTCTGTTCCAGCTTGCACCCATTGCCCCTTGTCCTGTCATTGGATGTCACTGAGAAGAGCCTGGCTCCACCATCCTGACACTCACCCTTTACAGAATTATCAGTATTAATAAGGTCACCCCTCAGTCTCCTCCAAGCTCAAGAGACCCAGCTCCCTCAGCCTCTCCTCCTATGGGAGATGCTCCACTCCCTCCATCATCTTGGTAGCCCTGCTTTTTTTTTTTTTGGAAGCTGAGAGTGAGATTATTGGGTTTTTTTCAGTTAGAAATACAAGTTCAGTGAACTCATGCAAACTCCTGTGACCGAGTATCTGCTGCTCCTCCAGAGAGAAAGAGGAAGAAGAATGCGCTGCACTGACCGAGTTTCTGTTGGGAGAGTCCGACCCACTTCCAGAACTGCCCTTTTTGGTTTTCTGGGCTAAGGAAGTCCCGAAGCGGAGGGTTTCGTACACAGGGTCAACTTTATTTCCACAGGCTGTAAGAGAAGGAGCAAAACATGCATCAATCCCTTGAAGGTATTTCTGGTCACGTTCCTGCTCCATTTGGAGAAACACCTGCATCTACCAACGTGCCGGGGTGTAGGGCTTGGCCATCCTGAGAAGGAGTGTCGATGAACTGAGGGGGATTTCCCTTTTCTGGCAATTTTCTGCTGCCTCTCTGCTGCCCTAAAGATCATTAATCCTCTCATTTTCAATTTTGATTCTGAATCAAAGCTCAAAGCGCATTCCAATTTTTAGCCATAGTCTGTTCACAATGTTTCTATTAATTCTGACAAAAAAAAGATGCATGCTTTTCAAAAGAGAAACTTTGACAAAATCCATGTAATTAACTTTTTTTTTTTTGTTTTTAAATATCTGCTGAAACCACCAAAGGGACTGTCCTGAGCCATGTTAAGCTGACTGCCTAGTCTGGGCTTTCAGTAACTCCTTATGGGAGTACTGGTGGGGAGAAATACTTTCTAGAATCAGCTTGACTTCTCCATTTCAAAATGTTTCTTTTCTGGAATTTGGTGTTAACAGTGAGCAAAATCTCTTGTAAATACTGAGACGTTGTGTAGACACAGTCAATAAGGAAACCTCTGAGGAAAGCATGGATGAAAAGGGCAGGAACCCAACAATGGCCCTCAAAAGCCAGCCCAGTGGTTTGAAAACCTCCCGCTGTTTTGTCCTCTCCATCTTTTATCTGGTTCTTCCCAGCTCAGATTTCCACCTCCACATTCCAGTGTTTTCTTCCCTCTTAAGTTCCTACCTTGATCTCAGGTAGTTGTTATGATGAACAGGGTGATGGCTAAGAGGTCATATGTACGGGGCTGTGAGGGAAACGCACAATAAACACACACCCTCTCCTCTTCCAGCTTTGAAGTGGTCCTTTCCTGAGATGGTAGAAGGACATGCAGGCACCAGAAGGAGCTGGGAGGCTGCTGAGGGGAAATAGCCCCACTGGAAACCTGCTGCTGCTGCAGAGCACTGCCAAAGGGAGACTGAAGGGAAAAGACACCAAAACCTACCAATAGGCATCACTTCTTTGATGCAGCCAAACTGTTCATGAATGAGTAGAGGTGAGCTGTAGTACCGCCGAAATCCCTTTGGCTGGAAGGGAGAGAAAGCAGACAAAAACAAACAAAAAAAAAGGAAAAGAAAAGAGAAAAGAAAAGTGAAGTGCACTGCTGCCATGACTGATGTAGCAGAAATAACCTCAGCTCCTCGGCTAACGGCCTAAGAGTGCGGCAAGGCGGGGAATTTGCCTCCCGTTGTTCGGCCTCTGTGGGGTTTAGAGACCAGGGAATATTTGATTTTTCTCCTGGAAAAAAAAATAAATTCCCATATTTATGTTGGGGGGTGAGGTTGTTTCCAGCTCCCCCTTTTCTTTTGTCTCTTTTGTCTCACAGAAGAGCAGCACTAATTCACTGTGGCAGAAGTGCTGAATCAGCAGAGGTTCTGGGAAGCTTCCCTCTCTGCTTCTGATGTGAATTTGTATTGGTTTTGCATTTACATGCAGCTATCCTTCCCCACCCGGACTCCAAATCCTCATGGTCCCACGTGTCCACTCCTGAAACCTACGGAATTTAGAGCCCTTCTATCAGTTTCTGTAGGAGTTTTTTTGCTGACTGACTGCAGCTTCCACTGCTTTGGTGTCTTGTAAGGTCAAAAGTCTCCTCAAGTCATGACCAGATGTCCCCTCAATGCACATTTGGAAAGCAATGCCCTCTATACCAACTCAAGCTATACCATTAAAGAATACCACAGCTGAGGTGCCCAACACCACTCTAAAAAACATTCTTAGAAGGTTAAACGTTTCCTGTTGCCTCTCTGTACTGGCTCAGCTAGCAAATATCTCAGGTGAAGGCTGAATACCCAAAATGAAGGCCCTAAGTATTTAGAAATGCCCTTTGAGTTATTAATGACCCAACAATGGTCTTTCACATTTCTAATCTCTGCAGGCTGGGAGAACTTCTAGTCAGAGTGAGAAGTGGAAAAGCCTCATAGAGGTGTGTGTATTTTCTATGTTCACAGAATCACAGCATGGTTAGAGTTGGAAGGGTCCTTCAAGACCANCAGCAGTTCCCTGTCCTTCTGGAACTGAGGGGCCCAGAACTGGACACCATATTCCAGATGGGGTCTCACCAGGGCAGAGGAGAGGGGAAGGAGAACCTCTCTCCACCTACTGACCACCCCCCTTCTAATACACCCCAGGATGCCATTGGCCTTCTTGGCCATGAGGGCACAGTGCTGGCTCATGGTCATCCTGCTGCCCACCAGGACCCCCAGGTCCCTTTCCCCTACGCTGCTCTCCAACAGGTCATTTCCCAACCTATACTGGTACCTGGGGACACCTCCCACCCAGACCAGGTTGCTCAAAGCCCCATCCAGCCTGGCCTGGGACACCTCCAGGGATGGGGCAAATTCCACATGCAGCCAATACCAGTAGAAAACTAGGTTGGTTTGGTTTTTTTTTTTGTAATAGCTGTGTTATAAAATGAGAAGGAATGAGGGACACTGATAAATTAGTTTCTTACAGGAATGAATTCTGGATTCTCCAGCCTTGGTTTGCCCCCAGACTCGACACCGACACAGCAGGACCTCGTAAAACTCCTGTGATTTTGCTGGACAACTTCCTCCTGTAAAGCTGGCATCTACTTTTCTGCTTTTGTGAACTAGTGACCACAAGAGCTGAAACTGGGATCAAGAAACTTGTGAAACAATTCATGTGTTTTACTCTTTGGCTTGTCCCAGGCTGGCAGTGAGGTCATCCATGTCTTGACAGAGCAGCTTCCTGTTCCAGAAGGCCTCACACCAGGGCTACATTTGTGGTTTAAATGCCTAAAAACCTGTTTTGAGTGTACAAATCATTGTTTTCACTGAGTACTCTTAAAGAAGAAAGATCTTTCTTGTGAAAGGTGGGGTTTCTCTCATCATTTAGCACAGTGGAACTGGTTTTAGCCCATTGTTGTCTCAGGTGCCTTTTAGGTTGCAACACCTCTGAGAACACCTGCAACATGAAGATGTGTATGCAGTCCTCATATTCCAAATTATCAGTTTTCCAGGTTCCTTTGCCAAAGGTAACCAAAAGAACCATATTCCCATAGAAGTCATCAAGTTGGGTTAGAATCCTGGCAAACACAGTGTCCTGCCTTTGTCAGCAGTGAGAGTTTGCTGCTCAGAGGTGACCTGGGCACTAAGGTGCTGTGTCCGTATGTGGAATAATGACTAAAATTGAATTGTATTGAAAATACAGCATTGTTCACACATTGAGGAAAGGTACAAAATCAAGCAGTTCCTTTGGCATGCAGGGAATCCACTGCAGCTGCCATTCCCAGTACAGAACTGCGTGCAGAGCAGCACGGAGGGTGGAGCAGGGGGGGTGTCCTCTAGCCAAACTTTGTGATAACACAGCAGACACGGGAACGAGATGGTCCCATGGAACTGCTAAGCTGCCTCTTTGCTGCCCTGAGCCAACAGTCTGTCAAATTTTTGATGAAATGCTGTCCTCGGTGCGAACGTTGCTCATTATAATGTCATTATAATACCAAACCACACCTCCACCCCAAGGGCTGCCCACCTCCGAGGTGTGGCCACCCCTCCTCGAGTCTGCATCCTGAACTTGTCATAAACTCTACCTTTAAATGCAAGGCGAGAGAATTTTACACCAACCATAATAAAGGTATTTATGACTGTCCAACTTGAAGGTAAAAAAAAAACAATAGTATCAAAATAACCCAAGAAAGGGGGGATCTGAGGGAAGACACAGTCATGAACAAGTCAAGGAGGACACCATCACAGTCAAGGAGGGCAACCATCACAGGCTGCCTTCGACTTCTGGGACCAGTTGAAGGGCTGAGTCTTTCTTCCCCAGCAAGAGGGTGAGACCTGTCCCAAGTGCTTCCTTGGGAAACCTAGAACTCTCTCTAGAGAGTGGCCATCCAAGCCCTTACAGCCAGGCTGTGGTGTTTATAACTGTGCCTGATTAACAGTACTGTCACCTGCCCGTGCTTTGCAGACAGTGTATTCACCACCGGGAACCCACCCGAACCTCTGCATCCCTCGCTTAAATGAACTGCTCTGGTTAAGGAGATGGTGGCTTCAGTTTCCCATGGACCCCAACCGAAGGCTCGAGCGTGGTCGCGCTGGTTCATGAGCAGGACCAGACTGAAGGGGCGTTAAGTGGAGCCAGAATGGTGATGGTTTAATACATTAAGCGCGACTGGACTGATAGGGGTGAACCGGGTGTCACTCCGAATTTAAACCCAGCCACACCCAGCCTCCCACCTTGGTGAGGAGCGGTACAACTCCTCTAGAGGGGTATTTTCTGCCAAAACTCCTTTTGCCTCTTAATGCAACACCACACAGGGGCAAGTGTCCCCCCAGCCTCTCCTACAGCGAGATTACGTCAAGCTGTGGAGTGTCTCACCACCTTACAGGGGCAAGTGTCCCCCCAGCCTCTCCTGCAGAGAGATGTCTCGCTGTGAAATATCCTGGGTTTTGGTTTTGTTTTTTCTTAAAATGAATTATGGTTTTTCTTCAGGCCCTAATGGTGGACAAAAAAGGAATGAAACAGAATTTCAAAGGTTTTTCTTTTGTTAAACTCCACTGAAGTATTTTGACTAATTTATAGCTAAATATATTTGGCTCAAATATAAAGATAATTTCTATTTGTAATTCCTTGAGAGATTTACACTACAGCAAGCACAGTTTAGACCAAGGGAATGACTTTGGCCATTTAGCTAAATTTGGATTCTAGAACTGTATTTTCCCATCCACAAAACCAGACCAGATTGGTATTTTAGTTCTGTTTGGCTTCTTGAGAGCTAGCGACCGCCCAAATTAACAATAGGGCAACACCTGACTTTACTTCTTCCTCCTCAGTAAAGTGACCCGGTGTCAGTCCTGTTAATGCACTGGATAAACACCAGCCAGGGAGCCGGGCACACAGAGCAAGTGGCTCCAGCCCAGGCTGGTGCCTTCCCTCTGGGCTCGCTGTCCTGAGCTGCTCACTTACCAGCTTGCCCATGCAACGCTGTTGGCCGATGCTGTCCGCACACTTGTGGTGGATGCTCATCTTGCAGGCCTTGCAGCGCAGCCCGTGCTTAGCGTTCGTCCCTGTGAAACGCACGGCAGTGGTTCAATTAGAGGAAAATCCATAGTTTCCATACATTTAACAAGTGACCTGAAAGAACCGACTGGGGAGGTCGCTTGCAGTAGAGTAAATCGCAGAATCACAGAAGGCCATGGGCTTGGAAGGGAACTCTGGAGAACATCTAGTCCAAGCCCCCTGCCATAGCAACTCCTCCAAACACCGACAGCATTCTTCACCTTGCCTACTTCCTTTTATATACATTTATACATACATTTTTCTTTACAGTCTCTTCATTTTTTAGGCATTTATGTCCAGGCTCTTCCCTGGGCTACTACTGCCTTGAAATATATATTGGAATATGCTTTATTGTATGACAGTCTTACCAGTAAATTTAGTTTGGAGAAGAGGAGGCTGAGGGGAGGCCTCCTTGCTCTCTCCAGCTCCCTGACAGGAGGGTGTAGAGAGATGGGTGTTGGCCTCTTCTCCCAAAGGAATAAGGACAGGACCAGAAGAAATGGTCTGAAGTTGGGGCAGGGGAGGGTCAGATTAGATCTTAGGAAGAATGACTTTACTGGGAGGGTGGTCAGGCCCTGGATCAGCCTGTCCAGGGAGGTGGGGGAGTCCCCATCCTTGGAGGTGTTTAAGAAATGAGTACGTGTGGCACTTGAGGGCATGCTCCAGTGGCCAAGACTGAAGAGGTTTTTTGTATGTATATGGTTGGACTCGGTGATCTCAGAAGTCCTTTCCAACCATGAAGATTCAGTGATTCTGTAATGTTTCTGCCTCGTGAACATCAACCAAAGTCCCTTTACTCTTTTGAAATGGTGTGGCATGAGAGCCATGCATGGCGGAGGGAGCCACTGAAGAAGCACCCAGGCTCTGGACCTGCCCTGGGGATCCAGGCAACCAGTGGAGGTCCAGGGTTTGTGGGCGAGAGGCAGCTCCAAGGGTGAGTGAGAGGGTTAAGCCAGCTCCCTTACCATTGTCCACCCAAGCACCCAGGGACTGCTGCCCTCACCTCCCTGGGTCAGCGCTCAGAGGTGCGAGAAGGGCACGTCCCTGCGTGGGGCAGCGAGGATGCCAGGGCTCTGACGGTGCTCGCCTCCAGCGGCAGCAGTAGGGGAGCTTCAGGAGAAATTCTGTCTAACAGAAGTGGACTTCTCCCACTTGGGCAACAGTAGCTCTGCATTATCTTCACCGTGGATCTACTCTTAAGTGACAGAGCCAAGTCTGTTTGCTTCCAGGCAGGAACAGTCACTCTTATTCATACACCCATAAGACTTCTTAAACTGTGCAGAAGCGGTTAAGCTGCAGCATCGCTTTTATCCCTACAGGACTCTATTAATGGAATGAGTAAACAACGTGTCACTTTGTTACCATCTACTCTGAGGAGTGAGTAAGAAACAAGGTAGTAAAAAAACAAACCTGCCAAACTCTTGACATTTTAACCAGCCCTCATTAGTCAGACATGATAGGAATATCACTCGGAACGATCCTGCCTCTGAAAGCACTGGTGGAGCTCTGGTTGTTCTAGGAGTTAACACCAGGTACACGCTGCTGATGCCCTTCAGTGAAACGCTTGGCCTGAGAGAAGCACTGGAGGGAAGGGCTCATCAGGTTGGTGACAAAACCTGAGCCTTGACAGCACCGCTTTCGGGGAAGGAGTCCCTGAAGTGGCCACTTTGAGGCCAGAGAGGCTGAAGGAGATGGGGGTTGTTGCAGTGAGCCGGGCTCAGAGCTTTCACTTGTGCTTTTGGTAGGACAAGGAACTGACATCCCCACCTTCCTACTGAGACTGCGGGAGAGACGGGCCAAATCATCATACTTTGCCTATATAGGCATGTATGTATATATATATAGATATATGTGCCTTTGTATGTAGTGTCAGTGCTTACACTGGGTCTAATTCTCCTCTCAGGCTGGTCTGTGCTGGCACAACTGTTACCTGCTTTACCAAGTGACCCCTGAGACTCAGCTGAGAAGGCAGTCAGTCTCACAGCCCTTTCTGCTGGCCGTGTGACACTTCTCCAGCCACTCTGGTGTTAACATCACAAGGTGGATGCCGGTCCTTACGTGTTATAAGCGTGCAATCACAGAAGATACGCACTTCTCAACAGGAGCGTGCATCCAAATGATGTGTGAAATGAATCCAAGGCATCTGCGCTGCCTTCAAAAAATCAAGCCCCAAATTCTTCTTCTTCAAAACAGGAATCTGTGCTCATGTGAAAATGAGTAAGACAATAAATGACAAAAGAGCAACACTGGTGCTGTCTGCCATTTGTCACCCATTTTTAGGTAAGTGGTGGCTTCAAAAAAAGAAGTATTTCAGTCACACACTTGCATCTAACAAGGAGTCTTTGTCAACCAAAATGAAGCTCCCTGTAAGTACCAAGAGCTTCGGTCTTTAATTCATGGTTGTTTCTAACCAGGTTTACGGTGGGCCTAGGCAGTTGGGATGTAAATTGCATGTATCTCCTCGCCTCCCACTGAGGAAAAGCTAAAGAGCTTAAAGCAGCAGCATTTATTCTGTATTTACACTTAACCACCACATCTCAAGCTCAGAAAATGGCATTTCTACAAGGTACATTTTCTTTTTTTCCCCAGGATACTTCTTCCTTTTTCAGCTTCTGATCCCCATCACACTAAATCGAACGTCCTCGGGGAATCATGGTTAAGCTATTTCAAAACCACATGCTAGAGATTCGACAACTACATACTGGCAACGTGTCCAACCCCTAAAGTTCCTGAGATTCAAAACTGAGGCACAGCCACAGCTAAAGTTATGGAGAAGACCAGGTTCACATTCAGTATAGGCATAAATGAGACCAGCTGAAGTTGTGTGAAGCTGAGTGAGAGCCCCACAGTCATACCAGTGTAGGAGCGGTATTCCACTGTGCCTGAAGTGGTGGCAGCAGCTGGATCAATGCCTTACATTCCCCCAGAGCATATAAGAAAGCCAGGCATTTGTCTTAATGTGTATTAAATATCATCATCATCATCATCATTATCATCATCACAGAACTGGTAGGGCTTGGAAGGGACCTCTAGTCCAACCCCCCTGCCAAAGCAGGTCTGCTCTGCAGGCTGGACAGGAATGCATCCCGGTGGGTTTGAATGTCTCCAGAGACGGAGACTCCAGCACCTCTCTGGGCAGCCTACAGTACTCTGGAGGGATTTAAAATCTGGGTAGACACAGTACTTAGAGACAAGGGTTAGTGATGGGTTTTTATCAGTTAGGCTGATGGTTGGACCAGATGATCTTAAAGGCCCCCTCCAACATACACAATTCCATGATTCTATGATTACTGTGATATTATACAATAATACTGTAATAATAGTAGTAAATCCACCACCACTGTTTGAGGGGAATTTGTCTCATACAGCTCATCTGCCATAGGGGACCATGGCTTGTTTGAAGTTGCAAGCCCCTCTGTGGTGTGCTTATCTCTCTGATGGTTGAAGCACAGGGAAGGGGATGAGTAAGGAGAGACCTCATGTTTGCGATGGCCACAGCAGTGCCTGGAAGGGGCAGTATTCCTGCAGAAGTCATGAATTCTGGGATACTAAAACATTCTCCTCAGGGACTTCTGCTAAACCTACTCTGATGACCTGCAAGCCTGACCATCACTCTCCTGTGTGCTTCCTGCCCCGCTAACTGGCCGACAGCCGCCTGCAGCCTGCCACTGGCAGACACTCCCCACGGCCAACCGTAACGCACCACTCGAAGGTATAAAACACTCACTGAAATGTCTCTGCCCACCTGGAATAATTTCCATTTGTGGTGGATCAGAAATAGGGCAACTAAAGGTTTAGCGATTAAGCCAACCTTGGAGTACCCTAACGACTTTGTTTTTCTCTGGTTTTCATTGAAAAGGGGAGTAAACTGGGAGCTTTGATGGACTTCTTGTTATTACCTTCAAGGTATAAACACCCCTCTCACCTTCTTCTCCTTACTAAGGATAATTAATCAAATTGTAAAGTGCTGAGCATGCTGAAATACAGGTTCTGCTCAGTCACTTTTTGATTGCAACCTAGGGTTGTGCTTGTCAATATTTTTAGTCAAGACACACTGCTCCACCGACTGAAGCGGGAGGACAGTGCTCAATGAATGGGCAGCTCTATTCAATACCTCCTTTTCACTTTCATCAGTCAGTGCATGACTTAAAGCATCATCCCTTGAGTATCATATCAGCCTAATGCCAAATACAAGGTGATTAATAGCCTCGTGGGCTTTCCTGTGGGCTCACTATGTCTATCTCTTCATGACTTGCAGTTTGAAGAATAAGTCTTGTGAGGAGAGGCTGAGGGGGCTGGGGGTGTTCAGCCTGGAGAAGAGGAGGCTGAGGGGAGACCGTCTGGCTCTCTCCAACTCCCTGAAAGGAGGGTGTAGCCGGGGGGGGTCGGTCTCTTCTCCCAAGTCCCAGGCAATGGGACAAGAGGAAATGGCCTCCAGTTGCCCCAGGGGAGGTTCAGATTGGAGATGAGGAGCAATGTTTGCATGGAAAGGGTTGTGAAGCCTTGGGATGGGCTGCCCAGGGCAGGGGTTGAGGCCCCATCCCTGGAGGGATTGCAAAGCCGGGTTGACCCAGTGCTGAGAGACATGGGTTAGGGATGGGTTTTATCAGAGTGAGGCTGATGGTTGGACTGGATGATCTGAAAGGTCCCTTCCAGTCTAGACAGTTCTATGGTTCTACGAACACATTTGCAGAAACTTGCATGGGATGGCTCCCGTTTGAGGCACTGATGGGTAAAACACACAGAGGTGTCACGAATACGGCGCTATTTAATGCTGGCATTTAAGTTGTAAAAATTGCAAGCTGCTTAAAACTGGAGTCCAGAATGGAAAGTACTGGAGATGTTTAGCTGACTCGCAGTGCCCATAAACAGAACTGTCGATGCAGAACTGAAATTCATATGGGAAACACACATTTGCAGATACGTCCTCTGTGCCCTATGCATTAATGTACCTATTAATTATCTCACAGTCTGTGAAGGCTGGCATTCCTCTTGCAAATGAAAAAGCCAAAACTGACAAAAGAAACAGCATTTCACTGGAAGAAAATGAGGAGATTTCCTGTCAGGATACCTGAGCAGCTCTTAAATAAACTTACAAATGAGGTTCTGCCCCAGTCACTTTGTTCAGACACCAGTTACTGCCTCCGGACAGGTGGCACTGGAAGGACGCGTTGTTTTGAGAAGCAGGTCATGTTTAATAACGCCTTGCTAGAAATACTCTCTGACTGGGTCAGCTCCCAGTTGAATAGCTAAACCAGTGGCTAGATTTTCCAGAACAGCCAATGGGAAACGGAATCTTAAAACTCTTCTGATAATCTGACCTGAAATACTACCCAAAGGACATCATTTTTTTGGTAAATTTCAGTCTAAATGGAAACAGAACACCTCAAGAGAGGTGAATGGAAAGGATCTGGAGGCAGAAAGAGACAGAAGAGAGAAGGCAGATTTTGATGCCAAGTCCTTACACCTGTCTTTCCTATAGAAGAGACTCAGTATCTACTCTGCATTTAAAGTGACACTTACCCTAAGGAATGCAAATAAGAGTTCTGTTTATCACACAGGAGAAAGGACCCTTCATCATCCACTGCTGGCTGCTGGTTTTTGCCTCTTGTTTCAAGACTCAAGGGTAAGATGAATAGCTAGAGAGGGGGAAGAAACCTTACAGCTTGGAGAAATTGGAAAGAAAACTACAAATATTGGTAAGGACACGACGTGTGACTGCCTGTGTATAGATGGCTATATTAAGCACTTAACCTAAAGGAAAAAAGCAAAAGAAAAAGAGAGGATAAAAAGATTTAGGTCTATAAAAGAGAGAAATAAGAGGGAAAGAGACATATAGAGACACACAGATACAGCTAAGCCAGCTATGACTTAACCACTATTTTTGATCGTTCCAGCTGAGAGGAACGTGCCAGTAAGAGATTGTTTACATTTAAAACCTTCACAAATAAATTTTGCATTTAAAATGACATACTTTCCATCGAACTTCAGCTTCTGCTGTAGGAGACTGATAAAAATAATGAGTCTCTTGCCCCTTTCAGCCCAAGTGCATTTGCAATTGTCACCAGAAAGCTGTCTCCATGCCAGAATTGAGGGGAACTGGAGAATCTGAAGCAAGCTGGGCCAGTAGTGTAGCGGTGAAGAGTTTAAGATGTCACCTTAGAAGGAGAAAGAAAAGCGCCTGAAATGGCAGTGGTGCCCTTGCAGTCATCTCTAAGCCTTTGCACAACCTCCTCTCTCATGCCCAGCTTCATAATTAATTGTTTTTACGTAAAAGCTCTGATGATGAAAGGGAAGCTATTTTTTAAAAATTCCTCTATGGCTACTTCCTGCCAAGGACTCGCCCTCCTCCTCCTCCCTCTGCTCTGCCTCAGTCAAAAGATGTGGCTAAAGCAGAGAAAGGCAGTTTTATGCAGGACATCCACACCTTTAAAGTTAAAAATCCTGGGTTTAATTCCCCCAAATCGTTACATTTTGAAAGATGAGCTTGGTGTCCCTTTGCTTCCTCCTTCCTTGGCCTTCAGCCTCCCCGGGTGCCACCCGTCACCTCAGGAATTGCCCCCTTTTCTTAACTGATGCTGGGACCCCTTCACCTGCCCTCTCCACTGGTATGGTGGAGAGGACAGAGGTGCAGATCTTCAGCTGCTCATACATCAAAGCCTGAACCTGGATTTCTCCAGCCACCCTGGATGGCCAACCGCTGGCAGTCACTGCTGGCCGATGCCTGAGCGGTAATTCACGGTTGAGGGTGCATTGACTCACCTCAAATACTCACCTCACATAAAATCCTGGGTACTATTAGCATTCCTCCCCTTGCACTGCTGAATGCTGAACTAAAAGGATTGTTCAAAAAAGTAATTAAAAGAGGACATAATACTGTTGTGGTCTGCTGTGTATTGCTCCTAACTGGCCCACAGATAAATGTATCCTGGCAGCTCTTGGCAGTGTCGCTTTGATGATTCAAAAGGATCAATTTTCCTGTTTTTAAGGAGATGAAAATGCACTTTATGGATACCTTTCTCTTTTGACCAGACTAGGTAATCTACACTCATTTAAACACTTTGGCAAAGGCACTCTATGCATGAATAACAGGTATGTAGGATGAAAGAGTTCAAAACACACAGAGAAAACTGGGCAAAATTCTTATTTAGGAAATTTTCATGAATAACTGGAGCATGGGACTGACTTCAAAGATTTTACTCCACAGTAAAGTTTTTGTTGTTTCTTGTTTTACAGTTAAATCTGACAGTTCAAGATGTGGAGTTGTGGGTAGTTAAATCAGTAGCTCCTTAGGACAGAGGTACACTGCACAGGGACATCACACATAACGTGCGTGAGTTAGAGGAGAAACTCCATCATCTGGGACAAAGCTGCCAGGTCTGGACCTAACACCTTGACTGGTTGGAATGTCCCGTTCCCCTGAGTCCACCTTGTGCCAGTCACAACCAAATGGGGTGTGGGGAGAAGGTGGGACTCCTGTAGAACAGGGTTTGATATCCAGCCACAGTACCTGTCTTGCCAAACGAATACATTTTAGATTTTCTATCACTGGGAGGTGTGGGTTGGTTTCAGTGCCCACCCCCCCCAATTTCCCTATAACAATATCCGATGTTTAAATAGCAAGCAAAGTTGGCTTGCATGTAGGCAGGCTAGAAAACAGTGCATAAAATTAGAACTGACTTCCTAGTGACATAGTTTTCTTTAGAAACAACATGCTGAGAAAAAAACTGAGGCAGTTTTTCTTCAAGGCTGTTACAGAGGAGAAAAATATCCCTGCTAAGATAAAGTCTTTTCTAAAGTTCATGGTTTTAAATCATACATATCAGCAAGAAGAAAAGCCTTTACTGCTCTTGCAAATCAACTCTGTAACTCCTTGGCAAAGAACTTCCAACGCTGCCAGACCTTCTATTCTGTGGTTCAGGAACAACGAGACTTCCTTAAAATGCAAATAGGCCTTTCCTGTCTTTCGGTGCAAAAAGTGATTCTCAGTCTCCATGTCTGGTGATCTGAGGAGGATGAAACTCACTGTCCCCTGCTGAAAAACGTGGCCACAAGAAGGCTTGTTGTTGCAACGCGCTGTTCACATATTCAGCAGCCATGCTATAAACAGCTGTCCCCGAAAGGAAACAGCCACCTCCGTACTTCTTTAAATATCATCCTAGGTTTTGGGTCATCTAAATGTTAATTAAGAGGCTGGAACACCATGATAAATAAACTAACAGCCAACTATTATTGAAATAAAAAGTCCCAGTCCTCTAAAACCCAAACACAATAAATCGTTTCTAACACTCATAAACTGTCCATGGTTAGAGAGTTGTTGCATTATCTGAATTCACCCTGGATTTGAGCAGGAACAAGCCAAGCCAGCTCAAGCCATGGCTTTTCTCATCTACATGAGATGACTTTGTGGTTCGTTGTCCAAAAGCCTTAATTAATATTGACTATAATTATGTTACCAGTACTAGAGATAAGGAAACCCATAAGACTAGCAATAGGTTTGGTAGGTACCGCTGTCTGGCCTGTACAATGTCCAGGTGGGTTTTGAATGTCTCCAGAGATGGAGACCCCACCACCTCTCTCGGCAGCCTCTGCCAGGGCTCTGCCACCCTCAAAGGGCAGAAGTTCCTCCTCATGTTGAGATGGAACTTCTCATGTTCCAGTTTGCGCTCGTTCCCTTTTGTCCTTTCGCTGGGCACCACTGAGAAATGACTGGCCCCATCCTCCTGACATCCACCGTCTAAGTATTTCAATGTGTTCATCATATTCCCCCTCAGCCTTCTCTTCTCCAGACTAAAAAGACCCAAGTCCCTCAGCCTTTCCTCATAGTGAGGAAACAACAACAGAGATGCATTCCAAATCTTCAAATTAATAAAGAGACAGGAGACCAACCCGCTAGTCAGGAGGCTGATCAGAGAACCATAGAATCAGCTAGGTTGGAAGTGCTGTTCTCACACACGTACAATATTTAGACTGGAGGAATTCAGAGCTTGGTATCTAGAATGAAGATGTGGTGACAAGAGATGGGTTCCTGAAAGGAAGAAGTGGTCTCAGAAAGAAGGGAGCCCAGAAAAGTTGAAGATTCCATCTGGGAAATGGGGTAAGAACCTGGAGATTAGGAAGCCATGGAGATTGATGTCAGGGGACGCCAAGGGACCTTGGCTAGTAGCACCCAAGACAAGTAACTGCAAGCAGCATCACAAGTTATAGATTCTGTATTCCTGGAGAACTAAAATATAGGCAGTTTAGAGATGATAATGGCTGTAGTTGCATTTACTTGCATTCGTATCACCGAAGCAGAAAAAGCAGGCAGTGTTCCACGTAAGCCATAAAAATCATCACTCTCTGATAGATACATCCTTCTATATTAAGGAGAGCAACAAGCAAGTGTGAGGAGGCATTTTAGTCTCCATGATGGCAATGCTCTATTCTTGCCAAAGCATTTCTGCCTTGTTTGATGGCTTCTGCAGCTCAGAGGAAGGGGAAGCTCCCAATAATTTCCCTTCAAGATGACGCTTTTGTCCACTGTGTGATAATGAAATTATCCACAGAAGAGTCATACTTTGGTAGACAAAGACTCTTAAGTAGAAAAAGAATGTTTTTACGAGAAGGTTAGCTTCAAAGAAGATGCATTTAAATTGCTTATCTGAAAACACTCGATGTCCCACATGAGCTTATGGAAAGTACGTAGCAGGACATAAAAAACCCAAAGGCATCTTTTATTCTGCTTCATCCCCGGGTCTTTGACAAATCTGAAGCTTACCACTGTGTTCTTGGCTAGGGCTGATCTCAGGAGCAATGGCCACTGCTGAGCAGGGTGTTTTTCAGTGCAGTGTTTGACAAAAATCCTCTTGGTTAGCATCCTGCTAAAATACTGATTGTAGATGTGCTGAAAAGTTTTGGTTTTTTCCATCTAATTAGGCAGCCAATGTTGGTCAACACCTTTAAAGTCTCTTTTCACTGAGGATTAACTGCAATTTCATATTAATACCAATTCCCCCCCAAATTACAGTGAGCTTGAAAGTCATCTGGTAACAAATGTGAAACATGCTCCATGCTGTTCAAGGACAAATTAGAATTTAAAATATATTTCCACCCTCTTTTCTCAGCTAAGCAGTTCATGATTATCCAATTTACTGATAACATTCTTGTCTCATCTCAGAGGAGGAAGTCCTCCCAGAGGATAAACAGACTAAATATTTGCTTTAAAGGATGTTTAACTCTTTATTACCAAAGAAGAATATTCATTTAATGGAGGGCTCATGAGTAGCTACTTTACAAACGTGGGGCTGTATGAATGGGATACTTTTTGTCCTGGTTATTGAAAATAGGAGATGTACTTATGGAGGACACCTATAAACCAGATGTATTTCTACCTCTTTCCATCTGTTCATCCCCACTTTATGTATTTTAAGAGAACAAACCATCCACTTTCTGGAAATTTTGCAGAGTCCAGATGACATTATTCATACCTGAGTGGTCTGTAACTAACAGTTAACTGCCTACTGTATGGTTTGATTAATGCAGTACTTTGTAATTGCAGAAGGCTTTTGTTTAGATCTTCCTAGAGGGCTCCTCTCCAAAGTGGGAAGGTCTACACCTATGCAGGGTTATTAACTCAAGAAAGAAATCATCAGAGAAGCCAGGTTCAATTTCAAGCTAAAAGATAGGTTCATATTTGGCATCATGTTTGTTTTTTTTTGCAGATGAGTGTTAAAAAAATACAATGTTTTTGTTTGCCCTAAGCCCCAGCATAGCAGGTCAGAGAGGACTGAAATAATTCTTGCTCACACGGATTCTCAAAAGATGTAGGTGCCCAGAGCGATTCAGCATCAACTGGAGCAAGAACCTAAGTCTCCTAAACTCAGAAGTGGATTTACTGGAGGGAAAGAGGAAGGAGAGACAAGGACTTTAGGCCATTTCATAACATATGGGATGGCACCTGGTACCAGTCACTGACAAACTTACACAACTGCCCCTTTTCCTCACAATCTAAACCAAAGGAGGCTGGATTCAGCTGCTGTGGAAAACCTCTTTCTATAAGGAAACTCTTTGTTCTCTTGCACTAATAATAAACAACATTCACACACAGAGGGTATTTTACACTGTACGACTCTATCGTCTGGAAAACAGATCTGGGAAGGCTCAGTTGTGACCGTACAAGCTCAATGGATAAGTGGACATGAAACCACCTCCAAAAGCTGCCCCAGGGGCACCTCCTCCTCACTGGCAGCTCTTTACCCTTCTTTACAGGGAACAAGTCCCACGCTGATGCAATGGCAACCTGAATCTCTGCCCTCAAGGTCATCCACGTCAAAGCCAAATGCCCACCTACGCCCCCTTTTTTTTTTCAGTAAGAGCTCTGGAGGAGTCCTCCAAAGCACCATAGCCCTGGAAACACAGCTTCAGCTCCAGTCACGCTTCCCAGGAGTGCTTCTACTTTGTCTAGCTGCCAAGCAGTGGTAAGCAACCTGTGACCATTTATCCCAGCCCTGTCTACCTGGATAACGCTGAATAAAGGCAGGCTTGGCTCAAACCGGAATGCCTACTTAGCGGAATAAGGCAGCAAGCTTAACACAAGTCAAGACCATTCCTTATGAGGAAGCTGATAAGACTGGAGGCAGAAAGCACTGTGCCATGGTTCCTGTGAAATTTTGCTATATTTAATAAACACACCTATAAATTACAGTTATATAAACACTGCCTCAAACCACGGGCTTTTCCCATTCCTTATTAATCAGAGTTACCGATAGTTTAAGAGAGGCCCTTCAGGTGCAGCGCGTGCGGAAAACGGGGGGTCACAGCGCCAACCCGGACCCTCTCTGTTCCTCCATCCCTGCCTTTGGAAAGCTGGGCTGATTTATCAGCTCTGAGCCCAGGTTTACGGAGGACGCCGCGTTGCGGGTCTGGGGAGAAAAGCACAGCGCAACGAAGAAATGTGGGCTGCGTTATTCATGGCACCTCCTTGGTTGGTTGAAACTGCAGGAGGACTGGCTGAGCCAGACCAGACAGCCAGTGCTGAAGGGACAGGACAACTTCACTGCTTGAGCGCTCTGGACTGGTAGACTGGAAGTAAACTGCACCAGGAGTTTATTCTTGGTTTTATCTTTTCCCTTGCTGGTTTCTCTAAGTTTCTCTGACTGGAACCTAGCTAGTTCCCAGAGAAGGCAGGCATTGAGTTATTTACCTCTAGAGCTGCAAAGGTCTGGACAACCCGCACCCAAACCAGGAACTCCATTGCCATGAGACCAACTATGCATAGATCTCAGGTCCCTAGGCCAGCGATGGCATGATTCAGAGGGACCTGGTTTGGGCTATTACTGCAGAACACAATTATTTCATTTATTTTTTGGTCTTTCAGAAAGTCAGCAGCCCTCTAGCCTGTCTTTCCAGGCAAAGATACCCCATCAGGCATGGCAATAAAAGAGGCAGCTGGTCACGTCTGCATCAGAGTTAAGGTTAAGCATAGACTGAGTCTCCTAAACGCACTTTTGAAACACAAAGAAACACACAATGATGTTACAAACGAGCACTTACTTCTTTAAAAGCAGAGCTTTAAAGAATTAGTTTTAAAGTCAGCTTTCTTTTTTTTTTTTTTTAAGCAAAGTGGCTTACTTTTCTGTCTACACTGCTTGTATTTGACTTTGATGGGAATACATTAATTGCATGCGATATGTTTGGAATGTGTGGAAAATAACATTTTTTCCATGTGAGTCAGCACAGGAAATGAACTGCAAATGAGGAAAATGTTGAGAAGTCTACAGATGGAGGGGTTTGGTTTTTTACATGCATAATGTTTTTCAAGAGTAGAGTACTGACATCATGTTTTCTTCAGGAGTAAAGTATCACAGAGGTGACTGATGACACGCCAGAGACTGACAAAGAGCAAGAACTTGCCGCTGATCAGTAGAGTTTAAGACTCTAATCTGATGCAGCACTAATTTAATAGTTTCTTTGCTGGTGCCAGCAGTTTTGCCTCTCCTTACTGGACACTGCCAAAGCTTCCACCACTCTTGCTAAACGCAGAAAACAGTAGATAACATGAAAGAAACTCTGGGGTGTTCTGACTTGATTTTCTTTTCATAGTGATGTAAAATAAACAAACCAGTGTCTCCTAAATAATGATCTGGTGATTCCACAAGGTACTTTGATTTTAAAAGCTTTCCTTTGCTGGGGTATTAAATTATTAGATATTAGATATAGATAAAGATATTAAACTAGTAATAACTACTATGAGTAAGAACAGGTAATGAAGAGGTTTCTAGATTCTAAGATTCATACTGTGAGATGATGTTGGTATTTCGGACAGTACGTAACCCACCGTGGAGCTAAATCTTGACTCCTGAGCTCACTGATGCTGGGAGCTCACAGCGGCAGTGAGCAGTGGAAAGGAGCAGAGTCTGCTCCAACATACTCCTGATTTGCTCTGAAATTACATGAAGTGCTACTGTTGACTTCACTACTAGAACTGAGGACTGTATTAGAGTATTTGATGCTGTAGGAAGGCCCATTAATGTAAAACAGATCGTCCATGCACTCTTCAGAGCCCCATTGAATTTGAAATTTTCTCCCTTATTTGATTTGCCAGAAAACTACTGCTTCTATATCAAATTTTTCCTCTGTTTACCGAGGTAGAACTATAGCCCCTGCCCAGTTAATAGGAACACTGTAACTCCTGCATTTGATGTGAGCTACGAAGCACGCTATTAATTTCTTCTTTTTTCTTTTGAAATCAAACCAACAAGCAGTTTCTCTGGAATACGTTGCACTGCACTCTGGGATGTATGAAAAGGATTTGAATGAGTAAGTCTGCCTTTTCCTGCTGCTAGTAAACATCTTCCTCCAAATGCTGAAACCAATTACGCGTATTTAGCCTTTATCTTATGACTGTAGTTCTGTCAAATGAACAAAAAGGCACACGTGCTGCAGCCCAAAGGCAGCATTTGGCTCAGAGTGCCTCACCATCAAAGAGAGATGATGCACATATTTTTTGTAGGAAGATAATGTTTCATTTTCCTTTGCTGTAATTCTGCTGGGAAAAGAGCAGCACGGGGAGAGCCTGTTGCCTCTGCTTTGGGTGTCCCCTTCTCTCTGAAGCTACAGGCAGATTCTGCCAGGCTGGTGAGACTGGTGCACTTTCACAGCTCGTCCTGCTGCCCCGCACCAAGCAGAGCTGGCTGAGGTCACAGACCAGAGAGCCATTTAAGGTGAACCTGGAATCGTTCTTGGTGGCAAAATTGAAACCATCTAAAGTCAAGCAGGGATTTTCCTGGACTCTTTCCCCCAGTCTTCAAAACACGTATCTGTCTTTGCCTTTATTCTCATCAATAAGGAATTTAAAGCCATAGACTCGCTACTCTCAAGTGCCACTACCCATGAAAAATGCAAACAGGGAGAACAAAGAGGCTCCATGTTGCAAATGTAAATTTAGAGTCCCTGTGCAGCAGGGATTTATTTTCAGTCTGCCTCTGGGAGCAGGCTTGACACGATTTCCTGAAAAGTCGCCTGTTTTGCTTCACCATCCCCATGACCAACAGTTACACAACTTAAAGGGATTAATTGAGCTGCAAACAGCACCATACAGATCTCCTATGCTGCTTAAAATACAATACAGCAAAACCAGGCATGACTGCTGTAAGGATCAAAGAGAGAGGATTACAGGAATAGAGTAGATGTCTGTCTATGAGAATCTAGACTCTTAAGGCATTATAAGGTGAAACTCTTAACATCTTTTCTGCCATACCTCCAAGCAAAGATGAGCTGGAGGAGCTCAGAACAATTTACCTAACAGCCTGCTGCCACACAAAACAGGTTGCATTAGTTTCTTCAGCAATTATGAAAGGCTTCTTTCTCCAATGAAGTGGCTGCGATAGAGAAAAGGGAAGCCCTCAGAAAACAGAAAAGAACAGAAAAAGTTCAAAGGCAGGTGGGGTTAAAGCTGATGTTTTGAAGCTCGTGGCCACGCTTCAGGAATTTCTCATCCCAAGTGGGACACAAATTGCCCAGCAAAGGAGAAGGGCACGGGTGTTTATGAACTGGAGTTACTCCCTGCACAGTTTGCTGCCAACGACAATCCATCTTGGGCAGCGGTGTTTTGAAACAGGATTGCTGAGTTGTGTGGATTTGTGATGATACTGATCTCCATACAACTTCACGAGGGAGGAGCTGCCAGAAGGACTTACATCTGCAGTAGATACTTGTGAAACTAAGCTTTGATAGAACGTCCATCCCCATTACAGAAGAAGACAAGTTCTGGACCTGCTTCCATACATCAAGTTATTTCAGCTGACGAGTCTGTAGTCTCTGGACTATGAACTTCCCTGATGTTGATGCTTTACTTCTCGTTTTGACTTGTTCTACCACTTAAAGTAGAAAAAAAAAACTTAAAAGACTGGAAAACAACACCAAAAATCTGGGGCCAAAACTCCTTCGTTTTCTTGGATTCAGTAGGGCCGTGGTGCTGAGAGGATGAAGTCAGGCCTTGTGTCTAAGTCTTTGATTTATGGAAGCAGGATTGTCTTGCATCTGCTTTAATGTTCTGCAGAAAGCCTCCTTTTCCAAAAAGAACCAGTTCCCCACCTAAGTGGGGGGGACAGGAAACTGAGCACCCCCATGTGGAAATGGAGGTACCATTCTCTACAAAAGGTTGAGCAATTCTCTCAGTGTCTTTCAAGAACTTCCCATACTGTTATCTGAAAGGCACTGACTCCTATGCCAAGGGACAGGAGTTTCTGACAGTAAGGTAGACAAATTACAGACAACAGGTTGTACCCAAAGACCTCCACTGCTTCTACACAAAGCTAACCCAGTGTTTGACTCCTTGTCCTGCTTAAAACACTGGAAATGATACCAGTCACTCCCATACTGGTTAGTGGTGTACTGCCACTGAATTTATTCCTGACCTACTGAGCTGGGACAACTAGATGACAAGCAGCAAGAAGATCAAATATTGTGCAAAACAACAACATTAATTTCTAGGACTAGACTTCTGCATGGTCCCACCTTCCCACTTGCACCTTCCCATTGCCTGCACCTTCCCACAGTGGTGACCATGCCTGTTCTACACCTCCAGCCACCTGCCACCACTTCTTCCCTGACCTCTTGCTGCATAATCTGCAGCATAAAGGCTGGCTTTTTAGGCCTCCCACAATGCACTGAAAATCACCTGCCAAGCAGAGCTCAGTATGGAGTTGCTCTCCACAGACACGGAAAAGAATAATAAATTATTAGGTCTGTCACAGAATCTTCATGGCTGGAAGGGACCTTTGAGACCATTGAGTCCAACCATAACCAAAAAACCCCCACAAAACACTGCCAACAACAACACACACTGACAACACCACACTCAGAAGAACCCCACCATAAAAACAACCACCACACCCAACAATCTCAGCCAGTACAGCCTGGCCTCAAGTGCCATATCTATTCATTTCTGAAATCCTTCCAGGGATCCCTGGAAGGCAGGCTGTTCCAGTGACTGACCACCCTCCCAGTAAAGTCATTCTTCCTAAAATCTAATCTGACCCTCCCCTGCCCCAACTTCAGACCATTTCCTCTGGTCCTGTCCTTATTCCCTTGGGAGAAGAGGCCCAAACGCACCTCTCTACACCCTCCTGTCAGGGAGTTGTAGAGGGCAAGGAGGCTTCCCCTTGGCCTCCTCTTCTCCAAACAAAACACGCCCAGTTCCCTCAGCTTCTCCTCATAGGACTTGTCTGCTATGTCTGTCTGTCACGTCTGCCCTTGACCATAACTTACATGCTCATGGACCGTTTGAGAGAGAAGACAGGGTGACATCTCAAAGGTAGAAAATCTGTGCCAGGTTTTGTTGAGTAGCAGGGACCAAGTAGAAGAATCCCAAGAAAGTCTACGGTGTGAACTCAGCTGTTACATGTTCTGTTGACCTGGTCTCCCAAAACACATGTCTTAGACAGCCAACACACACCCCCAAGAAGCCTGGACCCTACTACCCAGCAGATGCTACTTCTTCCCCAGTTGTCACTTAAGAGAGATGTAAGGCATCTGGAGGAGGTAGGCAGTCACCACAGTGGATGGGAACTGGGGACATTTCAGGGCGTGGGGGCAGGCACAAGGAACAATAGATTCAGACTTAGTGCTATGGAAGATTAAGAAGAGTGACACAAATTTGCAAGACAGATTTCTGCTGTTTCTACTGTAACATTCAACAGAGTTTGTGCTTGGTGCTCAATGTAACCTGAACAAGAGAGGAATCTGGCTCGAGCTGAGACCCTCAGCTATGATTTCTGGTAACAGTATGAATCTACATACATCTGTCAACAAATATAGAACACACTAGCCCGTGGCAAATGTGACACAAGTCCAGATCCTTTTGGCATGCATATTCTCAAGATTATTCTGGGCTCCCATAAGTTATGGAGAGACCATCCTGCACGTTCCAGCACGGATACCCCCACAGATTTATACAAAAATGGTTTCTTACCAACAATCATGTGGTTGCAGACATCGCAGAAGGTGGGTTTTTTGAAGATGTGCTCCTGGAAGATGTGAGCCTTGTTGTTCTCTGGCAGCTGCTGGGCTCTGGTAGGGGAGGACGCCTGGCTCTCTGAGCTGGGGAGCTGCCCAGTGCTTGTGCTCACCTCGGGCATCAAGTCCACTTGCAGTTTCACATCGCTATTAGTCCTCTGGAAGAAATTGTCTGCACTTTTACTCCGCAAGCTTTTGGTCTTGAAGGAGAGGGATCGTTTCAGTTTCTGCAGCTGCAATAAACAAGCCAGGTACAATTACTGCCTTTTTCCTCTTTTTTACCAACAGCATGGCAAGGCTCCTGGTTTTGGGGTGTGCTGTTGACATGTGAACCTCAGAGCCAATGGCAGACCTTGAACCACCTGAACAATAACATTTACTTTAGAATTTAAGCCAGCAATTTCAGAGCAAAGAAAACAGATCCCAACCAGAAAATAAACTGTTGTACATACGCTGATAGACATGATTTTCTGATGGACAATCAACTTGGAAGCCCTAATGAATGCTTCTTTTGGTCTTTCAGGTATGACAGCAAAGAGAATGGTACAAATTGGAGAATATATGCTCGGTGTTCAAGCATGAGAAAACTTGTAAAGTCAGTGTTATTTATCCTCACATGGTCCTGAAGCAGCCTGTAAAGCCATTTACAGGAACAGCTGTTAAACAGCGGTACAAGAGGAGTGAATTCAGTAAATGTATTTGATACATTCAAATTTATTGAGTTTGGCAGAAACAGAGAATAGTTTTGACTGAGAAACTCTTGTTTTATTTTATTTTTTTACAGGTAAGAAGGCTAAGAAGCAGTAACAGTATAGTAGCCAATTGATAGTGCAGTAATTAATACTAGTTAACAGGCGTTCACATATATTCATGTATGTTGGATGGAGTAATGATTATCAGGCTCCTAAGCAGCACAATAAGGCATCATTAAATTTGATAACTCAAATGCTTTGCCTGTAAACTATCTCGTACCTCGTTGGAGCTCCTCTCAGCCTTCCCTGCCCAGTTTTATGGAAGGCTGAGAAGGGCATTAGGTGAGGCACAGGAGCTGATATCAGGATATCAGCTACACAAATCCCAACAGCCCATAGGTAGAGCTTGGGTAAAAGGGAAGCCAGCTCTGTATCTGCTTCATATTTGCTGTCTCTGCAGTGTAATTCCTCCCTCTCACCTTTCACTCAGCATTATTCCAACCACTGCAAAATCATTTCGATCACTGCTGCATTTCTCTGAACAAAATGTGACATATCAATTGAAATCTTCCATGCCCCTCAGGCTGCCTGTGGTAACCAGCAGGAATGCTTTGGGCAACCTGGTAGGGATGGGGGTGTCCCTGCTGACTGTGGGGAGGTTGGACTAGATGACCCTCGAGGTCCTTTCTAACCTGGACCATTCTATGATTCTATGATATTTATCTATTTACATTGGAAGTAATGATGAATCATAACTCATGCTAATACAAAGGGAAGGAGTTAGCATACTTTCCCCAAAAAGCTTGGCACTGGTCTGTCATACTGACTTAGTGGCCTCAGAGCACTCACTCTCCCCAGCTTCTATTTCTGATCTATCAGGATACAGCTGAAAGCAAGCTGTTGGAGAGGAGCCTCAAGGCATCCCGGGGGGAAGCCTCTCTTCTACCCTCAGACACAGGCAGCTTGCTCTTGGAGAATGGGAGACACTCTAGCTCTCTTCCCCACACTTCACAACAAACTCCCCAAGTCCCATAAACATGTTAAAGAGCTGCCATGGCCTGCAGTTAACAAGGTTTGGGTTTGCTACAGGGGAGCAAACCACATTCTGCTCCCCTGAGCTGTTTCTCTGAAGTAGCTTTGGGAGCAGGGAAGGATCAGAGCCAGGGGCTCACTCTCATCCATGACTCTCTGGATTCGTGGGAAAAGCCCTGTATCCAAAGCAAGGTAATACCTGTTTGCAAGAAAGTCTCAGTCGCTGGAGGAGTGTTTAAATAAGAGCAATTAAGTCATTAACACAAACTACGAGAGAAGAGCAGTTTCTGGTTTCTGAAGCTCTTTCAGCTGAAGTTTAACTCATGGACTAGCTGAGCCCAAAACTCACTGTACAACAACAAAATGTGAGATCTTCCCTCTTCTGCTTGGGTATTAAGCCACTGGCTCCTGAAACCCCTGAGGTTACCAAGTACTGAGATTACTTCATCTGCCCAGTAACAGTCAGGAACTCAGCAGTAATTCACGGCCACACACATAGCTCCTGAAACCCATCTCACTGAAGTCAGACCTAATTAGTGTAGTAAAACACAGAGAATTACACCACCACAAGGTGACTGAAATGGCATTCGTTATTGATTTGCCATCCATTTCTACGGGGCCACGTGAAGTTAATTATATTTCAAAACACTGCTTCCACCAGAGAAGGGAGACTGAGCTGAGCGATACGGTGCTTGTTTTATCATGAAACAACTGTCCTGACAGTTTGGACACTCTGCATATGAAGCCCTGCACTGCCTATCACAGAATCGTCATGGTTGGAAAGGACATTGGAAATCACTGAGTCCAACTATACACAAAACCACAACCCACTCCCTACCATCTCAGCCACCAGAGCGTGCCCTCAAGTGCCACATCTACACAGTTCTGAAATCCCTCCAGGGATGGTGACTCCACCAACTCCCTGGGCAGGCTGTTCCAGTGCCTGACCACCCTCCCAGTAAAGTCATTCTTCCCAAGATCTAATCTGACCCTCCCCTGCCCCAACTTCAGACCATTTCCTCTGATCCTGTCCTTATTCCCTTGGGAGAAGAGGCCAACACCCACCTCTCTACACCCTCCTATCAGGGAGTTGTAGAGGGCAAGGAGGCTTCCCCTCAGCCTCCTCTTCTCCAAACTAACCATGCCCAGTTCCCTCAGCATCTCCTTGTACAACTTGTTCTCTAATTCTCTTGTTTTCTATCCTTGTCCTGTTCTCCTAAGCACAGTCATTTGCCAGTCAAGGGAGGTACCAGCAGCTCTTCCCTTCCTCTGCCAGGCAGGAAAGTCAACAGGTTTCCAAAGAGGGGGACTCCAGTTCCCTGTCCTTCTTGAACTGAGGGGCCAGAACTGGACACAATATTCCAGATGGGGTCTCACAGAGTAGAGGGGGAGGAGAACCTCTCTGGACCTACCAACCACCCCCCTTCTAATACACCCCAGGATGCCATTGGCCTTCTTGGCCATGAGGGATCATCGAGTCCAACCATCAGCCCTATTCTACAAAGGTCTCTCCTACACCAGATCCTCCAACACCACATCTAATTGATTCTTAAACACACTCAGGGATGGCGACTCTTACCACTTCCCTGGGCAGCCCATTCCAGGCTCTGACCACTCTTTCTGGGAAGAATTTTTTCCTGATGTCCAGCCTAAGTGCTTCTCAGATCAGAGAGTTTTACACCATCCTCTGTAAGTGAGTGTACACAGGGCAACTGAAGATTGGAATCAGGTTTTACAATTCAATCCAAATTTCCTTTCTCATACTAGACCCACGAGGGAATGTGAATTAGGGCACTGGTATGTGAGTGTTTACTTGGGAAGAGCTGGCCCAAGCAAGGACAAGGGCAGGCTGCTGCACAAATAGTATAAATTATAAAACCATAAAAGCATGAAGTGATGATTATGCTGCAGTGAGCATCACTTCCCTTACTTAAATAACAGCATCTCCTCATTCTGAAGTTGGCTATGGCCCAGCCCTGGTTCTATTATTGGAGGGTTTCCAATATAATTAAATACAGGCACGTAATATATGCCTGATTTTGATATGCCATAAGCTGATTTAATGCGCTTTTATGCCATAGGCTTCAATATGCTGTAGCATTCACCTGAGGCAGGAATCGGCTCTAGCAAGAGAGAGGAAAGTATGCAAATTTTACTATTCATAATTTATTTCTGCAGAGTTAATGAGTCCAAACTTACATGTTCAGAAGAAACATCAGCAAACTTTGGAGAAGCCTGTGCGTAGGGTTGCTCTGCACTCAATACTTATTTCAACCTCAGTGAAAAATCACACATTGGGTCTGAAAGAAAACCCCTAAACCAAGCGCAAAAAGGCAAATAAGTAGATTGGAGATACATTTCCTAAACCTTTCACATATTCTCCTCTGCAAGGAAGGTTACAAATTAGCTTTCATTCAAATAAAAATAAATATTGAATTCCCACAAGAGCTTTTCTCGAATCATGACTTGCATAAAAAATGGTGTGACCAGCAGCAGTAGGGAGGTGATTGTCCCCCTGTACTCAGCACTGTCCCCCTGTACTCAGCACTGGTGAGGCCACCCCTTGAGTCTGGTGTCCAGTTCTGGGCACCTCAACACAAGAGAGATCTGGAGGGGCTGGAGCAAGTGCAGAGGAGGGACACGGAGCTGGGGAAGGGCCTGGAGAATAAATCTTATGAGGATCGATTGAGGGAGCTGGGAGTGTTGAGTTGGAGGAAGAGGAGGCTGAGGGGAGACCTCATCACTCTCTACAACTGCTTGAAAGGGCATTGTAGGGAGGTTGGTGCTGGTCTCTTCTCACGGGCAATGAGCGACAGAAGGAGAGGGAATGGCTGCAAGCTGCAGCAGGGTAGGGTTAGGCTGGACATGAGGAAAAAGTTTTTCACAGAAAGAGTGGTCAGTCAGTGGAATCAGCTGCCCAGGGAGGTGGTGGAGTCCCCATCCCTGACTGTGTTTAAGAGTAGATTGGGTGTGGTGTTGAGGGATCTGGTGTAGGGGAGAACTTGTAGAGTGGGGCTGATGGTTGGACTCGATGATCCCAAGGGTCTCTTCCAACCTGAATGATTCTATGATTCTATGTGACAGCATCACGAGACTTCACAACTTTCAGAAACATGAAGCTGTGATATCAAATCCAGGACGTTCCTGTGGTCTGAAATTAGAGTCAGGGAAAATGTTTGTCTCTAGTTTAAAAGCATTTTATCGGTCAGACAGACTTTCAGCGACAGCACATAGGAACCCACAGGCAAGGTGCAGATAAATGCAAGAGCTAAACCTCAGAGCGTGATTAACCACCTCCTTCTCCGCACATCCCCCCCTCCCAGTATCATCCAGCACAATCTCCATCTTCCTCAGAGCTCCTGAATGTTCAAGCTTCAAGGGATCACAAAGCTCTGACAACCCACAGCTTATCAGCACCTCCTCTGTTCCTAATTCCCCTATACTACACATCTTTTGCTGCTATAACCAGAAAACAGGAGGCGGCAGGGCAGGTACCGAGGTTCATTCCTGGTGTTAACTAGGGGCTGCTGCTTTGGATGGGAAGGGGAACCACACCTGCCCTCCCCACGGCTTTGATTGACTTAAGCATCGAAAGCACACAACTCTTTTCTACAACTTTGGTTTAAGAACTTCCCATGGAAGTTGGGAAGATGCCAGTGATTTGAACTGATTTATAATCCCTCGTTTTGCAGCTACAAAAGATAGTGCCCCGCCCTGCAAAGAATAATGTATTCAGGCTGCTAACTGCTTCTCGATACGCAGAAACTCTTCTTCCCTTGCCTCTCCAGTTTGTCTACATGAGCAGTCACTGAGGTTTAGCAGGAGAGCACGTAGAGGATAAAACAGGGGCTGTTGAGGACCCAGTGTACACTCTGTATGCATTACATGGACACCTGAAGCAGAAGCAAACCCCCAAGTGATGCAGTCGGTGCTCTCTGCACCCCAACAGGGACCGAAGTGGGGAGAGCAGCAAGGACTGGGAGATTTGCTTTGAAACCACATGCTCAAGTCAAACTAAAATGCTAAGACAGTACAACATCATCATTTCCATAGCATAACTTCTTCATCACGCCTGAGGAGCTCAGGGAAAGCCTCATTCCCTCCACATCCTCCTCACAAATGCTTCATTACCCTTCCTGTAGCTCCCAGCTTAGTGATCCCAGAGTGAATGGTGGTTACCAGAAGGATAAAACTGCTCATTAAATTCCATTACATTGTACCAGTTTGCTTGGGCCATCAGCTTCGGCGTTCAGAGCAACCTCACGGAGTCTGCCCACACCAGCTTATTTTCAACCACACTTGGGTCCTCTTCTCTTCTGAGCCACTGCAAACCATGGTTGCCAGCAGCTGGGGCTCCTGGGCAGCGTGGGGCCAACAGGGAGATTACTTATCAGTGTTTCCACATGGACCATTCTCCTATCTTACAGGAGAAATGAACAAACGAGCCAAGCTTGTCAAGTGTACTTCCCTGACAGACCATCTAGGCAAGCCCTCATTGTTAGACACCCCCTGTCTGCTCTATTGCTTCTGTGCTAGCAATAAAAACTAAAAAATGATTTTTCTTGCTCTTCTCTCTTCCTTTTTTTACACTAGTATTAACGGTATCATTAGATGGGTTACAAGTACCAACCCCATCCTGGGCTGCATCAGAAGGGTGGGTGGCCAGAAGGTCCAGGGAGGTGATTCTACCCTTCTGCTCTGCTCTCCTGAGACCCCACCTGGAGCACTGTGTCCAGTTCTGAAGTCCTCAACATAGAAACGACATGGACCTGATGAATGGGTCCCGTAGAGGGCCACAAAGATGATGAGAGAGCTGGAGCCCCTCTGCTGTGAAGACAGGCTGAGAGAACTGGGGTTGTTCAGCCTGGAGAAGAGAAGGCTCTGGGGAGACCTTACAGCAGCCTTCCAGTACCTGAAGGGGCTACAGGAGAGATGGGGAGGGACTCTGTCAGGGAGTGGAGTGACAGGACAAGTGGTAACGGGTTTAAACTGAAAGAGGGGATATTTAGACTAGATACTAGAAAGAAATTCTTTGGTGTGAGGGTGGTGAGAGCCTGGCCCAGGTTGCCCAGAGAAGCTGTGGCTGCCCCATCCCTGGAGGGGTTCAAGGCCAGGCTGGATGGGGCTTGGAGCAACCTGCTCTGGTGGGAGGTGTCCCTGCCCAGGGCAGGGGGGTTGGAACTGGATGATCTTTAAGGTCCCTTCCAACTCCAACCATTCTATGATTCTGAGATTAACAGACTGAAAGAAACCATCAAGCCAGTTTGGTTCCTGCAGTTAGTATAAAACAGCTACTTTGTTTAGCTGTGCAGACTAAAAACGCTCTGTCAGCAGATTTGGCTCTGCTGTGAGATAAACATTAGCCTTCTGGTAAGGAACCAATTTTTCTTCCTTTCCACTTCTAAGGGAAAGTTTCCAAATTACTTCAGTCTCACATGGCTATAAAAGAAGGACTGAAACATGCAGGACCCTGATGATGTGCTGATTCACTAGAGAACGTCAGGTACATGGGATATCACCCAAAGGGACTCAGACCAAAAGCCTTTCAAATAAGAGAAGAGAACCAAAGACTGGATGAATGGCATCTATTCTACAGAGTACAGCCCATTCTCTGGATCAAGGAGCATTCAATTTGTGTTAGCAGGCTTCAGAATATACCTCAGATGTCAATGAGATTTGCTGAAGGACTGGATGTTACCTGGTGGCACCGCTGGGCTATGCTGATTAAAAAAGCAAATAAAGAACCAGCTCAAACACAAGTGCTTACTTTTTGTGAATGTGAAGGCTCATGATTTTCTTTGTAAAATCGAGGGGTACAAAATTAAGTGATTTCTGAGTATAGGCAAGGGTGGGTTTGTTTTGTTTTTTTCTGGATTTAATTTGAAAATGCACTGCCTTGGCATTTTAATGAGCCAAAATGAGATTATGACATGCCCAAAGCCAGTATGCAATTTCATAAATAATATGTGTGTTTGCTGGCTGATGAGAGAAGCACCGTGTCTTACAGCATTAATAAGATAAAAGGATATTTCAAACACTTAAGGGGTTGGTACCGTCTATTGGCAAAGAATCTGTGATAAAACTTGTGAGCAAAGCTGATTCCTTTTCTACCGTCTTCTTCTTCCTAAATAACAAATAGCACAAATACTCAACTAGTACAAATTGAATTAACTAAACTGACTTCAGCTGTAGCTGATTTAGGCGCTCTGAGAAACGGTATATTATCATTATCATGTACTTGCATCTGCCCTAGCCAGCTTCCTTAGAAGCTCCATCCTTGGAGTCTGCTACGAAGAGGGAGTGTTCATTATTGCTACGTGTTCTATTTGTGTATTTTCCCAAACAGATTGCATAGCTGGCATTAGAACAAAGATGTCTGTTACTGTTGTAAAAAAATTAATAAATCAAACCTTCTGCTTGAATACTGTATGGGACCAGTCAAAGGGGAGACACTTTTCGCAATACCTAACAATAATGTCATTGCTGGCTTATTTGGTACCTCCAACTACTCTGATCATCATCCTCAAATTCTCCACCCTGCCCTCCACTGTCTTCAAAGCCCACTCACTGATCCTCCAGCCTATTTAGGATGTAAACCCCTTCAGGCAGGGCTCTTCCTGTGCTTTTGTTTCACACCTAGAGCCCTAACTATAACGAAATGCTCGGGTTGGCATGGCAGGTCATAAGAGCAAAGACCTCTGAAAGAGCCTCAGGGTTTGAAAGCATGAAATCTGAAGGGATGCTCAGTTGTCACTACTCCCACAAATGTCCCCGTGAATCACGTGTTCTCAGCCCTCTCCTAATGTGTGGCACCCCTGGCAGCTGTGTGTTGGCATCTCTAATTGGCACACCTCGAAATTATTAGGTAGCCAAACCATGAGTTTGCTTAGCAGACCCATTCATTCTCTACAACGCTTTAATTTGGTTTAAATCAAGTTGAAAAATTCATCTAGCTCTCAACAATTCCTCCTGCATTTGGTTTCAAGTTAGCCTATAGTTTTGGGTACACATTCTTCTAATATTGCAAGGAACCTTTCCTCCTCTGGGAGATGCTCCACTCCATCATCTTGGTAGCCCTGCCCTGGGCTCTCTCCAGCAGTTCCCTCTCCTTCTGGAACTGAGGGGCCCAGAACTGGACACCATCTTCCAGATGGGGTCTCACCAGGGCAGAGTAGAGGGGGAGGAGAACCTCTCTCCACCTACTGACCACCCCCCTTCTAATACACCCCAGGATGCCATTGGCCTTCTTGGCCATGAGGGCACAGTGCTGGCTCATGGGCATCCTGCTGCCCACCAGGACCCCCAGGTCCCTTTCCCCTACGCTGCTCTCCAACAGGTCATTTCCCAACCTATACTGGTACCTGGGGTTGTTCTTGCCCAGATGCCAGACTCTACGCTTGTCCTTGTTCTATTTCATTAAATTTCTTCCCGCCCAACTCTCCAGCCTGTCCAGGTC
>VZTM01022042.1:7738-75036 GCA_013400555.1 Jacana jacana | reverse complement strand
TGGAGCAGGAACACCCAGAGCAGGTCACACAGGAACGCCTCCAGGCGGGGTTGGAATGTCTCCAGAGAAGGAGACTCCACCACCTCCCTGGGCAGCCCCTGCCAGGGTTCCCTCACCCTCACCTTAAAGAAGTTTTTCCTCATATTTCAGTGGAACCTCCTCTGTTCCAGCTTGCACCCATTGCCCCTTGTCCTGTCATTGGATGTCACTGAGAAGAGCCTGGCTCCATCCTCCTGACACTCACCCTTGACAGATTTATCAACATTCATGAGGTCCCCCCTCAGTCTCCTCCAAGCTCAAGAGACCCAGCTCCCTCAGCCTTTCCTCCTATGGGAGATGCTCCACTCCCTTCATCATCTTGGTAGCCCTGCCCTGGACTCTCTCCAGCAGTTCCCCGTCCTTCTGGAATTGAGGGGCCCAGAACTGGACACCATATTCCACAATATGTTCACAATATGGACACAATGCTCAACACAACTCCCTTGGAGCTTTAAAAAAAACCCAAAAAAGCCCCACCTTCTGCTAAAAAGTGCTGGTCTACCTATGGCAAGAGTTTCCACTAATTTATTTTCCCCGTTTGCTTTTCTTTTCTTTTTCTTTTTTTTTTTTTTTTCTTTAAGCAGAACTGTTTTATAATACTTTAAATGGTAGTATGTGCCCTGAAGCAAATATGGAAATACATCTGGCAGGGAGGTTGATACTAACTGTGGGCCAATTAACATCAGCCCCAGATCCCACATACTGCAGAATCACGTTTGTACTGTCTTAAAGCACAAAAGGAAGCCTGAGGTCTACTGGGAGCTGTTACAGTTAATATTCTGCCAGTGTTTCCACTCACACTTCCAGGGTTCCGAAATTTATGCTGTTAAAATTGCTTTGCAATGAAAACATGTAAGTGCTCAGCTCTACAACAAAGTTATTGTCACTGGGCCAAATCCTAAGGTCTTTGCTTACTGCTAACTCCCGCTGACTCCAGCCAGCGCGCTTCCTGAGCAAAGGCTTGGCCTTGGGCTGGGTTGGGGGGTTTGTTAGGTTTGTTTTGAAACAAAACTCTACTTTTTTCCTTCTTTTTCATCATGCATTAAAAACAAAAGCTTTCTGCACGCAGCATATAAAAACACCTGGCCACATCTGGCATGCATCCCGTTATCTCGCTGACTTTATTCAAGCCTTCTCAATTCCCTCCTCCTTTTTTTAAACCACCTCTGTCAATCTACTCCTTCCCCACCAAATCTAGGGAGATACAGGGGGACACCTACGCTTCTCTCTTCTGCCTTTCCTTGGCACTTGGGTCAAATACATACTTTGTGTGAATTAAGGCTGCCCAAACTTCTGACTTAGCTACTGTGCTTGAGCAACGAGATGATTCTGATCAAAGAAAGAACTAAACCTACAATGCCAGAATTTGGGTAACGTATGGCCTATTGGCATAAAAAAAGCCCCCAAACATAGATATTTTTGGCTACCTTGATCTCATAGGTTTCTGCACTCCAGTAGCAAATTTGCTGCCTTCCATCTTCTTTTTATCCCCACCGAAGACTGACGCTGTCCCAACCTGTGAACACTGTTTCTTGGCACCCACTCTGGAGGCCGGGATGTGTGGCCACCTGGGCACCGCCTGTTCTGACACAACGAGTCCAATGGGATCCTTATGGTCCTGGGGTGGATACATATTGCTGCCCTGGCACCTCTCTGGCCTGAAGCCCTGGATCTAGAGGAAAAGCTGACAGCACAGGTCAAACAAAGCTAGTTAATTCCCTCGGGCTTCTCCATAGAATCATTCAGGTTGGAAGAGACCCTTGGGATCATGGAGTCCAACCATCTGCCCCACTCTACAAAGGTCTCCCCTTCACCGGATCCCTCAACACCACAGCTCATCTACTTTGAAACACATTCAGGGATGGGGACTCCACCACCTCCCTGAGCAGCCCATTCCAGGCTCTGACCAATCTTGCTGGGAAGAATCCTTGCCTAACGTCCAGCCTAACCCTACCCTGCTGCAGCTTGAAGCCATTCCCTCTCCTTCTATTGCTAATTGCCCTTGAGAAGAGACCAGCACCACCTCTCAAATGTCCTTTCAAGTAGCTGTAGAGAGGGATGAGGTCTCCCCTCAGCCTCCTTTTCCTCCAACTCAACAGTCCCAGCTCCTTCCATCTCTCTCCAGGAGATTCATTCTCCAGGCCCTTCCCCAGCTCCGTGTCCCTCCTCTGTACTCGCTCCAGCCCCTCCAGATCTCTCTAGTGTTGAGGTGCCCAGAACTGGACACAAGACTCAAGGTGTGGCCTCCCCAGTGCTGAGTACAGGGGGACAATCACCTCCCTACTTCTGCTGGTCACACTATTCTTTATGCAAGCCAGGATGCCCTTGGCCTTCTTGGCCACCTGGGCACACTGCTAGCTCATGTTCAGCCCCTTGTCACCCAGCACCCCCAGGTCCTTTTCTGCCAGGCAGCTCCAGCCACACTTCCCCAAGCCTGTAGCCATCCATGGGGTTGGTGTGGCCCATGCTTCACCTGAATACCCACTGTGGTTTTTTTCATGTTGTATCTCCAGTTCTGAAGTCCTACAGCAGCTACCAGACACATGATACGCCAATTAACATTTTTTCCTACCCCAATAACATCTTCCCTGTTGTTTGTTCTGCACCCAGTTATCTTACTGTCCACCCTGGCAGCAAGCTGCTTAGTTGCAGATCCAGTCCAGATACAGCACATTTTTCATTAAGGCTCTTCTCAAAGTGCAACTTAGGGCATGGATTTTTCCCTTTCACCACGTTTACTCGAGTTGTATTCTAATTTTCACAAAGTACTTCCAAACCATTTGGGGGAAAATTACGCCTGTAGTACCAGTTTCCAAGGAACCTGTTACTCAGTACAGAAAGTTTCCATCTCAATCTGTCTTTTGTCTACTTGTTGTTACACGTTAGTCATGCCCAGAAAAAAACACGTTTGGTGTCCTACGTAAAGAGTAGGCCAGCTCTCCACCCCAAAAATCTGTTTAACTCAACGATGGCATTGTCATACATGAGACATACAGTTACTTGTCAGTTTATGGAGATGTTTCAAGAAGTTGAAAGTGTAAATACGCACATTTGGAGATGTTAATTAGCAAGAGTTGTTATACATAAGTTTTATCACACATCTTTGACTCCATTCGCCTCAGGCTAATCCATTTCTGTTGTATTTTTCCTAAACCCCCAAGCTGCTGAGCATCTTTAGCCAGCTATTGTTTCAGGATCACCCCTGCAAAACAAAACCATTTTATTTTTATTCTCACCAGCTGCACAACTTTCCTCCTCAAATTACCTCTATCAAAGCTCTGAGATGAAAATGACTGACTGAACTGCAAAAAGGGTTCGGTTTGGTTTATGCTGAGACAGCCAGCTTCATGGGAAAGGATGGTAACACACAGAAAGGCAGAGAATTTAAGACTGTACCTACTTCTGAAGGTTAAAATAGCTTTTTTTGAAGTCCCTCGGAATCTTCTAAAGTTCAACTGTTGCTAATGAAAGCCTGCACACAAACATCTAATCAAAAAGAAAAGGGAAACCAAAAGAGTTTGCAACGCTGCCATCAGGTTGTGCTCACCTGATGAATGAAGCATATCCAGACTTCAGATTTTCGGTGCTGAGACAGAAAAGAGCCGTTGGTATTGACACAGGGTACTGATAGATTTAAGACAGGAAAGGTGAGGCCCTGAAACCAGTGCAACACCGTGGTGCCTGATCTGACAAAAATCATAGCCAGGCCTTGACCAGGAGCCGGCGTGTCCCACAGAGGGGGTGGGCTTCAGGCAGGCAGGAGAGGGGGGATCGAAGAAGGAAGAGGAAAAGAAAGTAAAAATAGGACAGAGATGGTTTTAAAGAACGTGAATACTGCTGTGCAAGAGGGGGGATTTCCATGGAGTGCTTCCCTGTGTTCTACTGTCAAAGTGCAGTCATTGGTATCAGCAGATTAATACTGACTGAAAGAGTGTGACATATTACAGCAGAAACCAGGGCTACTGACCCCGGCCGAGCTGAAGAGCAAATGCAGCGCTACCTTCTGAGATTTATATCCATTTTGCTCCTGTCAGCTGGTGTGGGGGTTGGTTTTTTGTTTTGTTTTTTATTTTATTTTAATATGCAGTAGCAGCTATGAGTATACAATTGTGCTGGAGGGACGATAAACTCACGGAAAGGAGATATTTTTTCCTGGAACTCGGCAGCTGGGAGTTAAGACCAAATGACATCACCTCTATTGCTACTTGTGTTTATTGCAGCCTGTCCACTACAGGGGCAGAAAAAATAGGTTACTTTTCTCATCTTGTTTAAAAAAGGCCTGCCTTTTTTTTTTTTTTAACCAGCCTGAGTGGGTACTTCTCATGGCCAGCATCTACTCGCAGTTGAGTTCTCCTCAGAGGCAGAGCACGCTGTTAGGATTTCTGTTTTAAGGCTTGGCTGTCATTTTTTGAACCTTTGTGAAACGCTTTTAATTCACCTACAATCTAGCAGAGTTCCAGCAGGTCTATTACAGGTGTTGACATTCATTTGAGCTCAGATAATCTCTAAGGCACCATTTTTTCCAGAGCATTTTTCTTGGATGCTGCTAAAAAAAACCAGTGCTGTCGAAGCAGAGAACTGCAGTCCAGGGAAGCCTGTGGGAGCCTAAACTGCCGAGAAGGCAGGAGCTCAAAAACCCTTGGTGGGCAGTGTGGTTGAAAAGGGACCTCCTGAGCTGTGTTGGTCTTCAACTACCTCCTCAGAAAGGAGGATGCTAAGCTGACAGGGGACGCTAAGAAGAGGGCTTTGTTTCTTCTGCGTAAGGAATGCCATTTCTTTTTACCTCATTGCCTAGGTTTTTGTATAGTTTCCTGCATAAACACCTGATGAAAACACGAGGCTGCATCAAGAGATTAACAGGCATCCAGGAACAGCCCATGTAATACCAGGGAATTCAAGGAAACTTTGATGACACTTAAAGCATTTCTTTTTGAATTAAGTAAGCGCAGCTTGGGTATAGTTATAAGTGCAAACTATAGGGTTTGGTTTTTTCCAAGGATACTTACAGCTTAAGTGCCAGCATCCACACAGTGTTTATAAAAGGTCCCTCCCCCTAACAGAGGAACCACCATCCATTTTCTTAACAGGAATCTTTAAACTTGGCTAAGCTTGGAAACCTGTAAAGACAGAGCTTGCATTGGCTCATTGTATCAGAGAGCCTGGTCCTGGATTAAAGCATTTGAGCGAGAACAGGAACAGAGAGGAAAGAAAGAGAGAAAAAAAAGGCAGAGAGTGAGTGGGTGAGTTAGCAGAAAAGTTAACTGTTAGCCTGGATCTTTGACAGCCAGGAGGATGAAGTCCATTTGTCATTACAATGAACTACAGGAGATAGATCTAACCGCTGCGAACCTGCCAAAGGCTCCTGTGTGCCCATAGTTCATGAAACCGGTACATGATTCATCTCGTAGCTACAGCTTAACAGCAGCACTTCACATTTTGAAGTCTGGATAGGCTCACATTTTTCTCTCTTTTTGTCATAGGTGCATAACTTTCCATTATAGGGCTGGCTGGAAAACAGCAGTTCCACTTAGTGAAAATGTTCAAAGTTTGAATGGTTTTGTTCCATGTTGACATAAAAAAAACAACTGCAGCTTTTCAAAATGTCTTTGAGAGAGCTGTGGGCAGAAGAGGGGAAAGTCAGACGGACTGACCTGCCAGGGGAACAGACAACTGACCCGTTTTTGTAGGCAAGGTTCAAGACCTCTCTCCGGCAGATTCGCAGCGGTGTTCACCCTGCTTAAATTCACGCTTTTAACTCAGCTGAGGCTGCCTACTACAGTCAATGAAAAAAAGATTTCCCCTCAGAGAGGCTAATTCTGAGCACATAAGGCAAGCTTTTCCTCTAAACCACCATTGATAAAACAACATCCACCTCTGTTCCATCTATAACAATGGGGAGACTGAACTACTTAGTTCTACTGCCTGAGGTTGGTCTCTAATTACTGGTAGGGCTGCATGATTTAACCTAGGAGGCATTTTTCTACTCTTTCGACTTGAAATTTTACCTGCAACCAGGGAAAGCTTCCCAACAAATGTCCACACAATCAGGAGAACTGAACACTGCCTCAAAACCAAAAGTTTTGGCCAAAAAAAACCCCCAACAAACCCATATTTTAACAGAAAGGTTTGGCAAATCATTACAGGTCACTTTGCGTTTATTTGTAAATAATTCCTTAGTTGGGTAATTTGATCTGAAAGAGAATGTGTGTATAAAGCAGAAATGGGCCAGACACACTTATCGTGGTATAAATAATTACACTGAGAGGTACCATAAAAATTGTATACCCTGAGTTGATTGATCTGGTTGACAGTTTGCCAGGAGGAGCAGTTTGAAAACACATACGAACCTGAACATCTTCCACAGCTGGATCCTGGCTTTGACTGTACAAAAGTCAGCAGCACTCTGCCAAGTTGCAGTTTGCCTAGTGCATTTCCTCTGCTTGTGAGGACAGAGATGCCCAGTCCAAGGCCCTTTCTCAGCTGCGGATGCCCCAGCGGCAAGTCAGGCTGGTTTAAGGTTTTGAGCCTCTCAGTTCAGTCCCAAGACATTTTGGGTTTGAGAATCACAACCACAGCATTGAAATGGGCAGGGACAATGCTGGCAAATCACTAATGAATAGTACACTTGTAGATGTGACGTTTGAGGAGGTGACTTGCATGTGTCACGCCAGAAATCTCGGCCAACAAGTTGATGCCTCCCTTTGCTGTGCATGAGTAAGTTTTGCAAAAACCAAATGAAGTGAAATGTTGAGGTAATGGAGATGCAAGTCTGTCCCTAAAATCATATTCATCAGTATTTGCTGTGCCAACCTGTCACACTGACTTTGCTCTCTCACCTGTATATCCTACATTTCTTTGTCTTTGCTGAATAAGCTAAGAAAAAGAATTATTCTAAATGTTGATTTTAATAGCTTTGTGAACACCAGTTTATAGTATTTTGCTCCTTTCTGAATTAAACCTAATCATCAGTTACTATAGACCAGCTGCATTTTGCTTTTCTATTCAGAACACTAGACTGCTAAAATGATCTTTATTAATAAACCAGCGCATGTGTGGCATTTTAATAAAGCTTTTAAATGGCATTCAGAAATGGAGCATATTAAGTCTACAGAAAAGAAAAGCATTCAAATTCTTACTGTTGCTCACCTAAAGGGCCCTGTCTGCAATTCCATATTGAACTTGCAGCCTCCTGTGGCTGGGAAACACCTCCCTCTTACAACCATTAATGCTATGGCGTTTGTAAGTCTCACCACTGCAGCCCCTAAACTATAATGCTTTCATTTGACAGTGCTCAGCAAACTACTCCTGTCGGCTAAAACCAGGTCAGCTACGAGATGCTGACCTTCCAACGGGAGAACTTCTACCAGGGTCTATCACATTTATGTGAAAGTACAGCCATAAGGCTGGTTTTTAAATAAATAGGGAGATACGCAAGCCATTTGTTCCATTTGTCATATTTAACTGCTGATGTCAAAGACACAACAAGTCTGCTTGTCAGACACCTGCTGTAAATAGGTTTTGCAGAGCTCCTGAGCTGTATGCCCGGACATCGAAGCATATATGCTATCAGTTGGGCTACTGAGTCAAGGGAGTCTCCTCAAGCAGAGGCATATGTCAAAGGAAAACAAGGTCAAGTCATTTCAGTGATTCCCACACGGATTTCTCATTTTCACAGCTGGTCCTCTTTGCTAACGAACGTGTAAAGTTGGCTTCTGCTTCTGCTAGACATTCACTCGTTGGAAAAAGGCCTTTTAACACTGATTGCCCTTTTAACATTGAATAACTATTTGTGCAACTGAAAGTTGTGTAGCACTAAATACTGTATTAAGAATATTCAACTGATGCTGACATTTGGAAGATTAGCCCTCTGCCTGACAAACATGAGCTCAAATTTACCAAATATCTTCTATCTATCAAGTGTATACAGCAATGGCTCAGGTAGGTAGTAGGAGAAACCCTCATCATAAAAGGAATTACAGCTTTCTATGAGGTGATGATGATTTTCTTTCATTTAAATTAAATAAAGTGTAAGGGGAAAATGAACCTCAAAGCCAAGCTTCGGATTTCAAGAGGATAGCCTCTGATTGCTCACCTCCTTTGAAGGAATTCCAACCCTCCAGCACTCTCAGCTCCCTAGGGATATCATAGAATCATAGAATCATTTAGGTTGGAAGAGACCCTTGGGATCATGGAGTCCAACCATCAGCCCTACTCTACAACTTCTCCTCTACACCAGATCCCTCAACACCACATCTAATCTACTCTTAAACACAGTCAGGGATGGTTTATATATTTTAGACCACATCATATTTTGGAGCATCACAGAGAAGGACCCAAGACAGTGTGTCTGTCTGAAGGTATGGAGGTCTTAGGAGTGGTCTGGAAAGCAGTACAGCTGTGCAAGCGGGTCACCACATCTGCTAATGGGTGCTCTCTCGGAAAGTACCAAGTGCTGATGAACCCACATCATCATCACAGGTTGTGGAAGAGCCTTGATCTTGGCTAGCCTGGAGGTGTCAGATTAGAGACATGCTTCAGTGATAAAGACCAGATCAGAAAGGGTCAAGCACTTGCATGTGCTTGAAGGAGTAAAAAGCACAGAACTTCCTCAAAGCAAATCTGCTAATAATACATGAAATACAAAAAAACAAACCCCAAACCCTCCAACTCTGTGAAAGGGTGCTCCTGGCAAACTGTGTGAAAATAAGTTCCCTTAAAAAGGAAATCTGGAATAAGCAAAGTGTCCACAAAAAATGGTAGGGAAGGGACCAAGAGAAAAAACAAAAAGCAGGGGGAAAATTGTATGCAAATAGAACTGGAGCTTTCAAGCAGATTTCCTTAGGCCTAAGCACGGTGTCAAGAAAAGCTTGAGGGAGTCCTTGCAAAAGGCACTTGAGGAAATGTCAACAGACTGATTCTGGCTAGGGGAAGCTACAGAAGAAACAGGCTGTGGTACAGTGAGGACGAGATCAAAGGCTGGCTCAGGATTGAACAAACACTTCATCTTACTTTCTCCCCATAACAATGATCCTGGGGCAAAATAACAGGAATAAGAGGAAGGAGGTTGCAGAAATGGATGGCATGGTATTAAAACAGCAGTTCAATGTGCCTGCTGAGGTGAAAGGGAGAAAAGAGACCATCTGACCCCCATTACAGATTTTACTTTGGAAGTCAGGGAACAAGTCTTAACAAGCTTTATCCATCTAGAAATGATACAAAGGAAAAGAGAATTACCTCTCAAGAGGTAGGAAAAGCGATCCCAGTAAATACAGATTTGTAGATCTGATTATGTAACCAAAAGGGAATTTATTAGATTGAAAAGCAGGGAAGTGATGAAGAAATTTTAAGTGAAGTCCAATGGAAGATGGTTGCTGTTGAAAGGAGAAGTACTGGGTTGAAGGAAGGTTGTTGGTGCAAGTCTTCAAAGAACAGCACTAGCCTAGTTTAAGGGTCAGTTTCTCTCTCTGTATTTTAATTACTGAATTTGATGCAAGGAGTAGGCAGGTCATAAGGCCATTTCCTGACATGAAGCTGGAGACATTGTCAAAACTGAGGAGGTTTGGGGCTTGAGGAATGGAGTCACGGCCACGAGATGAAGTTCAGCCGCGGAAACGCAAGCTTGTGCAGCTGATCCAAACCACTTTAGATGAGGATGGAGAAACCTATCCTGGATCCACTGGAAATGACAGAGAAATAAAATGGCAATCTCTGGTTGACCAAGGGGTGAGTAGAAGACACAAACAGTACAGTAATGACCTTACCAGGCATCAGAAGCATGGTTTCTGGGAAGGTTAGTGAAGGTCTGTACAAGGTCTCATGTAGAACACCATGCATAAATTCAGTCACCCTTTTTCAAGAAAGATTATTCCAAACTGAAAGGGGTGCACAGATCTGCTACTAGAATGAGATGAAGGATGGAGAGTTTATCTTATGACAGCCTAGCTTCTTCAGTCTGGAAAACCAAAGGTTGGGAAGAGATATAGAAGTCTATTCTTACATGATGGAAACCTGCACCAAGAATGGAAAAGAGATGTTTAAGCTAAAGCAACATTATCAAAATTACAATGCCACACAAGCTGGCCAGACATAAATTTAGATGGGAATCAGACGGGAGTGAGGGGCAGAGGGCATCCCTCAGCCATTACACCATCCAGGTGTTGGGAGAGCCTCTTAAAAGTAGTGATAAAACCCAAATTCAATAGAACTACTTTATGAGAAAGAATACAGAATAAGACAGGGAGGTGGAACTCAGACTGTCTTCCAGCTTTGAAAACAACTAGTTTGGTTTCAGTGAAAATTTACACTTTTGAGTAAACTCCTTTTTATTGATTTTCTTTTACCAGACCAGATTTCAGCCAAGTCGTTGAAAGGAAATGGACATTTCCTTCATCTTGGCAAGGTGGAAAATGTGGAGAGAAGAGAATGAACGGATCACATTTCTCTTTTGCCTTAAATATCTCAATGTGCTCCGGAACTGATCAGACAGATATATCAAAGCGAAAGCAACACCAGAGTGGTTTTATCAGAAAAAAGGTAAGAAGGAGCAAAAAGTCAAAATAAATGCGAATACAAGTCTGCTCAAGTAATTATTGATAGGACAGAGTATTACTTTCTTGCTCTTAATGAAATCTTCCTGTACATACTTTGTTCTACTGCTTCATCAAAAAAACATAAAAATCCTTAAGCTCATTTCTGTCCCTTAGTCTTACCTTCACAGCATGTACTCACCATTGTATGCAGAGGCATGGAGGTAAGATTAAGGAGGAGAAGGGTTTTTTTATTCCCCTTTCACAGGATTTTTTTAAGCTGCTTGGTATTCCTTTGAAGGCTCCAGCAGTAGTTTACAACACTGGATATTTATCACTGGTGTGGAGGGTGAAACACTAACTGTACACCACACTCCCTGCCCTTTTAAAATATTAATTGATGAGTAACCATTTATGGAACCTCATAAAGTATTAACTCTTTAAGTGGGGAAGACCTCTGCTTAACAAGATAGCACAAATCCTACAGGATTTAAATCCTATGCAATCCTATTAAAATCCAAAGAGTTTCAAGCTGTTTATGTTAGTTCAGTATCTAATATTAACACCCGGGTTTGAAACCCCACTGTTGGTCTATTGGACCAGCAGGACAGGGAAAAGTATGTTCCATCTTCTTGACCGATGTGGGGATGTACATAAATGAAGTCTACACCTTGAATGTCACTGCTTCATCCGGTTTTTGGCTTGCTACTTTCCAGCAACTTCCCTTTTATGTACTACATAGGAGGTGAAGCCAGCGTTTGACCATTTGACCACCTCCTGAATTGCCATACTTGAATTTGGAGGCAATGATCTGTGTTTCCCTGAGTGCTGGCCACTGGATAGTCAGTGTATGGAACTGTCAGACTAAGACAGACTCACTTATTTTGTGAAATACATATTTATTCAGAGGTCTAGTTTCTTTCTTTCTTTCTTTCCTTTTACATTTTTCATCTCTTCAACTTACCAAACTGACCTGAGAGTAAGCCATTTGTTAGGCCTGTGATTTTGTGATTCAGTGGAAAATTCTGGAGCTGTCACACCAAAGATGCACGACTGCAGTACACAACAATTGCAGCTGGACTGTAAAAAGAAAATAGATGGAAATGGGCAAAGCTGTGAAAAAAAAACATTTGCCCTTCACAGATATCTACTGATATCTACAAATGAGTAACTTTTACAAAAAAAGATTGCCTGTGATGGCAGGGATGGGGCTTGATACCCCTTTCCAGGTGTATGAGAAGTTTAACGTAGCTTGCAGATGAGCAGTGCTGGCCAACCCTGTTGCTACTAGCTCAAGCATTCTAGATGCTAAGCCCACTCCCCAAACTTAAGCATGGGAAGGGGATTTTCCAAGATGTACTCTACTGTTGATGAATACCTCCAGCCTATATTTACAAAACAGCGATGGCTTGACTCACACCTAAAGAAATTAGCAGATGAGCTATCGAAATCTAAGTTAAATATAAGAAGATAAAGCTAACAGAGTTATGCACCGACTATGCCAAAACATAAAGAAGTATTTCCAGGTGTAGGACTTTTTTCTTTAGACACATATTCCTTCAAATTTTACTAAATTCAAAGGAACATTTCCATACGAGACATCAGAACTATGCTCTCTAATTGCTACTATTAGATTTCTGCTTATACTGCTAAGTTAGTGATTGTACTAATGTGCAGTGTGTCTTTAATTGCTACCACAAAGAAGAAATTTTCCCTTAGGGTTCATTAGCCGATGACTTCCTCCCTCTCCAAGTTGTAAATCTACAAAAGTCTTTGGCAAACTGGTCATTTGCCTTCTTGGAAGCCAGGTATGAAGAACCCAAACAGGTGGGAGCCATAACTATAAGCACATGAAGGTAAGAGAATTGTCAGCTACGTGGATTTGTATGGTACCCTCACAAAGTTCTTCTCCCAGTAAACTTCAAGTACCCACTCAAGTCATACTTCGGTGTGGAGTAAATGTTTTCAAGAGCCAATAAATTAATTTAATAAGTTAATGAGTAGTTTTGCGACATCCTTAACTATTCAAGCTCTAGGGCTTTTAGCGCAGTAGTGGTATATGTAGTGCCACAGGATGGCCCATTTATAGTGTGTTTGCAACACCTGGAACACCTAATTTGAAGTTACATTAATGAGACAGTACACTAAAGGTGCTACATTTAAAGTACTTGCGGACAGATAACCCAAAAGATAGTGCTACATATAGCAATATATATACTGTGCTATAGGGCAAACGTGTATCTGTAACGAACACGTAAATGGATTTGCTCTTAGGGCCCAGGAAGTGTAGTGTATACAAAGTGTGTTTGAATTTCCTCCCTCTGAGCTGTTGTACTAAAGTCCAGGTGATAAGGTGTTTGTGACGAGGAGGACATGCATAAGAGTCTAGCCTTCAGGCTTTCAGCATCCCACTGTGCTCACCTGTAAACATCCTCCTGATCAGTAGGAAAAGGTGGTGGGAGGCTTCAGCATTTATTAAAGAGTGAGCTGCTTTCCTGTGACAGGGGTGTGTGACTAACACAAGAGTCATTCTTCCAAATTTCAACTATCTGGTAGCAGCCTCAAGTTCTGTCTCTCAAGCTCAGGCTAGTTAGGAACTGCAGTATCTCCTCTGGGTCATCTTCTCAGTATAGTCTGAAGTATGGTAGACAAAACCCTTTTTCTGGACTTTGGTCTACAGACTATTGGACTGTATGCCACAGTCATCTCTGATTCCGCTGGACTGGAAGCAAGCTTGCTGCATTAGTTCTCCATTAGTTTCTCAAAATTGTATTTCTGCTGAAATGTTTTCAAATGCACTTTGAAGGTTGTTATTATCGACGTTGTTTCTGTTCCTATATTTGGAGTCATAAGAGTGTTTTGCCACAGAAACAAGTAATTGTGGGGTAAAAAGCTACTGCACAAAGTGTTCTGCAGTAACTGCAGCAGACGTGAACTTGTTAACCTGTGCAACAGAGAGTACCTGAAGAAAGCTTAGCCCTCCTTAAACAACAGGACGTGTTCCTCAGCAAGGGACACAGCTGGATAAAAGCTTGGACACATACCCTTGATAGTGTCACGCATTTGTTGCAGTACTTTTGAAGTACACCACTTCTCTTAGAAAAAGAAATCATTGCCACAAATGATGACTGTGACATTTTCATGAAACCATTGAGAATTTTTCCATCCTGCTATTTACTAGGACAATAAAAAAAATAAATAAAAAAAGAAAACTCTTATCTCATTGCCCCAGTGATCAGAATGTTCTTCTGATCACACCTACTGAAATGACAGTACATCGTGCTTTCTGATCATAGTTGCAGTTCTACAATGTAAATGTGCAGATTATATGTTTACTGAAAATACCTGTTTGCAAGTAATGGCATCAACTGCACAGTCACGGCTTTTGCCTATTCCAGTGTATCACTTCAAATGCTCACAAGACTGGAAAAATTGATGATAACAGCATTGGATTATAAACCAGTCTGTAGTCTATTTGCTCTCTGGGCACACATGCCTAATTCCTGTTGTCATCCCTTGCAAGTGCACAAACAGCAAGAGGGAACCCTACGTGCAGCGCTCCACTTTCTCTCAGTTTTAGGATTCGTGCTGCTCAGGTTGTCTGTGACTCAGCGGGGAAGTCCCTCAGGCACCACCGTAATGAAGCTGCTGACCATGTGAGGGGCACCTCGAGCTCCATAACCACTTGCCCGGCAGTAAGCGAGGACCATAGCTGGGAGCGCAGGGAGCGCACGGCCCGCCAGGCCCTGTGTGCAGCCCAGCATGCCATAAGGAGACGGTGCTGGCAGTGCAGTGGAGGATCCAGTTCCTTTTGGGACCTCACTGGGGGGCTGATTTTCTTCCTGACCAAATAACAATTTAGAGATTCCACAGAAGAGGTCTCAGGGAAGCATTTAGGTACTGATCAACCGGATCCTTTTAGAGCCTGGGGTTAAACCAATAACCCGTTTACTTTTCATTTTCCATTAACCAGGAAAACTGCAGCAGTGTCCCAGGAGTGCTGAATGTGTGGAGTGAATAGTGTGTGCTATTGCTGCCGGGAGAGCTCTTTATTCTTTTAAAGAGACTGTTTCACACAGGGAATAACTTTGCTCTCCTCCTTGGAGCATAGCACCTAACAAAAAAACCAACCCACCCTAATCCCAAAGCCCATGTCAGAACTCTACCCACACAGACAGATCATTTCCACTCACTCTCCAGAAACGGAGCTGTGGAATAACGTAGCAGCCTTCCTACGTTAGACTCAGGCAGCCGCTGCCTTTAGACTCGGGCCAGCACAAACCTTCCCTGGCAAGCAGCTCTTCTGCTTGTACGGTACCTCCTAAGGCTCAACCCAGCTATAAGCTCCCAGGGACAAGGACCTCCCTGTTTTTTACATGTTCACACAGCAGATAGCATCAGTATGAAGTTCACAGGAGGATCTGTCAGGCACTATCATAAAATCAATCATAAGTTAGGAAGTAAACACCAAGGAACATTCCTTATGTAAGGTTACTACTTTTCTCCCTTTACCTCTCTATCTTCAAAGAAACACACTGCCAGGCAGAAAAACTTTTCATACTCCAGCCAATTCAAAATTCAGAGCCTTGCCATTGGAGCTGGAAGTTGGTTTTCAATAACATAAACTGAACCACAGTCCCAAATTAATAAATAAATACAAGGCTGTGATAAAAACATCCTATTCTGGGTGGTGTACGTAAGGATTATTGTGCCCAAACTGTCACTTACATCCTTTTTCAACTGCTGGCTCATTAAACAGTGAAAGTTCACTGCTGCATCTGACAAAAAGGGCGAGGCAGGTGTAACATCCCAAGCCCCCAGGGAAAATTCTGTTCTCTGAACCTGTGAGAAAAATCAATCTTTCCAACCATGAACAAAATCCTTTAAGTGATCTGATGCTTGCTGTGAAAATGGCTAACAACATCCATTGGCACCAATCCCCTCCCTGAGCCCCACCACTCCCCCAGCTCCTTACTGTAATAAGGAGGAGAAAGCACAAGCAAAATATCCCCAAACCCAACCATCTCAAAAGGCAGGTATTTTCCCAGTTCAGGCTCCTGAGCTCCCCCGGTGACAGGGGGAATTCAGAAGTAGGAGTGTCAGAGCAGGCACTGCAATCAGAGGTGGCTCATAGCACTCTACCTCTGATCCTGGCACAGGGCTCCAAATAAAAATCAAAGCAACACATCTCTTTTCAAAACAAGGACTGAGGAAAACAAGAGTGAAAAAAATAATAACAAATAAAATATCTCATTCTCTGAGTACCTTTGATTCCTGGCTGGTAGTTGATGCTGGAGAGGGGGGCTGCTCTGTGCTCTCCACTTCATTCTCTTTCTCCACACTATCCACGCTGACTTCAGTCGTGCTGCTTGGAGGAATCATTTTGCCTCTAAACCACTGCTACTATCAGGAAAAAAGCTACAGACCTTTCTTGCTTTTTTTCATTTAACGTCCTCTTTCTTCTCTGCTCTTCTGGAGCAAATGAACTCCGACCACTCGGATTCACTACATTTGCAAGGCTAGAATTCTCTGGATTTTCTTTTCCTTTTTTTTTTATCCCCCCTTCTCCTCCTCCTCCCCCTCTTTCTCTTCTCCCTCCTCCCTCTCCCCTCCCTCCCCTGAGCGATTCTGCTGCGAGGACAGTAAGTTATCAATGACTCTGTAGGTCAGTTGTGTGCCTGCTTCTGTGTTGTCCCCAATCCTCCTTCCCCTCCGTGGGAAGCCCGGAGGTGTGGAGCGGAGTCGTGACCGCCAGCCCCGCTATCAGAGGGGAGTGAGCCGAAGCAGAAAGCTCCAGCCACGCACACACACACACACACACACACACAGGGCACTGGAGGGAGGAGTTGTATTTCTAATGCTGTGAATAGCTTTGGAGGAGCATGTGCTGTCATAGTAGTGAAAGTAACGCGCGCATGCACACACACACACACACACACACACATATGCAACACACACACACACACACATATGCATGCAGGGAGGCAAGGCAGCGTGTACAAGGTTTGGAAGCATTTTACCTTTTAACTGGAGGCTGAAAAAGGCAGAGTTCGAAGCTTTATATTCTGACAGGTCTTATCCTGAAGGACGACTCTGGAAACAGAAGAGAAAAGTGAGTCTTCCCTTACAGAATCATAGAATTGTCTAGGCTGGAACGAATTTTTAAGATCACCTAGTCCAACCATCAATCTCACTCTGATAAAGACCATCACTAAACCAGGTCTCTAAGGACTATGTCAACCTGTCTTTTAAATCTCTCCAGGGATGGCGCCTCAACCCCTTCCCTGGGCAGCCCATGCCAAGGTTTAATAACTCTTCCAGTGTAAACATTTTTCCTAATATCCAATCTGAATCTCCCCTGGTGCAACTTGACCCAGAGAAGATTATTTAAAACCCCAGCTACCCAGTGCCTCTAAAGCTCCCCACTTGCCTTCCATCCCAAACTTGCAAGTGGGTGACAGGAGAGAGTCACCTGTGGATCCACATGTTCATTGCTCCCCCCCTGCCCAGGGAAGCCCAGCTCTGAGCCATGAACATGCAATCAGGGTCAGCTGGAGCTCCCACTACTGCACACATCCTATACCTGTAGGTTGTCATAGTGATAACACTCCATCAGGCAGCAACAGAGCAGATGCAGTCATCCAGAAGGGCCTGATGGCTTCCCCCCCCACCCCGTGCCATCATTTCTTAGGATGCAGCACCTGAAGTCATGCTTGGGGCTGCAGGAGTAGCAGTAGAAGGTCAGCACGACTTTGCCAGCTGGCTCGGATTGCTTTATATTGCTTGAGTTTTTTGCCTCTGATTTAAATCTGCTGCAAAGGTGCCTGTCAGCTCACCTCCCTGCTGAGTTAAAGTCCGTGTTGTGAGAGGTTGAATGGAAGTGCTCCCCACCAGATCTATGCTTTGCAGAGCAGAAGCCACTCCATATGGCTGGTGGAGATGCCTCTTTCATTTAAAGAAAACAGAAAAAAGCAATGCAAACATGTTTCCAACAAGCAATACTTACATCCTGGAAAGTGAGAAGGAAAAAAAAAGAATTGGTGCTGAGTGGATCTGTACTGGAGGTACAGGTGTTTGGAGGTGATGTGCCGAGCTGAGTCAGAGAGGAGCTTCAGTACCTTGTAGCTCTGGGAAGGGGGTACCAGACTCCACTCCAGCACCATCCTTCAGAAATACAACTGCTACCTGGGGCTGCCTTGCAGGTGCCCTCCACCTCAAATAATCCATGCTTGAAAGTAAAGACAAGTCTTCAAGATAGTAGGGGTTATACAGATGAAAGCCAGAGCAGAAATTGCCCTGCAGCCTCTGTATCCGTAATAACTATGCAGAAGCCAGGAAAAAAACTAGCTCTTTCTCTGAATCTCTGGTGAATTTTCAGGACTGGTATTTAGATGGGGGGGGAAGCTTTATTTCTTTAAAACAGAGCATATAAGACACTGAAATCTTTAGCAGATGATAAACATGAAATGCTGCAATGCTATTTGTACAGCTACTTTAGAGAAAAAATGAGCCTTAGGAAGCTGCCAGTAGGACCCATTATTTGGCCTGCAGTCACTAACACCATTACAGAGATCAAAAAGAGAACACTGGTTGCTGTTGCAGTAGTGTCACTGACAACTGAGATTGAAGCGAGAGAAGGAAATCTGCTCAGAGGGGCAGATCTGGCAGGTAAGCAAAAGAATTTATTCCCAAGGCTTTGGTTTCTAAAATACAGGAGCATCTTCAACGGTTCTCTTCGGAGCTGGAGGAATTCTCCAGGTGCAAAGCTCGTGTCTTCCACCCAGCAAGTGAGATTTGGGCTTTGCGGTAAAATCAGCCTCTTTGAATCATAGAATTTTCTAGGTTGGAAGGGATCTTTAAGATCATCTAGTCCAACCATCAACTTAACTCTGATAAAAATCCATTGCTAAACCAGGTCTCTAAGTACGATGTCAACCTGGCTTTTAAATCCCTCCAGGGATGGCGTCTCAACCCCTGCCCTGGGCAGCCCATCCCAAGGCTTCACAACCCTTTCCCCTAATATCCTAATAATATCCTAATATTAATACTAATATCCAGTTTGAACCTCCCCTGGGGCAACTCTTTTCCCATTGCCCGTAACTTGGGAGAAGAGACCGATCCCTGCCTCTCTACACCTAAGGTCTCCCCTCAGCCTCCACTTCTCCAGGCTGAACACCCCCATTTCCCTCAGCCTCTCCTCATAAGACTTATTGTCCAGACCCCTCACCAGCTTCACTGCTCTTCTAGAACGAGCAATGAGGGGGAATGGGTAGAGTCACAGGCTGGGAGAATTAGGGCAGCTGTAGACAACAGAGATCTTGGTAGGGAGGCAGCAGCTGAATGCTCCAGCTCTGGCAGCGGTATCCTTCCCTGATGGTCCCAGCCAAGTCAGGGCCAGGGTAAGGCGCTGTTCTGTGATCCCAGAAACAAGTGAGAATCACAAAACTAGTTCTTGTACCGTTCCCCAGCAGTGTCATAAACCAGTCTTTCCTGTTAAGAAGCTCAAACCCATCTTCTTGTTGTCACCTTTGAAACGGACTTGGAGTGGTTGGTTAATAGTTAATGCTCCGGGTGTTGTAAAATCCTGCCGGCATTTTGCATGAGAAGCCTGTAACGTCAGGGCTGGGTGAGTGCCTGCCATACCACTCGCTAGCTGGTTTTTTGATGTTGTTGTTGTTGTTTTACCAAATTAGTACCGACACCTGCTGCACTCCCTCTCTTCTCCCAATTACTCACTTGTCAACCGTGACTGATCTGTCAGTTTCTTGACAATTAGCCTGGGAAAGATGAGTCAAACCTAAAATCTTACTAAAAAAGCAAAAGGGGGGAAAAGAAGCTGGATTTCTTATAATTTTATTTCCTTCCACGGGAGCTGGCTAGTGAAAATCAAATATTCGGTATAAGAAAACAGACTGATCGAATTAGATGAACCTACGTCTTCCTCCCTCTCCCACGCTTCATTCCTGAGAAGTTAGACTTGTGATTACTGCTGATCAGTCTCTAAGTGAAGGTACTCGGCGGAAATATGAGCACTGCAGCACATTGCTAAACAAGAGGAAATTGAACAGATCCTCCAGTCAAGAGATGAGTGTAGATTTCTGGAGTGGGGAAAGGCAATTTGGATGAATAATACATGAGAGCTGATTCTCAGCCCCCAGCTGAAGTTGTTGCACCGCGTAAAGGCACTCGAATGTTGCCTGGAGTCACCACCAAGCCTTCCCCTGCTGAGGGGTACGAGGTTGTTTGCATGGGTGCTATGCCTTCTCCCCTCTCCCGCTCTCTGGCCACACACACAAAGGTGTTGAGGTGTGATGGGGAGGAAGAACCCCCTGCACCAGGACAGGTTGAGGGCTGATCAGCTGGAGAGAAGCTCTGAGGAAAAAGACCTGGGAGTCCTGGTGGACAACAGGATGACCGGGAGCCAGCGATGGTCCTTGTGGCCAAGAAGGCCAGTGGCATCCTGGGGTGCATCAAGAACAGTGTGGCCACCAGGATGAGGGAGGTCTGGGAGTCCTGGTGGACAACAGGATGTCTGGGAGCCAGTGATGGGTCCTTGTGGCCAAGAAGGCCAATGGCATCCTGGGGTGCATCAAGAACAGTGTGGCCACCAGGATGAGGGAGGTCATCCTCCCCCTCTACTCTGTGCTGGTAAGGCCCCACTTGGAGCACTGAGTCCAGCTCTGGGCTCCCCAGTTCAAGAATGACAGGGAACTGCTGGAGAGGGTACAGCGGAGGGCTACAAAGATGATTAAGGGTCTGGAGCATCTCTCTAGGGGAGGAAATGCTGAGGGACTTGGGTCTTCTCAGTCTGGAGAAGAGAAGGCTGCGGGGGGCGGGGGATCTGATCAACACATAGAAATATTTAAAGGGTGGGTGTCAAGAGGAAGGGGCCAGTCATTTTTCAGTGGTGCCCAGTGAGAGAACAAGAGGAAACAGGCACAAACTGTAACATGAGAACTGCCATCCAAACCTGAGGAGGAACTTCTTCCCTTTGAGGGTGGCAGAGCCCTGGAAGAAGCTGCCCAGAGAAGTGGTGGAGTCTCCTTCTCTGGAAACATTCCAAACCCTCCTGGACAAATTCCTGTGCAACCTGCTCTGGGTGTACCTGCTTGTGCAGAGGGGTTGGATTAGATGATCTCCAGAGATCCTTTCCAACCCCATAGCCTTCTGTGATTCTACAATGCAGAGAACTCCTCTGTGCCTGCAATTCTTCCTAAGCTCTAGCTGACACCAGCACAATTAGAGCATCCCAGAGGCTCCTGACACCAGGAATATATACACGCTGCTGTGCTGCCAACTCCTACCTGCTGTCTAGCTCCAGGGTGGCAAGATTAGGCTGATACAGGGGTTTTGGCTCATTCCATGCTCTTTGGTCTTCTTTTTCTGGTATGGACATTCCCCTGAAGTATTTAGGCACCTTTCTGCAAAAGAGGTACATGAGTAGAGTTGATTTCACTAAAGGAAAGATATGAAATTGATACTTATCAAAAGATGCTATTCCTGTTTACACCCCTACGTGTTTACTAGAGAAAAATAAGAAGTAAAAAGAGGAGAGGGAGCTATAGGTGTCATCATTTACTGCCTGGTGCATAAACCATCCCACATGCCTGAGGAAAGATGGTATAAGGGAGCATATAGAGATGATACTACTAATAAATGGCACTGGTTTAAACCACTATGGACCTCTCTCTAGTAATGTACAAAGCAGTGAGGAATCAGGCTGGTTGCCACCAAAGCAGAGCTCCCAAAAGAAAGAGGAATTAAGCCTACTGAGAGTCCAGCTTCCAAGAAGATGCAGATTGAGCCCCACAGAAAACTATTAGACACAGGAGAAAAACAGGCTGTAGTTCTGGCACTTGCAGTGAAACCTCATCTGTCCCTCAGCTCAATGTGTGAGTGTTCCAGGTGAGAAATAGAAGCTTAATCTCCTAGTCAATTCAATTTTGCCTTTGTGGAAACTGGCAATAGGATACCCCTCCAATACCATTTGTGATGGAAGTTTTCCTTTTGGCATGGTGGATTTTGCCAGCTGTACCAGTGGACGTCTTCACTGGGCTCTCCTCTCAAATACCAACTATCACCCACAGCTGGCTACTGGACTCCAAAGACTGGCCCATTGCTCTAGTGGAGTCTCTGCTTGTGTTTCCAATCAACAGGCTTGTGGGCACTTCTCACCAGCAAACACTGTACCCACAGAGGAAACAATATGAAAATAGTATCAGGTGGCTGAGATGTTTTTTTTTTCTTTGTTTGTATTCACACACACACACACACACACACACACACACTCTCTCCATGTCTGCTTTCCATACAATCTTGGCAGTTCATTGAGCAGCTAATAAAGTAACAACCCCTCCTGGATTCTGCTTATCAAGAGCTACAATCACCAGCTCATCAGGATGGAAGCACAAGCTGGTCAATGCTCTGAAAGCGTTCCCAGTACTAACAGGATACCGGTGGTTTGCATTTTGACTAAATGATCTCAAAGTACTTTTTACAGTTGAAGTATTAAGCCTCCCACTGCTCCAAGGGAGCAATTATACTGTAGCAAATGAGTAAGGGTGGAGGAAGCCAAACCAACAGATTTGTGCTTGTACTTAAACAGGGAGAAAAATGGAACCTCTGCGTGAGTATTTCAAACCCTTCTTTCTCTCCATCCACAGCAATGCCACAGGGAGTGATGCAGAGATCACGCTGCAACTTGGGCAACCTGAGTCTGTCTTTCAGAGGGATCACGATGAGACTGAAACACTGCTACCCAGACATCTAGACCAGGGTAAAGAAGAATACTGCATCCTCCTGTGACAAGCAAGAAATGTTTGAGGAGAGGATGTAATTATAAAAGCTGGAGTTTAGCCAAGATACAGCATGTAATATGTTCGGTCTTACAAAATGCATTGCAATACCTTTAAATAACCAGCGACAGTCCCGACCTGATTTTACATCTCTGCTGGCAGCATGATTCCTTCTCACTTTTTATAGGAATGCGATATAAAAAGCAGAGGCCGGTGGAATCAGCAGCACCATTTCCTGCAACTCACAGATGCTCCTAGAAATTCCTGCCATTTAGTAACCAGCTACTGACTCACTCCAATATGACTGACTGTAGCAGGAATGCCCTGAACCGATTCCACGGGTTGCTGCAGTGGAGATTTAGCCATGGACTAAAGTCTTTCAGGGTATCCACGCTCCAGATATTTAAAGATATAAAAAAAATGATAATTAATATAATCTCCTCCACTCATTCTGGACTCTGCTTTAATCTCGCTCCTGTTTCATTGGATAGTCATTAAGATTCTTCCTGATGGCACTCAGAAGGGTCTCATACACTCATACCATCTCAGCCAGCTCTATCCACCTCTTCTCCTCGGCCTTTGCCAAAGTGGGGGGGAGGAACCCCCATGAGGGTCACCACCCTGGATCTTGGGCATGGATTTTTTTCTGAAAGGCTTTCAGTAGGAGGGAGCTTTCAATTGTCTCTTTCTTTCCTACCTGCCTTGACCTGAATTGTTTCTTAAATTCCTTTGTCTGGTTGTTAGCCTTTCCAGACGTGAGCTGGGTATTACAGCTTGCGGGGCTTTACTGGATTTATCTCAGGTTCCTGTTCTGTCCATTCACTTTGGTATTGAATACCTCCATCATGACCTATTTCTTAACTAATGTCAGTGACAATGCATTGAGAGCAACGTTTTGCTAAGACTGTAAATAGAATCCAAACTAAGACCTGGCCAACATTCCCGGCATGGCTGGTGGTGAACATAAGGACATGTATATACATTGATGTTTTTTTAAAAATACAGATATCTTATGGCTCTGCACCAAATTTTCAAAGGCTGTGCATGCACAGTATTTCCTGTCTTAGGTACTTACAGCATGCCTATCACTGTAATATTTAGGGACAAACATGCATGCTGAATGCAAAATGAACCTCGCTGTCAACTGCAAACCTGCAACAGTTGTGCTATCGTGTTTTGCTTTGGAAGAAGAAAAGGTTTCTCAGTGTGCCAATGACCTTTGCCAAGGAAGGGGGCCTTTTCTGCAGGGTGTGGAAGAACTCTATTACACACAGCACATCTTTTAAGTGCCTTCAGACCCTACAGGATGAAAAGCTTTGTAGAAACATCGGAAATTATCATTATCCAGATTAACATTCCAGTCCATCAGATTAGTGCATGTGTCAACTGGAAGTGGGGATGATGAGGGTTGCCCAGTTTATGTAACTTACTAAAATGATCTATTACAGCTCTCCAAGGGGAACAGAGAAAATAAATATTCAGCCTGTTATAAATCTGCTGTGAACCTGACCCTCTTACAGCCCAAACACATAGTGGTTTTGTTCCTTGAATCTTGATAAGTATCAAAATTGGAAAGTTACTGACGGTAGCTGGGTTGGTATCTCTCTACATAGTTACCAGTTCAAAATAAAAATGGAAAGTGAAATAGGAATTAAGCAAAAAATAAAGCTATGCCTTTAAAACGCTGCAAGTGGTTACCTGTAATGATTTGTATTTGAAAGCTCACTGCACATTTGTATTACTGTATTTAAAGCAACAAAAAGTCTTAGAGCCCAGTGCAAAATGATAATTGAAGGATAAGTTTGTCTTCTTGGTAAAGACAGGACTCTCACTATCCTATGAGCCTATCAAATGTAATCAATACCTTTTTAAAGGAATTTGGGTCAATTTACATAGAAAAAAATCAGATCTCACTATTAAGTCTCCAAGCAGTAATAAACCTTCTAGCATTGCAGTTGAAAACCTTTCTACCCAGATTCCTGCACAGAAATAGCATCTATTTTTTAAAGTGCTCCAGTGCATACAATTGCTGTATTTTGTTGCTTAAAGCAATAAGAAAGAATACAATCACTTACTTCCATTTGAAATCTCAACACAGAACATTCTGGAGTCACTGGTTCTTTTGGTAAGTACATATTACTGCCTCTTATTATTCAAAGGGGTCAAGCTCAGCTGCAAGAGCAAACAATTTCACTAGCGAAAAATAGCCAAATTTTTCAGAAGTACAAACATTTGGAAAAGAAGAGAAAGAAAAACGAGGGGGAAACTGTCCAAAGTATGAGTGTCTTTACCTTCCACATTCATAACTATTTCTATTCTTCACAGGATTTACAAGAAAAATCACTTAAGGTTTCCTTCTGTTTGTAAGTTGTACCACTCCATAATTGCCAATGTGATGGCTCCAGTGCTCGGGCTGACAGGGACTGCACACAGGACCCAGTATGGGCTGGGCCTCTCCTGCTGTTTCCAGGAAATGGGTTATCTCAAATTCGAATGCCTGGTAACTGAGCTCTGTGGTTTCAGGCTGAGTAAACAGGGTACTGGAGTGTGTTGTAGATTTATCCATAGAATTGGTCAAATTGATTCTGATAACTGAGACATTTATAGTTACACGAATGATGATTTAGCTAATATATTTCTCTGTATGGTTTCAAAATACTTCTTTCATTTTGTAGTCTGTCATGCTTCTGAGTCTTATTAGTCTCTTTCACTGGACTATGAGGAAAGAAAAGAGCAATGAGCATCAGGCTGGCTGAAATCTGGAGGAAAAGCAAGTTACTACAGATTGCTAGGAAGAGTTAATATATAGGATGCTTTATTTTAGCTAAAAGCAGAAGTAAAAGAACAGAGCACAGGTGGTTGGGCATGTGTGAATTCAGAGGAGAAATAAAGCAAGCAAGCAGCAGTTTTTGGCAGAAGAGATAGCCATCATCTCATCCTGTCAGGAATTCTTTCAAGCTGGGGCATTCTGCTGGGATCCCCGATACAAGGAAGTTCGGCAGACTTGGAGGTACACATGACCAGAACATTCAAGAGATGCAGACTTAGGAAGATAGAACTTCAGTCAGAAAAAAAAAACAACCCTTCAATTCATGAGAAAATATGAAAAGGAAAATACTAGTAATCAAACTGGAATGCAACAGATGAGATGGGATTTCCAAAGGGACGTGACCAGTCCTCATCTATGAACTCCTGGAAATGCAGCAAGTTTATATGTAAATTATGAGCTCTTCCAGCTAGGTATTGTCCTTCTATGTTGACTTTGCTCAGCACCCAGCAGCTAGTTTTGCTTTTGCTCTCATCTTAGGCATTAAAAAAAAAACCAACCACCCAAAATTATTTTAAAAAGTGTATTATGTGCCTACTCAATCCCAGTGGCACTGCAAATCCAGCGAGTGCAATATTTGGTCATGTTCAAAGATTTTCTCACCAAAATTTTCCTGTTGCTTTCCCCTCTACCCCTGTTGTGTCACGTCATGTCCTCCCACCCCCCTCCCCCCCCAATTTTGTTACGCTTTTCTGCACTGACTATTAGAAACTGGAGGAAGAAATATGAAAGCATTTTTACATTTTTGTTTTAAAAACTCACAATAGTATTTTCAAGGCTGGAAGATCAAACAAAGACATTGAAACAAAAATTTAGAAGCTAAGCAGTAGTTATATCTCTATCTCTTTATATATATACACACACATACATGTTCATGTCATAAAGGCTGAGGGAGCTGGGTCTCTTGAGCTTGGAGAAGAGGAGACTGAGGGGTGACCTCATTAATGTTGATAAATCTGTCAAGGGTGAGTGTCAGGAGGAAGGAGCCAGGCTCTTCTCAGTGACATCCAATGACAGGACAAGGGGCAATGGGTGCAAGCTGGAACAGAGGAGGTTCCACTGAAATAGGAGGTAAAACTATTCAGGGTGAGGGTGAGGGAACCCTGGCAGGGGCTGCCCAGGGAGGTGGTGGAGTCTCCTCTGGAGACATTCCAGCCCCACCTGGAGGCGTTCCTGTGTGACCTGCTCTGGGTGTTCCTGCTCTGGGAGGGGATTGGACTGGAGGAGCTTTCAAGGTCCCTTTCAATCCCAGATATTCTGTGATTCTGTGACAATCTGCATACTTAGCACAGTAATGGCTTCACATATTGCAAACATGGTGAACGATAGGCAGTAACAGCCAGTAATGCTCAAGAAAAACAGGGGAAAGCTCACTGCAGCAAGGACTCCATATGTCAAAAGAAATAGTGTGGAGAATGATCTGATTTAGACCCCCAAAAAAAGAAAAAAAAGTAAAAAGTCTGCTGTGTATTTGTGTGCCCTCCTAATGAGAGCTTTGTGTAGGAAATCTATTTTTATCTCCTGCATAGGAAAGCTGAGAATGTGCAGGGCTGTGAATAACATGCGCTAACTGCAGATAGCTGGCAGAGGTTTTGACTTCTTTGGGATGTTTTTTTTCATCCCATTGCACCCAGCAGAGTTATAAGGCTGCTTGCAGTATGTCTTAAAAGCCATTTCTCCGTACACTGTACTTAAATCCTCCTGGGGTTTTGAAAAAAACGCCTCACGGACCTTTCTCGTCTTCCACAGCTGTGAAAGCTGCCTTCCACTGACCTGGGCAGAAAAGCTGGACCATAAGCAAGCACTTAGCTGAAAAGGCTAACTCCACTTTGGCCCAAAACAGCTTAGGTCTATTTTCCTTGCTATTGCTATTTTTTTAATTATTATTAGGTACCTAAAAACTACTCCTGGACCTCATTCTCAAAAACAAAAGTGAAAGTAGTCTGGTGTTACCTTCACTCACCGCATGACTCTATTTTTACTCCTTAAAAAGTTAGGATTGAAAATTTTATGTTGCTGAACCAAAACTTTATCTGATCTAAATACAAAAAAAATGTTGTAAGTAGCATAAAATACATGATAGGAAGCAGCTGCAACCAATTTTTTTCCAGCCCTTTATTGCTAGGTGTTGTTTCCTTAGCAGCTGGTAAATAGGCTGTTAAAAGAGACTCAGGGACAATTTTCCAAGAGACGCGGATGACACCCGAGTCCTGAACTGTGGTTCATGAAAGACAGAGAAAACTCATTTTTAGTTAAAAGAGAACACATCTTCCTCCCACCCAGAGAGGCACATTTTGAAAATTACAGTAAAAGCTCCGGTCCTGATTCTAAAAATCACCTTTCCTGAGCAATATGGCTTCGCACATGAAGTTTCAGCCCTATTATTCTGTTGACAAGGGGGAGTCATTCATATTCAACTACCATAAGAATAAATATTTTGAAGGAGGATCCTCTTGCAGGGAAATCTTAAGGATGGATACAAAATCCTGCAACCAGTGAAATTAGTAAAAAATTCCCCTGATTTCATCCCTGCAAACAGATCCAGCTGGTTCCAGTTTGCTGCTATCTGTGGCAATCAAATGATTCTGATAAAAACAGGCCATACCAGTTATCACGCAAGCACATCAGCCAGGCTATTATAGTCAGCAGGCAAACCATTTTCCCTGTTAATTCTATGCAGCTAATGTCAGAGATCCAATTATCCAAGAAAAACTTGGAATTTCTAGGAGAGACCAGAATTGAAAAAAAAATGGAATACAGCCAAGCTTCCCTGAAGTTTTCATTCATGACAAAATTAGCCTGAGAGATCTGCATCGATTTTGAAATGTGGCACAAAACCATGAAAAAATAATAATAAATAATCCTGGGGTACATTACTTTCAAACCCCTCTTTCCAACACTTCTTGTACCATCTGAGTGTATCAAACTACCCTGGTTAATTTTCTCTTTCATTCACTGTGAGAGAAGCATCCCCGAAATCATACAAAATTATTTGGTGAAATACTGTGGGTTTTTTTAACATGTGCATTAATTTCACACCTGAGAAAACCACTCACAGATTACTAGAGTCGTGAAGAACATCAATAACCGCTCTGTTAAATATTTAAGCTCATCAATTGTGAATGATACCTAAACCACAAACTGGGAGATTAGGGGAAATTCCTACCTGAAAACCTAAGATTTCTCTGCATGAGTGTTTGGCTTTTTTCACCTAACTCAAGCCCTGAAAGAGCTGAGTTAGGAGATCTTCTGAGGAACACTATTACTAGGCTCTTTTCCACCTTCTGCATTGAGGACTAGCTATTTCTCCAGGTCTCTTGGGAAGCACAGAAAAAGTTAAAGGTGAATATAAGGTGAGGGAAAATTCTGTAAAATATCCAATGTCCAGGCATTGGGTTGGCCTGATGTTGGCTGGTAGTCTGCTGGGTTAAACAGCCATAGTGCACCTGAATTTAGAGAGCTGTGCTAATTTACACAGATCAGAGAACTGCCTGGATTGGAAGGGACCTTTCAGATCATCTAACCCAACCATCAACCTAGCTCTGATAAGAAAACAACTGCCCATCCCTAAGCACTATGTCAACCCGTCTTTTAAATACCTGCAGGAAATGGGTTTAGAAGCATGAAGTAGGATTGGAAAGCAGGTGAGCCAGAACCTAATGAGCATCTGAAGACGCATCTGGAAGTTTCATTTTGATAGCTCTTACCTTTTTTTTCCAGATCAAGCCTAAAGTCTCCATTCTCAACTTTCAACTTTTCTACTGCCAGAGGGTATGACATGAGCTGAAGGCAAATTTCTAGAAGAATGCAGCAAAAAGAGGAGTAAGTATTAACTTGACATTACGGCAACTATATTAACTACATCACCTGGGACCACAGAAGAGACACAAATTAATGGAATCATCGCTCTCATTTTGTACGAGTCTACCCATGGGGGAGCAACTTGACTAAATATCAGCTGCTATTTTAAACGACAAAGCCAAACCAATTTGTTTTAGCTGTCACACATTACCACTCAGAAGGGACAACCCCTGTTTTTTAGCACACACGTTCCTATTTTCTGCATTTTTCTGTATATTCTATCTCACAAAGAAATGTAACTATTCCAGTGCATTTCAGCACAGTTTAAAAGCCACGTCCCTCTTTCAGCCTCAGGGGTTCCTATTAATTCCCTTCAAATATGACATGTTAGTTCAGGAAACGAGGATTATCTGCTTTAATTAGTCACTTTAGTTATCAGCTCATATTCCACTCTCAGTCTTAGACAAGTAAATGATTTGTATATTCCCCATAGGGCGACCTTTGATATCGGGGACCTTATCTAACAGTTTTTCAGGGCTCTCCAACAAATTTAACCTACTAATTTTTTACTCGGAGGAGACCACTACACTATAGTCTCTATAGGGATTTATTGGCAGATGTAGAGAAGCATGATTGTCAGCTTAGGCAGTGTTGTACCCAGCTGGATAGGCTTTCCCGAGGTGGAGGATGTGAACTGCTGCTCAGCGAGAGCACTGCTGGTGTCCTGGCCTTTATTAAAGACTCATCACACATGTGGTAGAGGGCCATTAACATCAAGGCTTCTTGGAGGACAGGTTCTGGATGTATGTGAGCATGTCCAGAGGATCTTCCCTTCTTCCCCCGGTGGGGAAGGAAAGAGTATGGAGTGATTTGTCTACTCAAAACATGTATGCCACACTATGTGCACTCAGGAATGGACTGCAGGCAGATTTCAGAAGGTGTTTAGGAGAAAGCTAGGAAGCCAGGGTTTGGCCACTGATTACCCGCCTCTTTAGATGAAGGTGAGCAGAATAATTACTTCCTCTTTATTAGAAATGAACATCTATACACCACAGACTCATTGGCCACTTGGGCTTGATGCTAGTCTGAAGGTCTGTCATCCAAACCAGGACAATTTGATCATATTTTTTATTTTCAATCCATTAAGAATAAATAAGGGTAAACCTGCAGAACATTCCAGATCTTGAGGAGGAATGGGGGGGGGTTGATTTAATTTTACTGGGTTGTATACCCGGATGGTCGAGTTCCCTGCGGTGCTTTCAAAGCTAATGGCAGCACTCTGAATTTGCACAGCAGAATATTGGCTTATGAGACACTCTCACATGCAATCAAATGAAACAGCAAAATGTGTCTGTGATTTGGATGTAAATCTGTCAGGTGGTTCATCTGCTTCAAAAGAATGGGATTGCCGAAGATTTTGATGCCCTTGACATTAGCTGCTACTTAACAGAACTTCAACCCAGCAGAGCACCCGGTAGTTTTAGGTTTCCAGACATTTATAGCCATTTTCCTTACAAGGGTCAAGAGAAAAGAATCTTTGCCCATAGCAAATTCAACATCATCACAGCAGTCCCGTGTTTGCTTTCCAAAGTCACTGGATAATTTAAAGGTGTAATGCAAGAGCTACATTTTCTTTGTGAACAGGGACACCCCACATTCAGGAAATAGTTCAAAAACAAGTTATATCTATATAAATATATATATGAATGTTACAAATGCTTTTCTGAGTGTGGTGTGTTGGACTAGTTGTTTTGATTACAAGAGTTAGAGCCGGCAGAGAATTCAGTTCTAAGTCCACCACCATGGAGTAAATAAATCTCACGAATCTAAAGTTTGGGATTTAATAGTCAAACCAGCATATGGGTTCTGCTCCACACCATACAGCCTCCTCCTCTCCCCTGCTTCTCTCTTGATTTTGCAGCCCAGAAGTCACACAGCTCATTCCAGGCACAACCCTACCCCAGCCTTCTCTCTACAACTCTCATCCCTCTCTACAACTGCTTGAAAGGGCATTGTAGGGAGGTTGGTGCTGGTCTCTTCTCACAGGTGATTAGTGATAGAACAAGAGGGAATGGCTGCAAGCTGCAGCAGGGTAGGGTTAGGCTGGACATTAGGAAAAAGTTTTTCACAGAGAGAGTGGTCAGACAGTGGAATGGGCTGCCCAGGGAGGGGGTGGAGTCCCCATCCCTGACTGTGTTTCAGAGTAGATTGGATGTGGTGTTGAGGGATCTGGAGAACTTGTAGAGCGGGGCTGATGGTTGGACTCCATGATCCCAAGGGTCTCTTCCAACCAATATGATTCTATGATTCTAGCTGTTCCAAGGTAACTTATTAAGTGTACCCTCCCCTTGTGTTTTCATGCTGACACTACAACAAATTTCGTATGCACCACTGGAAGCTGCATTTCTGAGATCAATGGGCCGAAGGAAATGTCTCAGTCCCTGAGGAGAGCTGAATGGGATCACTGAATTATGAAAGGACTGCAGGAACTGGATCCCAAAACTATATCTGAAACAAGCACAGTCCTCTCAAGTCTTCAGTTTGTAGCTTCTAAGATTTAAAGCAATCTGGGATGGCCAAATGATGTTTAAATGGAAAATGAGATTAATCAGCCTGTGTTAATCTCCATGTACAGATAACTGCTCTGTGAAGGCCCTTTCAAGTCTTTAATCTGCATCCCCCTCCCTGCCCCGCCGATTCTTCTCTTGACACAGTCACAGCTCAGAACTAAGACCTCGGTGTATTTGTGGCATAGCTTGCATCTAACATTCTTCAGCATTACATGGGTCATGCCTCTTGTCTCTTCCCTGGAAGAGTGGCTCACGGAGAGCCTCAGCAAAGGTTCCTTACACACAAGGCGAATGCGGTCAGAGATACGGACACCGAGCCAAGCACACCTCTCCATCACGTTGGCTCGGCGCTGTGAACCAATCAGCCTAATTAGGCAGATGTGATGAGGAGCTACTGTCCTCTCTAGAAACACCCAGCTGTGCAAAGGAGCTGGCAGCAGTAATCAGCCTTTCATCAGAGACAAGAAGCAAAACAGTAGCACTGCAATTACCAGCAAATGACACTCAGGGGCTGAGCCTCATGTATCTGCGTGTCTGGCACTGGGAAATGTTTAGATTGTCATGAAACTGTGCTCTAGTAGCTAAGCTTAGTGAGAAAGGAGGAAAAGAAGAAGGAAGGGTGGATGTAGGTTCCAGCAGAATTAACTGAAGACTGTCCAACCTCTGAGATGTTGAAAAATAAAAAGCTCTGAAAAGCAGCACTGATATTCCTGCAGCTTTATGAAGTTATTCCTGCTTTAATACAAAAAGAATTGAACCAAAGTTCTCATTTTGGAATGCTGAAATAAGAGACAGAATTTCTTTTCATGCTGTCGTATCTGCACACTTTTTTGACTAATTGTAGTTTCTAGTCCTTACGATTACAACTATAATTTGAAAACATTAATTGGAACATTATCCAGAGTAGAGGTGTCTGCAGTCACTGTCTGAAACAATAGCTTAGATATGAACGGCTTCAGCATGTATTAACTCCCAGGACTGATAACAACACTATTATCATTTCACCACTATTCATTTCATTCAAAACATCTAGCTGAAGTACGGATCTCAAAAACTTATATTCTCTCTGAGCATAAACACCCACCCACCCCCCAACTATATTCTGTCTGATCTTCTCTGAACAGATACTCTCCTTCCAACCTGCTGGTTTGTTGGAGTTTCTTTAACAGAAACGTTGTCTTCTGGCAAATGGTTTCTTTCTGCTCATCAAAAATGAAACAGGAATGTTCAATAAAACAAAACCATTTTTCTGAAGCTAAAGTTGACAAAATCTGAATTGGGAGAAGTAGCTCCTTTCATATTTAGCTTTGCAACATTGTCTATTGTGTTTTCCTTGCGCCATGAGGTTCTCTCTCCCCCTATACTTTGCCTGAAACTCCGAGGACCCAGAAAACTGAGGGTCATTTCTGCAAAATAGGTGTAACCTTAACAAACATTCAAGCTTAGCCTCAAATGGTCTTTAAGCTCCTTCAGGATCTGGTTAACCTAATTACAAGCTGCACCACATTAGACAAAAGCCAGAAAAGAGAAAAGCTGGAAAGCTTTGTCACCAATTTGTTCTCCCCTCTTTTTTTTTTTCCTTGCCCCCCATATCAAATAAAGAACCAAAATGAAAGACTCTGTTTTCTCCCAGTATAATTCCTCTTAAATTTCAGTGCTGTGGTTTCCTTTTTTCCCCATGAACTTATGCATTCTTTTAGATGTGGATCCAGAAAGTAGTTCCCTGTTTCTAAATTTGTGTCATTGAACAATGAGCCGGTGGGAGATGAAGGCAGTGGAATTCCACAGGCCCCCCACTGACTCCAATTAAAATGAGGGCCAGAAAGCAATTACTCTGTGAAAGTATATATATCTGCAACCACCTGGGAGAGGTGGCATTAATGAAGAGTTTTAATGCTGTTGCCTAATTAGGAGGAGGAGAGCTAAGGTTAGCAGTTTTGCTTGTCACAGTGATTCAAAACATGACAAAGGAGAGTGAGAAATAGTACTTTTAAGGTAAGGGAAGCTTCACTTTCAAGCTCGCAGCAGCTATGCTTTCATCTGATGACTGTGTGACAGATGGAAGGAAAAAGAAACAGCCCTAAGAAGCCACAGCGTAAGAGAGTGTCACAGATTTTGCAAAACTGCATCTTCAAGAAAAATGAAACTCATCCCTATTGGTCCTATTAGGAAAAGAGCCATCTGAATGTACCTATTTCTTTTAAAACCTCACTGCCATCCCATTACACCCTCCCTCCTTACTCATGTTCCACATTTGGGCAAATGCCAACTCAAACTGTGTGTCTCTTTGGGCTCTGGATGCTCTCCAAATCTGCTGGTGGTTTTGTTCCTTTCATCATTAAGTAGCAAGAAGCTCATGGGCTGAAACATCTCTGTTAATGGTGTCTGGATGACTGTGAACTGATTTAAAATGGCTCAATTACCCTACTCCTGATAATCAGGTCTCCCTCCCTGCAGTCACAGAGTGAAGTCTCTTGGTGACCTGCCAGGTAGGTGCACTCCAGTCTCTTCCTCCTCCTCTCAATGACACCTGTATTAACATCCAGATACTTATCTCTTCTCACAGGGGTTGGAGGAGAGTTAGAAACCAACTGAATCCACCGGTACTACAGGACTTACTGGGGAACCTTCTCTAAGGGTGCTCCGCTCCGTTCCCTGCTGAATTAAACCGCCCTTTCCCGTGTAACATGAGGAGATCTACTCAGATTTACACAGGCAGTGTTCAGTTTGACTGGAAGGAGAACTTGGGATGGGAATTAATGTAATTATCCTCACTAGGTTGGATAGGAAGCTCCACTCTAATGGCAAGGCACATGTGACTACGTTATGCCTGTTGCTCATCAGGGCCTTTGTTTTAAATGTTATTACTTCGGCAGCATGCCAGGAGCCAGAGTATTCCCTACAGCTATTTGGATCCTTGGTGAGTATAAGGAAGAAGCACAACTATTGAATCATCTCTGCCTGCACTGTTCCAGGTTTCCAGCCACTTAGCAATCACCCGTTCCCAGATCATTAGAATTTAAGAGGGCCTATGGAGGATATGTGCTTTCTAGACAGACAGATGCAATAGGTTTATATTGGATGAACTGGCACTGTGTGCTGTTTATTAACAAAGTAACTCCTTCCCATGTGCTAATTATTTACTTTTCTGCTGGAAAATATGCCATGATAATATCAACATAAAGCAGCCGGCATGTAACAATTATGCTGAACTTTTTGAGTCATCTCCAGTTCTGTTATAACATTTAAGAATGGGAATCTTAGAAACATCTACTACTCTCTCATCTATTTAGAGTATGAGCAGAATGAGCTCAATTGCTCCCAAATGCTAGCATCTCCTTATAGACGGTCAGTAGGGTTAAAGGTGGTAAAAGTAAGTATTTACACATACTTCCTCCTCCTCTGCCACACAATTAAAACAAGCGATTGTTTTCATCCATCAAGCAGAAAGAATGGATGCATACATTGCAGAAAAACAGTACAAGTCTATCCCTATCTCTCCAGGGATAACTGGTGACAATGTTTTTAAAGTTCATCTAGAAAGACACATGCTCATGTTCTATTATGCCTCTATACTGCCAGCTAAAAAGAGAAAACCAACCTCAGCTACTCTTCTGACATCTCTCAGTTGCAGACTTCTCCTCCCTGCAAGCAGTCAGTTGAGGGGGCCAGCCAACAAGAGCGATCGCTGTATTTTAGGTCACCCAGAAATCATTCCTTCACTTTTCCTCTCAGGAAGGGGAAGCAGTGTGCTTTAGGAAGTCTGGAGAAGTGAGAGGGCTTTCTTTCCTTTCCATCACCCACACAACAGGCCCACACACGGGATGAGGAAAGCACTTCTAATGGAGAGAAAATAATGGCACTCCCACTGCCTGCGAGGAGGTAGACAACAAGGGTTTGGGCTTAACAACCACCATCCAGCTCACAGGCTCTGAAGTGAGCCAGAGAGTCATGCCAGGATCTCTGCTGCTATGGAAAGTCCTCTCATTAATTTCAGCTGAAGCTCAGCGTGTTTCATTTTTGCTGCCCTGCCGGGGACATTGGCCAAAATTCCTATAGGAAGAGTTTTGGTTAAAAACAAATAGGGGAGAGAGAAGAAGGCAGCAGAACTTAATTAAAAAACAAAACCAAACCAAAACATTGAAAATCCTGAAATCGGGAAGACAGTGAATATACAAAACGTGGGCATATTAAATGACGAAACTGTTTCTCCCAGGATAAAGTTACCAGGAGTCTGAACTTTCCTGGCATGACCTCTTGTCCCTTACACGTTTTGTTCAAGAGACAAGGCACTTACCTACTCCCCTGGGGCTTCAACATACACAGAGTTCCCCTTGGAGCACTAAGTCCAAGTGGACTACCCAAAATCCAGAGGTCCACACAGCCCTTCTACAGGCCTCAGCCATGTGTACATCACACAGGTATAGAGCCTGGAGGGAGCAGACTTGCTTTGGGACAACTGTATATAACCCATGTCCATCTGTCCATCCTATGGCCATCTAATAGACTAAACTACAGTCCCAGATAGACACACGGATGCATTCACAGTAGAATCAGCTTCCATATGAACAGTATGTCTGATCAATCCAGTATGCATTGGGTTCACTCTCAGTGAACCTGGAAGATACCCAGGGAGCCCTGGGCTGGGCCGTGGTGCTAATCCACCATGAGAGAATAGAGAAGGATAGTGCTGAGTAGCTGCTGCCTTTTTACCTTACACAACGAAATGTGGAAGATTTTATGGTAAAATAGCACTGCTACATCTTCTCAGCATGTGTCTGCACCAGGTGATTGCTTTAGTTTTAGTCTACCTGCCTTATTTTAGCTTGAGGCAAATGTTTCACTAATGCTTGCCTGCTGTGCTGTGCTCACTGCTGGGTAATTCTCTCCCGAGCATGTGTGAGGATGTCTCCAGAGAAAGCTTCCTGAATAATGGTTGTTAATGCCACCTGTAAGAACTGAAGGTGAGGATCCCGAATGCGGCATAGGCTACACAGAAACAGAACAAAGGGCAAGGGAAAAGAACTGATTCTTGTTAAGGCGAAAAGGCATAAAGAGGGAAAGGGAAAGGAGTAAGGGATTTCAAAATTCTCTCTTTAAATTATCAAAAAGGAAGACTGAAATGGTGCTTATTCTGGTCTTACACTCTTCTAATTCAATTTTCTACACTTTCTCCCCATTTCCTCTTTCCCCAGTCCTCATTTCTTCCCAGCTGTATACAGGTAATTTTAGTGGTTTGATGGAGACTTTTTAAAATTCTACCACTTTGTGGAGACAACACAATTCCTCAAAAAGCTGAAACCTTCCTCTCCTGTAAGCGGGGTTGAAGAGCTACTCAATTTTTATTTTAGGGCTGGCATCACACTCCTGTAACGATGCATGAGCAGTAGATGATTCCATAAAGGACATCTAAGATCAAGGGGCCTCTCTGATGGAACCCTCCACAAAAACATTAAACTGTGGTGCGTCTTGCTCAGAACATGAGTTGTCATTTCCAGCCAGCATCAACGATTGCACAGCTTTCCCTTGATCCTATAGCCCACTGCCAGCACCCTTCTGGGGTTGCAAATCCAATCCTCCACCTCGGGCATGGTTTACACTAAAACCTTGCCCTCCCGGTGAGATCCGTCCTACCTTGTAGGTCAACCTCACTCCTCTCATGTTCACTGAGCACCAGCAACAGTTCAGCCCACGTGGAATATTTGGGGAGAGAAGAGAATTTTGAAGACAAAATAAAAAAGACAGGAAGAGGGTGACTTTGCTACATGATGGCATTGATCGTTGCTCATTATCAGGAGGCATCGACTCCTTTATGAAAGTGGAAACTTTATACTAGAATAAAAAGGACTGAAAAAAGGCTCGTACACTGACTGTGCCTTTAACTACTTACAAGTAGAAGACATTACAAACTACCATAACCTCAAGGAATTGAAAAACCCATCAAAGCCAGCAAGATACACTGCCCTCCAATAAAACTAGAAGTAAAAATGCACTGACCTGACCATTTTTTTTGGATTGCAAAACAAGGCTGATTTAAATTCTGAAAAGTAGAATACAGAAAACTTGGCAACAAAGGCATATAAACTTTCTCTGCTACCAGAATACACAGGAGACAATTCCCTATTCATGATAGGAAGAATTAGGTTGTCACCAAGTATATTGGACAATCAATCCAAGAGTATTTGCAGTCCCATTTCCAGAAATTAGTGTCTGCAAATATAGGAGGATTTTTCAAATTATCTCTTCCCTTATTAAGACAAAGAACTTATTTTTTGTGTGCTTGCTTTGAAAACCAGACAACTCTGAATGTCTTCCTGCTGTAGAATTTGTGGTAGAGCTCTTGTACTCTCCTGAAAATCTGTCCTCTTCACTGAGTACCTAAGTGCTTGCTATGAGTAAAATCAGTTTGGAAAATTTGTTCCAGAATGTGGGGACCACCTCACTTCTATTCAGATTAGATTCTTAAAGATAAACAGTCTAAAAATCACCGACTGAAACGGGCAAAAGATACAAGCAGTTCTAAAACTAATTAATATTTCATTAAACCAAATAACAACAAAAAAAGCTGGGGCAGAAAACTGGCCTTCTAACAAATGTCTGTTTCCCTGCTTCTTGAGGGCATCTGTAGGTATGACTCTATCTGCTCACTTGACTTCCACGGTAGGTGGAAGGAGATTCTCCTGAAACTTTTTATGAAGAAGGCGACAGAGCTATAAGTTTGCTGGCAGAACTCAGAGAACTGGAGTTTAGGCAAAAAGGGACTGGTGCATGCCAGGGGAGTCCATAATAGTGAAACTTCTTATAGCTCTTTGCCAAAAGCAAAACTGGTACTTACCTAAAATGAGTAAGACTGTCTGGATTGGAGTCTGCTGATGAGAAGAGAGAGGGGCAAGGCTGAGATGGCAGCAGTAATGGCCATGCAAAGAAGCTGAACAGGCCCAAGATAATGGAAAGTACCCAGGCACATCTGCAAAAAGACACAGGAGGATCATCCACCATGGCATCACACACTGAGATTTTGATCCCCAAGCAAACCCCTGTGCAAAGGCAACCTGAGCAGAAAAAAAAAGGCCTTCAGAGGTGTGCCAGTTGCCTTTGCAAGTGGAGAGTTCTTTAGGGTAGTCTGTTGCCTGTGGCCTGTAGCTGCAAAGCAGCAGGTTCAGGTGATACAGAATCACAAAATCCTCATGGTTGGAAAGGACCTCTGAGATCATCGAGTCCAACCACACACACACACACACAAAACCCCTACCATCTCAGCCACCAGAGCATGCCCTCAAGTGCCACATCTACTCATTTCTGAAATCCCTCCAGGGATGGTGACTCCACCACCTCCCTGGGCAGGCTGTTCCAGTGCCTGACCACCCTCTCAGTAGTCATTCTTCTTAAGATCTAATCTGAACCTCCCCTGCCCCAACTTCAGACCATTTCCTCTGGTCCTGTCCTTATTCCTTTGGGAGAAGAGGCCAACACCCACCTCTCTGCACCCTCCTGTCAGGGAGTTGCAGAGGGCAAGGAGGTCTCCCCTCAGTCTCCTCTTCTCCAAACTAAACATGCCCAGTTCCCTCAGCCTCTCCTCACAACACTTGTTCTCCAGACCCCTCACCAGCTCGGGGGCTCACCTCTGGACATGCTCCAGCCCCCTAATGTCCTTCTTGTAGTGAGGGCCCCAGAACTGAACACAGCACTGGAGGTGAGGCCTCACCAGTGCTGAGTAGAGGCCCATGTGTGGATCAGACATGTTTCTTCTGTGGTGAAGGCAGTAGGAAAGGCACCTCCAAAAGGCAGGGCTCTAGCAGAAAGACTGGTGCTTTCACTTCTACAGATTCACAGCCAGAAGGATAAACAGGGAGGTCCCAGATAAGCTCTTCTAGTGTTTTTGTATCATTTTGTGCTGCCATGAGAACCTATTGGATTTTTTGTCTCCTTTTTTCTGTTGTTTTGTTGTTTTTTTTTTTCCCCTAAGCTGACAGCTAATTTCTAACTAGATTGACAAGGAAATTATAGGATGAATGCCTGCTATCGATTCTTTTTCTCACTCTTTATTAAGGTAGCCAAAACAGGGTATTTACTAGGACAAAAACACAAAAAGAAGATTAAAGAAACGGAATTGTTATTACAGCAAATTTCATATCACTTCAGAATCAAGAACACTTTTCTAAAATAGCATTTCTTTTCATGAGGAAGGCAGCAAAGCACATGGAAGAATTAATTGGAACTCCCAGCCAAAAAACCAACTGCTAACAATTTATATTCTTCCCTGCAGTTAATTCCTTTTGGAAGAGGTGGAGGGGAAGAGGGTATTCTTGCTTAAATGAAAGATTTTCACTAAAGGCGGGCAGAATCTCAAGCGATGGGAAGGTCAGGAATCAGTTACAGTAGGATGAGGCTGTTTGAATACTTCTCTGAATGTCTTACAGCTTTCCCACACACACACACTTTGACAAGTTCTCTGTGCTTAGTAAAATAGGTCATCCCATGAGTTTCTTAGACTTGTCCTTCTAGTCCCAGACATAAAAGCAGGACGGTCAGCTCTCCTTCAGCTATTTTACAAGCTCTGTGTGAAGACAAAAGTCCATAGCTGTAGGAATATTTAATTAAAGACTCAAAACTTTGGAGCTTTTTTTCAGCACAGCACCTGGAAAGATAGAACTGCAGAAATAATTGCTGATGTGGGGTTAGTGACTGAAACCATAAACCAGCCAGCAACAGACAAAACCTAATTCAGATGAGGTGCTCTGAACTATAATATTTCCTCCTCCAACCGCTGACTGGATTAAGAAAAGTAAAAGCATGTTTTAAAATGTAAAGCTGCACTTTGCTGTTGGCATTGGTTATCTATTCCCTAAATTTTAATTTTGTTTATCATAATCTAAAACACGGATTTGAAAAGAGAAAAGGTTTTTACTTTGAAAATGCTGCCTGGCGTATGAAAAAGAATTTTTATGATAAGGTCCTCCATTTTCCCAAAGGAAATTTTCTTCTGAGCTTTGTTCCCCACGGAGAGACTGTGTAGGTCACGCAGAAATTGATTTTTCAGCTAGTAAACAATGCGGATGAAAACTTTAACCTAAGTCTAACATTACATCCGATTGTGTCAAAACCAGTTCAGCTATCATAACCTCATTTCACACGTTATTTTCCAGATTTACTTAAAAACATTCACTTAAAAGCTACCATCAGATATGCCAGTCAATCGAGTAGTAATTGCACATTCAACTAAATCACATGTATTTCAGTAACCGCACATTTATATGAAGTGTATTAAAAGCTTTGGCCTTTTCTGATTGCACATTCCCAAGAGTTTACTAGCACCCACTAACAGGCATTAACACACTTGGCCCTCGGGTCCTCTAAATGGAATATCACACCATATATGAAAAATGTGTAATCACAGAAGGAAAAAAAAACCCTCAACCCAACCCATTTCTCTGTGCACAGTAATGTATTTATAAAATATGCTTACAGACAAATGCCCACACTGAACATTCTGTGCACTTCCAAAAAATGCGGAGGTGCCACTTAGGGGCATGTCTGCCAGGCATTTTAAGGAGGTCCACAGAATACCAGAACAGAAAGAAATCCACTCCTACCAAATTAGGACGCTGAAAAGACCTCAAAACAACCTAAAGTAACCACGTACAAAAACATAGCTGGTTAATAAAGGAGTCAGGAACAGGGAAGATAGTCCTACTATGGCTGGGAGGAAATAAAAAAGCCTTAGAAAGATGAAGTGGGTAATTAATATGTAAGTATATTTTCGCTGATCTAAAGAAGAAGGGATTAAAAGAATATTATCAACCCCTACGCTCTACAGGAAGTACACCATAATGTGTTCCACCTGAGAAAAACACATACATCTATAAACTGATAATCATTGAGGATGACAGTTCCCCGCCTTTACCTGCAATTCCCTAATGAAGCTGAAGAAGAGTCACGTGTAGCAGAAATTCAAGTGTTCTGCCATGGCCTTGGGGCCTACTGAGCTTCTTTGGCATCAATCATGGCAATTTCTGTAGCCAAGAGAGCAATTTCATTGTATTTTTCCATTTGAAGGTGTCAACAATCTCATGAAAACTGACACTACTAAGTTGTGGCTGATGTTACCAACTCATGAAGATAGGGCAAAATAATCTTCTTTTGGAGATGCAATTTCTCATTTGTGTTAATTAGGGCAAATGACATGCTGCAGCCATGCCAGGCAATGCTAGCAGGTTACCATGTTAGACCATGCCTGAAATACACATCCAAGTCATGGTGGTCACTTGTTGCTGGTTGCATCTGCTGGGAATGAAACAAGCTCTGGAAGATCTGCATGCCTTCCAGGAGAGGTGAGCGTCCCATCTTTGCTCTGCTAAACAGTGGGTAGGAAAGGAGGCTGAAGACTTGCATCTCCCAAGAGCAGCACAGGGCAGCTTTGCAGTTCCACACCCTGAACCACAGACAGGAGCTGATGCAGCTTGACAAAGCAACTGGTGTACTTGCTCTCCATCTTGGGTTAGGAGTATTTCACCAAATTAGAACCTTGTTTCTACAAGCCTTGGGGTTTATAGCTTTTTTGTCATAAATTTAACTACGACTGATTGGGGCTATTGTTCTCCCCTGGTAGCACATCTCAGTGATTCAGAGTCTGAAATGACTCATTGAAAAACTCAGGGACATTCAGAAGGACTTATTTTTGGAAATGGCCAAACCATCCAATGGTTGCAATAGCATCCTGAAGAGTCGTTATACGGAGTCAGAGGGGATGAGTGGCTGAGGGCTCATAAGCAGCTCAACCTACGGCTCTCCTCTTACCAGTGTGAGGAAATGTTCCCGTGTGTGTGCATTTGGCTGCTCACAAGAAACTGGAGAAGATGATAAGCAAAGCAGTGCTACAACTCATTAGGGCCATCAAATTATTTTCTTCACAACCTCAACAATTCCCCTTTAGCTTTTCAGCGTTATTTTTTGTATTTTATGACCAGAGTTTAAAAAAACAAAACAAAACCACCCACAAGCCCAAAACAAAAGAAAGACTACAGAAGAGACATGGCTTCGTGGCTTGGAAGGACTTTTAAATGAGTTTCCCTCCAGGTAAATAATTCTTTCTGAATGTTTCCTAACTAGCAACTCACACCAAACCCTCTAGCAATCCGTACTGTTGGATTTGGAAAAAAAAACAACCAAACAACCTAGCAGTAGAGAGGGAACAAAAATTGTATTTCAAAGGCATAAGATTCAACAGCCCTCCCTCAGTGCAATGGAGCATATTGAATGCAGCATCACCACCCTGCTCAGCCCCAGGCAGACAAATTCTGCATTTAATGGGAGGAACGAGAGCTTCTCGCCGGATTCCCCGCAGTATGAACAAATGAATGGGGACAGCAATAAGTGTAGGAGCAGTCCTGGTTTCTCGCTCTTGTCAATAGAAGAGAAATAGCTGTTGGCAGCATGAAAGGGAAGACCACTAGAGTGTGAAGTAACCACCCTCCCCCTAGACTGAAAGGGAGTTTCTCACACTCATCACTTCTGATTTTATGGCCATCTGTATAGTCTTCTCTGGGTAAGAAGTTGTGCAAAACTACAGTACATCTACCTCCTTTACTGGAAGCTGCGCAACCTTCGTGATCAAAAGGCCAATGCCTCCCCATAAAGGTCTCTCAAGAAACCTACCCAAGCCTCACTAGAACGTTCAGTGTGAATCTAATAACATCCAAAGAGATGAAGGAGGGAAGATACTTTATGCAGGTTAATGCTTACTCTGAAGAAGAGAAGGAGAATAATAAGATGAATTTGCTCCATGCTTCTTGGTGTAAGCAAATGTGTGTCAGGCAGACAAGTCAGACAAAAAGTCTAAAAGGCTCTGGAATACAATCTGGCTTTCTGTAGAAAGACAATTTCAGAATGGAGTGGTGTTTGTTTACAACACTCAGATTCTGCACCTAATCCTTTGAAACCCAAGTCCTCAAAAAAAGTTGCATATTCTCATCATCTCTTTTCTGTATATATCTTCCTTCTGTGTAGGAAATCCATTGTCACAAGACGGGACACATGGACACATCCTTCTGCCTACGCTAGGAGCTTTCATCAGTGACTAACGAGGCTTTCTGAAAACGCTGGCTCCTTTCTTTCTTTCTGGCATGGGTCAGGACTCTTTCGACATTACATAAACAGCAATTTTACACTCATCGTAATTAGAATTCTCTCACAGTGAGTTTAGGAGTTTGTGACTGTTATGCAGTCTGTCCACCTCTATATTTAGATTCACAGAACTAACATCCTTCGCTCAGAAAATACCACACGCTCTCACACTCAGATCTGTCCTTTCATCCTCTGAGGATTTCACAACACTGCAGTAGTATAAACGAGACAGAAAGGCTTATTTTCCCCCTATATTTAGTCATGGGACAATATCACAGTCTGACTTGTCTTCCTAAGAATTATGGCTTGCATTATGCAACTTTGCCCCCGATCCCAGTGGAAACTTTGCTGCTGATTTCAGTACAGGAAAAGAGTTTAACTTGTTATATTTAAATTTGATCTGATAGGAATTATCTTTAGGATACCACAATGATGTTCCCTGTGCTCTATTATGTTTTTTCCATCCCTGCTCAGTAGGTTGATCTACAGAATAGCAAAAAATACATATCATGGACTAGCCTATCCTTCGCAAAGCATCTTACTAAGGTACTAGATTTTTCTAAGCTACTAGATTTTAGAGACTTCATGACATTGAATTTTGTTTAATGCAACCGAGTATTCTTTTTATCAGCTTAGATGTGATACCCATAGTACACGACACTATCTTGAAGTGGTGAGACTGCGTTTTCATTGTGAAAAAGAATGCAGTATTACTCACTACTAATTGTTTCCTGGGGTGCACACGCACTTGGCTAGAAGCTTTGTTCAAAATCTAATAGAATTATCAGACAGGGTTAACTGAGAATACAGTTAATTAGTTACAACATTTCTTTTCCTGTTTTTAGATACCAGTTTGTTTGGTGATAGTGTATTTTTCATCAGGCTGGCTGGCTCAGCATATGACAAAACACAGCGTACATGATCTGAAAACAAGATGCAGAGGTAATCATGAGAAGGGAAAGCCAGGGAATCTCAGCTACAATATACCTAGAGGTATCTATACATTGTGTCTGGGAGAGAAAGCTTATCTTCCAGAAAAGGCAAAGCACAGAGAAAGATAATAAAATGGAAGAGATATTTAACCTGGAAGTTACCCAGTAAAATCAGGTATAGGATAACATCTAAGACACAGATTACAAAAGCTACATGCAAAAGGGAGGGAGGTGTGTGTGGCACAAGAGATCCTTCTTAATCAAACGAGGAGGTTATTTACAGATGACTTCAGTGCATAATTTAAATACATAAACTATTTTTACACCCACAGAGCTGGAACAGTACCTGCAGCGAAATGAGCATAAGCTTTCTGCTCATCTCGTACGTTGTGTGACACGGGTCCAAAGTCCAATACTGAACGGGAACAGTACATGCCAGCCACTCAAGTCTACACTCAAATAATCTTCTGTGACTTGGGAGAGGTATGACAGAGCTCAGTGAATATTCATTCATTCCAAATCTGAATGCCAGAAGTGACAGTACTCTAATTACCTGTTTATGGCCCAATAGAGTAAGATTACTATTTTAAATAGGTAAGAGCTCACAAGAGAAAAGACAAGGGTGGAGAGCAGAGGTGAGATACTGAAGAGGAAAAGGTTTCAGAGAAAACTAAAAGTGCTACATAAAAACTTCCAACATTACAACCGTACCTCTACAAGAACCAAATTCAACCAAAATCTTCAATCCATGCCCAGTTGTGATCTTTTACATCTTAAAGGGTAGCAATCCCTCTGCACATCTGGCAAATGACCATATCCAGAGGGATACATTCAAATGGTTTTGAATGTATCTTCATGATCTGAATCTGAAGTACGAGAAGCTGCACAGATTTGGCTAATGCAGAGCAAGGTCACCACCTCTCCCAAAGTGACACAAGCTTGGGTCTCCCTCTCCCACCCAGCTTGTTGTCACAAAAAGAAGCTCTGTGCTTCTAGCAAGTTTGGTTAAGATTTGCTAATGGTAATAAAGTTACTGGGAGGAGACTGGTAGCCAGACTTTGTTGTCCTAGGAAATGCAGCAAAATCCCCTGAAAAATTAGTCTCCGCTATCATTTAATAGGGAGAGCATTAATTTTAGCATTACTGAGTGTATGTTTGTCCTTTGGTCCAAAGTGACAGGGGAGAAGAGCCTGTTACAGCTCCAAATAAGGATGAAATAATGTCACAAGCCATTAGAGATCTTGGTTCAATTCCTGCTCACTTAGCCAACACGGCAACTGTCACACTCAGAAATTATGTTAAAAGATATCTTAGTTCTGAAAATTTCCTCTATTACTTCAGTCCCAACTCTCTATTAGGTAAGTGGCGATATCTGTCAAGTAAGTATTAGTTGGGAAAACAGGGCAGAAACTGGAGAACTAGGCAAATGCAAATCCAAGAAAGTATGATTTTGTCTTCAGAGAAGAATTAGGAAGAGGGCATCTGGAGAGTAGCAACAGTGTAAGACATCACTCTCAACTTTAATTGAAGTTCTTCTTCCAAACACCGTGTAACACACTTTGATCAGAAGAACCAAAACATAAGGAGACATCTTTTTTTCTGGAATAGTGTAAATATGAGCAAGGAAAAAAAAATCCTAACATTTGAAAATATTTTCATGCCCCTGTCTTTAGGCCCTTGCAGGTGTTAATATAACAAAACACAATAATTCAAACCCCAAGCCAGCACTCATGTAGCATTTCTGACTTCTTACAAAATTATTTGGTAAAATCGCAATTAAAATGCAGATCATTAAACTGTAATTATATAAATTTATTTCCTTATTTTCCCTGTGCTTTCATGCATGAAGATGTAAACAAATACTTATAAAAGATACTGTGGCTGTAATTAAAGAGATCACAGTGTTGGTAGAGACAGGGCTGAATGGATTGACATCAAAGTCTTCCTCTCGGAGCCTCTATTAATTTAAGATGCTAAGCCAATCATCTTTTTTCCCAAGTTTTTGAGCAAATCTGAAAGCGTTAGGGAATATGAGAAAGGCTCTTTCTTCCCCCTAAGCCTCAAATGGTGTAAATTTCAAAGATTTGATTAATTCTGCTAACAACCAATACTAGTTCTGTTAACCATCAATGTTTCCAGTCAAGGCTTTAAGTGAAAATACTCCACGTCCCTTTACCTTTGTCATGGAGCTCTGTATTGGTTCTTTTAGCATTGTCCAAAATTTGGGAACTTACTTGCCACTTAAGAAATTGAAAAGTTGCCTAAGGAAACCTCACCATTTTCATGCTCAGTTGGAAAGTTTCTAGAAGTTTGATCTTGGTAAAAGATAAGATTCTTGCCATAGAAAACGATCATCCCTTCTCTACAGTGCAAAGGGCAAAAATGTCTTCCCATCCCCTTGGTGTGATGTCTGTGGAGAAGGAAGCTGGGCATGTGGGTCACAGCCTGACTACAGAGCAGCAGCCCCTCTCCAGTCAATCCCCACACTGCGGGCTAACCGCTGGTCCTTCCTCTTCCCTACCACGTTCTCCACAAGCCCTTGCCTTGGTATAGCTGAGCTACAGCTGCAGAAACCTGGTGTGCAAATGAAATGAGGAATTGCTTTTCCCTTGTAATTCCCTTTTCATGGGCTATTTTAGATACTGAGCTCTTATTTTCTCAGTTTCGGGAAGTGCACAGCTTTGCTTTGTGTTTCTGCGGCACGATATTCTATTGTATCCACAAGTGAGAACACGACTGGTCTTTCCTTCTTTGTTCTTATTTCCCTTAACATGACAGCAAAAAAATTAACAAACAAAAACATTTTGAGTAACATACTTGTGGTTTGCTCTTTTCTGTCTGCCATAAACAATGCTGTCATGAGTTCATTTTAGTTCATTCCCATTTTGGGGTATTACAAGCTGTAACACTGTCTCTGCACTTAAAGCGGAGCAGACTGCTGGATCTGGCAAAGGCTAAGATTAAAAAACTTCATTTAATGTGCCCATTATAATTTATATTTAGATAGCTTAATTGGATAGAGTGGGGAAATTTTCATTGGAACAACTTGATGGAAAGTGTAGATTTGGGGGTGGGGGCAGTAGATCAGAAGTTTTTTGATCAGGAGAAACTGATTTTACAGGAAGAACAGTAAATATTGTTGTTTGTGCCTGTTCAACCCCAAATATTGCGATTTATCCAGTTCATCCACAAGCATGAACCGCATATCAGTTTGATAAAACATTATACTGAAGTGTCCCTCATATCACAGCACAGACTTGAGAAAGAAAGAGCTCAGGGTCTGATGTATCGCAGTTCTTTCAGGGTAAGATTATACAGCACTCTTCCTTCTATAGCAAAATGACGTCAGATTTTCCAGCACCTGCCTGTTCCTGTTCTCCACCTCCCATGCCATCTGCCAGGACATTGTGCTCTAACCTGGGTCACTGGGCTGATCCAACCTATGACAACAACTAGAAGCCTATTTTTAATCTGGTTGACATTGTGGCCCCCAAAATCTGCATCACCACAAGGGAGCGGAAAGAGCAGCTGGGGACCAGAGGATCTCCATCTGGCTGGCTTTAGCCCCAGGTGTGGCACACATTCAGACTGTCCCCTTGTAATGCCCCTTGCAGCCACCCATCTCACTCTATTGAGTCCCTGTACCCAAGGGATGAGAGTACTATGGGAGACACACACCATGGGCTGGACGCTCTGTCTGGATGGTGAGCCAGAAGGACTTGCATTTCTAAACTTGTTTTTCTTTGCTTTTCTTCTCTTTTTTAAATTCCTGCTTATGAGACAACGTGCTGTAATAAGTTACCTCAATGTATTGTGTAATTTCAAAAGGAATTAATCTTCAAGAATTTTAATTGGAACTGCTAAGCCTTCCTAAAATGGGATGTCTTCTGAGAATTTTTACCTCACAGCTATTCCAATTTTTCAACTTTCGCCAACTGACAAAATATACCTACAGTTTGATTTGAGATAGAAATCCTTTGGGTTTTGATTTCAATGTCACTAGAAATCATGTATCTTATCAACCTTTGTGGAGTGCTTTCATGTTCCTCAAGGGGTATAATGAGCTGCAACGGAAATAATTTAACAAAGCTATTCAACGTGTTCGTGGGATGGACTTAGCACTTCAGCTCTGGTTTGGGTCATTTGACTTTTCCACCCTTTCTCAGGGTAAAGGAAATTCCCCACTGTGCAAGGAAATTTTAAAAAATCAAACCCCCAGATTCAAAGAAAGTTGATGGATTTCAACACGATATTCACAGCTAAATATCAGGCATTATCAGTCTGCAAAATGTCGCTGAAAGAAGCATCGAACGAAATATTATAGCCCCTTTTTATTTTCTAAGCAGTTGAAATTGAAAAAAAATATTGAAAAAATAATTTGGTCAAGTCAAGCCTACAATTTTTGGACATGAAAAAAAAAAAGCATTCTAAAAAACTGTTGTTGACCTTTTCTATTCCAGCTGCTTCTTGGTGATCAATGCACCTGGCTGATACATCCACTCCTGAGCACAGATGTTGATGACCAACCAGAATAAATGAACGCTGGAAACAGAAGACACCCGCCACCCTCCGTGGCTGTGGGCAAATGTCTACAGTTCACAGTATTACAAGAGATTAACCTTATTGTCGAAGAAGAACAGGTTGGATTTTCTGCTGGGGATGTCAAAAAGAATGTTGTTCTAGTCTGTCCTTCCTTCACTATGTTGGTATAGAAGGGTGAGCTTGACTATAAATCATCTTCCACATGCCTAAACTGATAGCACTCATAAGGTTTAGACATAACACGTCCCTAGGCATCAAAAGAAAATTTCAGAAAGGATTGACTATATTGCATTAGGAAAACTAATTACCAAAAGTACAACCTAATTAAGATAGGGCATTTAGGGGACAGGATCCCAATTGCTAGGGGACTGTAAGTAAAGCAGTGAACAGAGTTTTCCGTGTACGGTATCATATCTCCTCCATACCCCACATTAAACCTATGCTGTTTTGCAACAATACCCTTGAGAAATGATTTCCCTGCGTGTGGTCTTCTGTGCTACGCAATTTCATTGTATAACATAATCGCTTTAAAATATGTATATTAAGTATAATATACGGGTTTCAATTTCTAAATCCTGAAGACCTGTGTCCTTTTATTAAAGGTAATATGAGACAGACATAAACATGGATATAATACAAACAGTCTGTAGACTATTTGTCAGCCAGCCTAAGGATGTAAATAACGACACTTTGCAGTTCCTCTGTAATAGCCTCCACAGAACTGCCTCAATGTATCTTGGAAAAAAATCAAAAACCGAGCCATTTTATGTGCTTAATCTGCAACACTTTCCACCGAGCTTGATCGTTCAGCTTCTCCACAACCAACCGCCCTCAACAGCCTCCAGCTAGGCACCCAAGCCATCAGAAATCTCACTCTTTATAAACAGCCATGCATCAAAACTGTGCTTCGGATAAATAAAAGAAGCAGGAAATTAAATCCCTCGCTATTTTTTTTTTTCTTTTCTAACCTGGGGGGTAAGATAAAGGTGAGAAGACATCAGATGACTTGTCCAAAATCTCAAAGAGAGTTTCTGGAAAGTAGCATCATAGAATCATAGAATCATTTAGGTTGGAAGAGACCCTTGGGATCATCAAGTCCAACCATCAGCCCTACTCTACAGTAGAGTTTCTGTCTGATTTCTAGACTATGCCTTCAGCCGTGGGACTGCCCCTTCCAGTGGCCTCAACAGATGAGAGAAAAGCATGCAAGGCTGTCACCAAGTTATGGTCTCTCTGTGAATAAATGACTTAAAAAAACAGCAGAAAATTAAATATTTCATGGGAAAAAAGGCTAAGGGCATGTATTCCAGCACTTGCAAAAATATATACTGGGATGTTATTGAATAAATTATTAAGAGATGTAGTTTCCCTTAATGACTAAACCAAGACATGAACCAGACGTAGCAACTGTGACTAGTAATTACAAATGTAGCTTAGAGTTTAGCCTGGAAAAAAAAACCAAAATGAAAATGGGCCAGAAATAATGGAAGAAAAGAAAAAGAGTAAAGTAGTGACTGAACAAGGGATTATCAGAAGAATCATCCTTTTACTCCCAAAGTTTGCTGGTTTGATCATATGTATTCTTTGGGGTTGATTTACTGGATATCTAGACTTGCAATATGTTGAGCACAGACCCAGGGTGTGGTGGGAAAACAGCACATGTCCCCATCCCATGTTTTTTAATGCAAATTTTGGACAAACAATTTTAGAGGAGTCGTGAAGTTGGCCTATTCTGTGGCAAGGTCAGTCTCCAGCCAAGCAGAGAATCACAGAGCTGTCAACAATTCCTCTGTTGCTTTTGTATTTGTTGACAGAGGAGGTTTGGGTCATGCCAGAGAAAGTGGCTCAAACAATTATATAAAAAAAAAAAGGGGTGGTGAGGGAGGAGTCGCGGCCGAGAAACTAAAGAAAAAGGAAAAAACTGTCTCTGGAGACCGGTTTTAAATATTTAAACATGTCTATAGAGCTAAACATCTATTATGCATCAGATTCTTAAGCTGTCAGGCTGCAGAGGTTACTTAAATAATGCTGTACAATAATAGGAAACCAAAAGTATTTCAGACTAATTTCATCAATCTAGAATAAGCCACAGCAGCAAATGAGAACACTCCAAACAGTCATTTTTTAAGGTAATTCTCCTAATATAGCTGATAAATTCCCCAACCCTGGTCCCGAGATACTCTTGTTCCCCAGGGTCACATGTATTGCTTCATGTAACTACTTTAATTGTCTTTCAAAATCTTCCTGGTCCCTGTAAGTGCCTTTCTTCAAACCTGCAGTTTGTTCTTGCATATAAACACATCATCTGCACTGGAGCAATTACAGCAAATGAGCTCTGGGTGTGTACCTGTATATTGGAAGTCATTGTGCTTTCTGTAGAAATCTGGAATATTAATGACATTTTGCATGCTAATGAAAATTCGCTGAAGTTCTAAGTCTACTGAGATATAAGACTTATTATTCAAGAGACCTAGCAACTACCTAGTTTCCATGCCATTTTTATAAGCAGGCTGAACTCAAAATTTTGTGTGTAAGCAACACAGCCTGCTTTTAGAAACTACAAAATTAAATTGAAAAAAAAAAAAAGTTATTATAGAGTACAACAAAAACATTATTCTACCTCAAATTAAGCATACCTGGAGTAACTATTAGGAAAGGAAGCTCCTGGTACCAGAACAAAGCCCCCCAAATCACGATCAGTTAAATATACAGTTCAAATACCTGTATCTCTTGCCCAGAGAAGCACAGACTTAATGGGTTCCTAGTGAGCATATCAAAAGAAAGACAGTTTTCCTACCCTATTTTAGCACGTCACCCCTCCCTTACCCTTGTGATACTCCATACTTTACGGTTTGCTCTTCTAACAACTAGAAAATTTATATGGGGTTGGAAGGGACCTCTGGACATCACCTGCCAGAGCAGGCTCACCCAGAGCCAATTGCACAGGAACATGTCCAGGCGAGTTTGGAATGTCCAGGCGAGTTTGGAATGAGACAGAGACTCCACCACCTCTCTGGGCAGCCTCTGCCAGGGCTCTGCCACCCTCAAAGGGAAGAAGTTCCTCCTCATGTTGAGATGGAACTTCTCAGGTTCCAGTTTGTGCCTGTTCCCTCTTGTCCTATCACTGGGCACGACTGAAAAAAGACTGGTCCCTTCTTCTTGACGCTCACCCTTGAAGTATTATTACTATACAAGAGAAAGAACCACTACCACCTGGAATGGAACTGAGGGAAAGACATTTCAAGGTAGCTCAGCCCAGTAAAATACCCAAAGTAATATGTGCTTTTGAATGTTTCCGGAAAGGTGCTCTTGTACTCCCCAGGGAGCTGTGCAAGGACCAACCTGATTATCAGCTATGGCTCTTCTGCTGCATCGGTACTTGAGAATAAACGTTGCTACAGCTTTGAAATTGAAGGCTGCGGCATGTTCTAACTATACACACATGGCAAAAAAATACAGGACATGTTTACTTGATGGGCCCCACTTCTGACTTAAAAATAGCCCTGTTTCTAAAGATAGCAGTATGGTGGCCATCAAAACAAACTAGCAATTAACTCAGTGTGTAACCAAAAGGCCTAAAAGGCATTGCAAAGTGCTAATTGTTTGTATACATTAAGCAGCAGCAGCAAATGATCTAAAGACAGGATATGATTTGAATTGGCAGACAGTGAATGAACTGCAGCAGACATAAACGTTTTGTGTGTCAAGTATTTGTCATGTCATTCATTATCCTAATTAATGTCTTCCACAGGGCATAATTCACCCGCTGTCTGCAAAATTCATTAGATTTATGAAAAGAAACAGATCAGGATTACGATCAACAGAATATAATCCATTTCATGGGGATTCTTTTGCTTGTATTGCTGCAATCATTGTAACAAAAGCCTATTAAAACACCTCCAATTTCCTCACGGAAGGTGGATGATAATTTTCCCCCAACTCACAAGGTTTCATGCAACATTTCACATCTCATCTCCAGAAAGAGCTTGCATATCTACCTGTTTGCTCTGTTTGCAATACCCATTTGCATTTTGAAAACTTCAAGAAATTGTCTCCACGGTCTAATTCATGTTTTAGCAACAAAAAACCCCTCATAACAAACAGAGCCCCAGCTTACTGGATCAAATGAACAAGGAGGAAACTACAGGCATGTTCTTGAAATCCTATCAAAATAATCAGATTTAACCCTCTCTCCCAGTAAAGACAGACAAATATTCAAGAACCTGGCTAACCACTGTTCAACAGGTAGGTTCAAAGAATCAAATTATCACTGTTAGCGAGAATCTTAGTACTACACTATGTGGTGTCTCATGCTCATACCCGTTACCAAATTTTTAAGAGTATTTGAACAATAAGACAAGAAGGTCCTAAAACCCCAACACGATGAGACACAAATACAGTAATGTTTGTTTTCAGTCTACCTTTTTCATTTAAGTGGTTCAAAAGCTTCCTGGTGGACAGCTGAATTCTCATCTAAATCTCATATGAATCACTGGAAAGATGTCCATTAACCAGTTCTAGGTCAGAATAGTCTATATAAACTACATGAATTTTCCCTCCTAGACCTTATTTTCCTCTTTCCTTCCCAGTGGCTGTGAAAAGGAGACAGGAAGTACTCTAGGTAACACGGTCACAAAACATATTTCTGAATCAAAACGTGACAGTAAAAAAATGACCTCTTTTCATTATCGTTGCTATCATTTCAGTCCTCTCAAAACGCTTAGAAATTCCCCAGTGGAAACCACAATCAGGTAATTTCTTGCACCCAGCACAGATGCTGGCAGCTGGGTTCTACCACCACCCCCCCGGACACAGACGAGCTTCTGTTTGGCAATACGACTGCACAGGCTCCTCTCGAGTTATTTTCCATCTGAAACAGCGGTGAAGCTTTTGCCTTTTATTAGTTGTAAAGGGGCAAGAATGCTTAATAAGATAAATGCTGTGTTTGTCAGAGAGCAGAACAGTTTAATCTTCCTGAGGTGACTCTAATTGCATGGCAGTACTTTATTAGGGCTGAGTTTTGTCACTGTGTGTCAGGAAATGGGTTGCTGGAATGCCTAGCACAAGACTTGGGATGCTGTGGCTTTTTTATTTTGATACCTTAAAAAGAAATTAGACTTACTGCAGTTTTACTTTCATTTCTTTCCCCATGAACTGATTGACTGGGTATACAGTAGTCTCAAAATTGAGTAGAGTCTCGCAGTTACTGCCATTGCAAATTACTCTGGTTCTGTAAACGAGCCCATCATCAAAACAGGGCCAGTTGGACCCTATTTCTCCATTTCTTATCTTTCAATCAAACTGCAAAGTATTTTCCAGTTTTAATCCTGGGTTCCAAGGATGGAGCTGAGGTAGGATACAGTTGTGGAAGAGGTCTGCAAGCCCTATAGAAACAGCTGCAGAAGAAAACTAGAAGTATAGGCAAGCCATGTCAGAGCCTCCTTCTCCTCTTCCCACCGAGGAAAGAACATGCATTGGGCTTGCATTAGGTTTAAGCATGACGCAGAGGAATTCCTTACACCTATAGCAGCACCAAGATCAAGTGGGACTGTGTCTCTACAGCATGAATTCCTTCAGCCTAGAAGCAGCTCTGACCCCTCCAGAAGCCAAGGCTGGCCTTGAGATTTGAAACAACTTTCCAGAACCTCCCTCTCTTACTCCTCTCCCCTAAGCCAGGGACGGAAGAGTGATGGCATCCACGTTCTTCCTGGGCTGCTGGTCTAATTCATCAGTACTAAAGTTTAGGCTGCAAGGAAGAATTGCAAAGCTGCACAATAAAAAAGGAGCCATCAAAGTACACACGAGCCATAACTCAGAGCTTTCTACACCTAACTCAGGAGAGGAAAATGAAGTAAGTGACTGAGGTCTAAAGTTAGAGAGGCCGCTACCTTGACCTGCAATAGAGTGCTCTTTTCTATTTTTTCTCTGTCCTCCATTTAAAACTGGCACAAGAAGCCAGCAGTAAAATTATTAAGGGATTACTTCCGAGTCTCAGGCTTCAGAGGACTTTTTCTTAATAAATACTATGAGTGGTGAGAGAGAGCAACATGAAGAGATTTTAACAATTAATGGAAAAGTTAGCAAGCGCGCACTATTTTCAGAGCTCTGCCGGTATCACTCTGGATGCTTGTGCACAAACGCTGTGTTTTGTCAAATAAGGTGCTATGTACTGCAGACTCAAGTTATCAAATAAAAATAGCAAAGATAATTTCAGCTCCATCCACAGCACTGGGAGTTGGGGAGGGGAGGAAAGCGGAGGTGGGAGGGAATATTTGTGGAGTGGAAAAATTCAGAATTATTCGGTGGTGAGAAAAGAGGAGAACAGATTTATATAAAAGCTCTGCAGAAAATGCTAAAAAGAAAAAAAACAACAGTGAAACCAGGCCTGGTCTGTACACAGGTTTTGTGAGAGTCTATACATACAATGCTGTGTATATTGTGTCCTGCATACCATCAAAGCAGCTCAGCTCTGAACATGCCTACTGTGAAACGTTTGTACCACAGACCTTCACGTGTACACCTTGAACGAACAATGTAATTAGTAGGTCTCAAGTTAGGCTTTAAAGACACTAGAAAGCAACTGGACAGAGAACTCAGCCTGCAGAACTATGAGGAATATAACTAGCAGCTATGGATTCAGCCAGCAAAAACGATGTAAACAAATGGCACAACTCCCTAGATGGGGAAAAAATAATAATGTCAGACATTAGGGTTAATCCATGTGGGGACAGTCAAGAAAGTTAATCTGGAATATTTTTTAACGTTGATTGGCTACACGGCCTTAAAACCCAGAGGTGAACACTTACTCAGTAGAAGTGTAGCCAGAATTCAGCTTCCTTTCAAAAAGGGAATAAATCGAAACAAGCTTAACTTCAGCCATTTCGTTCACCCAAGTCCACAAAAAAGTATAATACAGTTCAGATCTAATTCCCTGTAATAGAAATAGGCAACCCAAAGAGATAAACCTAGAGGTAGCCAAAAAACTCATACAGGAGAAATTCTCTCAAACAGATATCGATATATATGGGCCCTCAATACTAACAGTTTAAGAGCAATTTCCTCTCTTCAAATGGAAGTCTGTGACAAAATAACATATGCTGAATTATTACAAATTCTGAGCAAAGCAGATTTGCCTACACTTGATATTCATAAATTCGATGAGGCAAATCTTTGTATCACACAATCTGTGTTTTCAGCAGAATCATCTTCAAGGCAGCCAAATATGTCAAACTTGTGGGGTTTAAAAAGTCTTGGTTATAAATAGCACATACACATTGCAGGAGATTTTAGCCGTTCTCAAAAGATTTCTCACCTTTCTTGAGCCACTGGTGCCCTGGTTTGGGATGTTACCTGAGAACTCAGTATTTCCTTTAGCGGTGAGGTGGCACCTTCTGTGCCCGTGACCTCCCCAGTGGTCTGTCTAAGTCAATGTGTAATTTATCCAATGATCTAGAGATTTTGGCTCAAGATGGCTGTTTGAATGCCACAGTTGTGGCACCAAGCCAGTGAGGATGTCACAGGTGGGAGCTAAAGAACCGGGCGAAGTCAGAGACTAGGAAGACTTGGTCTTGCCTGTCCCTCTTAACATCCCATAGACTCTCCTAATTTTCATAACAGAAAGCAATAAAAACATCACCCTTTTATCTGCTGAGGTCACATGTACACTTTATGCCCTCACATGTGCCCCCTGCTACTCATTTGGGATCCCACGAATACTTGGTCTCTTCCTCCACAGCCCTCATCAGTCTTAGGCCCAAAGGCCTCACTCAGACAGGTCAACTGAATTTCTGTGAGGCTGAAATTAATGCTTTTAAGCATCTTATCTGCTGCAGGAGGAGTCTGAGCCTGAACAAGTGTCATGCCCAAGCACTACCTTCTCATGAGCAACACTGACTACCCTAAACACAAAGGAACAGAAAGTAATGTCTGCTTACCCCATAGATGTCTTCGCAATGCAACAATGCAGTCTCCACAGCACCACCCTCACAGAATCACACAAAACTGTAGGGGTTGGAAGGAACCATCAGAGATCATGTAGTCCAACCTTCCTGTCAAAGCAGGTTCACCCAGAGCAAGAAGGTCCGGTGGGTTTTGAGTATCTTCAGAGGAGACTCCACAGCCTCTCCGGGCAGCCTGTTCTGCCGCCCTCAAAGTAAAGAAGTTTTTCCTTGTGTTGAGATTAATTTCCTGCATTCCAGCTTGTGGTTGTTGCTCTTTGTCCTGTCACCAGAAGAGTCTGACTCCATCCTCCTGACACCAACCCTTTAAGTCTTAATAAACAGTGATGAGATCCCCTCTCAGTCTTCTCCAGGCAATACAGATCTAGGCCTCTCAAAACTTCCCTCAGGAGAGAGGTGCTACGGCCCCTTGATCATCTTTTGTAACCCTCCGCCGGACTCTCTCCAGTAGTTCCCTATCCTCCTTGCACTGGAGGGCCCAGAATCAGACACAACACCTCAGATGTGGCTTCACCAAGGCAGAACAGAGGAGGAAGATGGCCTCCCTTGACCTTCTGCTACTCTCGTCCAGTAGCAACAACTAAAAAGGTCCTGGAAGAGGCTTGTGGCAAAGTCAGTGTAAATACAGCATCACCCTACAACTTCATTTTTGTAATTCCTTTTTGGACGCTAGTATGCAGCTACTGAACCAAATCAACCACCTTCATAACCAAGCTGGACAAGCCCTCTCCTTTAGTTGACGCATCTCTTTCACTCCCTGAACGAAGCCCTCCAAGATGGCTGCCACACCACCCCTCACAGGCCTTCTGTGACGCTTCCCTCAGTGCATTTGTCCAGGGGCTGTGTAAGACCCCTCCGCCTGCCTCAGGGCTGCCCGAGCACAGCCCTCACCAGCTGAGTTCAACGAAGCAGTGACTCACACTACACTCGCCATACTGGAAAAGGTGGGGGTAGTAGTTCATAGCTCCCAAAACGCTATGATTTCACATTATGTTTAAATAAAGAACGGCAATTACTTTAGAACATATAAACTCTAGGTGATGGACCATGTATTAAAACCTCTCGGTGATATTTTACAGGATTCTGTCTTCAACCACCAGCATAATGGATAGAGATGGCTGGAAGGTCAGTCCCAAAGAGTGTGCTCAATGGAGCTAAACAAGGAGAGGGGTTAGTAAAACTGCCACCTTGGACTTCTGGAGGTCAAACTGTGACCTGTTCAGAAGACTGCTTGACAATTTCCCTCTGGATATCCACTGGAATGTCCCCCCAGCTACCCTCCATCTAGCAGAACAACTAATAGTACATTCTAGAGAAACACATTTGCACGTGATTCAGATCCGTATGCTCAAAGATACCACTACAGATTTACTTCTTCCTCTGACAGGCATATCAGTTACAAAAAGGGTCAGGGAGAAGAAATCATAGCAGACTTGTAATCCAAGTTGCCTGTGTGCTTGCCTCACCCTTTGCACAGTATGGGAATTGCACGAGGAGCTAGAATCCATGGCTACCAGACGTAATGACAAGGTGTAACACAACTCCAAGGAACCCTAAACCCTGAACTTGAACTCCATTCTAGGTTCACATATTGTGCCCCTTGGTCTGTGGAAAAACTCTAGGTATCCAAAATTCTCAGCTAAACATTCATTTTTTGCTGTAACGTACAGCAGAAAGAATAAGAAAATATCTCCTTTCCCCCACTAACAACTGTCAAAACCATATGAAATCTGTCTTTCTGCCTTACAGCCCCCCCATTCAGTGCAGAAGGGAGTTTGGAGACAGAAAGTGGCACTGCAAACCAACTCTGGCAAAAAAAGTACAGAAGTGGTTTGTAAAGAAGCCACTCCATAGTCCCAAAGCTTTTTTCTATTCCCCTTTTCCTCCCCCTAAACCCATAAAGGTTTTAACACAATTCCAGTGAGATGCTCTTCTCGACACACAACCTCTTAGCAGCGAATCAGCTCTCTGCTCCTAGCAACAAGCTCGCAGCCCTTGGAGATACCTGCATCGTAGGCTACACTGCAATAGAAATGGAAGTTGCTCTGCAGCCCGTGGAAGCCTGCAGTCATGCTTGTAGTTCAGACTGCAGTCAGGCTTTTAGCACCCACCGCTGTGGATTCACAGCATGTATATGCCCCAAGCTAACCAAGATCCGAGCAAAGTGACTTTAAAACGTCTCCATTTAATGCTGCACCATCCTATCCTCAGGATATGGCAACAAGGCCTTTGGCATGAAGTGGGTGTCACAAGTGGCATAGAAAATTGCTTTTCTTCTCCCTTATGAGTTTCTCTGGGGATGCTAGGCAGATAGAACTAACCCCTTTTGGGTGAGGAGATGCGTGCAACTTGCTTAGAAGTTGTCCTTCTGTGCCTGACAGAAATAAGGTTGTGTTAGAAGCTTCCACCTCCCTTTCCAGTAAGGAATGTGCAAGGTGCAAAGATCCCTAAGTGTGTCCAGCAGAGCAAATAGGAGTCCAGTGTCCAGTTCTGGGCTGCCCGGTTCAAGAAGGGCAGGGAACTGGAACTGCTGGAGAGGGTGCAGCAGAGGCTACAAAGATGATGAGGAGCACCTGGAGCATCTCTCTGCTGAGGAAAGGCTGAGGGACTTGGGTCTTTTTAGTCTGGAGAAGAGAAGGCTGAGGGGGGATCTGATCAACACCCAGAAACACTTCAAGGATGGGTGTCAGGAGGATGGGGCCAGTCTCTATTCAGTGGTGCCCAGTGACAGGACAAGAGGGAACAGGCCGACACTTGAACATAGGAAGTTCCATCTTCCCAGAGAGGTGGTGAAGTCTCCTTCCCTGAAGACATTCCACCCCCCCGGCCATGTTCCTGTGCAACCTGCTCTGGGTGGACCTGCTTTGGCAGGGGGTTGGACTACATGATCTCCAGAGGTCCCTTCCAACCCTGTATCGTTCTGTGATTCTGTAATTCCACATCTTGGTCTTTTTTTTTTTATAAAGATTAACAGAGAAAGAAGAAAGGTTGGAGCAAGATGATGAACAGGCCCTGCAAATATGTTAATTGCTGCTCCCATAAGATTAACACACTGACTGCAGAGAGAACTGTCAGCACAAATTTATGATCGTAGCCAAGATGCTAACAGCAACCAATTTATACCATGTTGGCAAAATTTACAACTTCATTTCATCCTGTACAACCTGGCTAATGCATGATCTCAAAGCATTGTGGCTAAAAACTCAGCCACCCAAAGATTCTGTGCTACTGAAGGTGGCGTATACTGACCCCATTTTTAACGGGAGTTGGGAGTAGATTAACATGTGAGGGTCCTTCTATCCGAATACTCCAAGGATTACTGAAATGGATTTCGAATGTGGTCTGCTTCAATTCCCAACAACTAGAGAGGTGTTTGGTTACTACACGTATACAGAACGCATCTTTAGTTTACGAGTATCAGAATCCAACATGAAAACAAGATGAGAGAAGGACTAAGTAAATTATCCCAGCAAAAATGGAAGAAGAACGTTGACGAAATATTATTGAGGAAAGTTGCAAGCAACAGAATAATGCCACAAAAAAACCTGGAAAAGTAAATGTAGAATATGTAGTTAGCTGATTATGTGTATTAATATATGTAGTATGTTAATTATGCCATGTGATACAGTGCCTCTCCTTCTCTCTCCCCAGCCTCTTACTCCCCTCCTTCCCCTGCCCACTCTCCACGTTATTTCTCTTACAAGTAAGACAACACCTCGTTTGTAAAAGCATCAGAGCTCTCCAGAAAGACAGCACTTGGACAGGAACACAGAGTTTTCATTACCCATGGAGTTTCTCTGTACGCTCAAACTCCAGAAGACAGCAGGACCATAGACCAAAGGGCAGAGCCAGAAGTGTGCCCTCTTGCTTCCCTAACACAATGATTGAGGGTGCTGCTAACCATTCATGAGAGAGCTCTCTGACAGCATCTGCTTGGGAGACCCTGTTCCTTATCTGTAAAAGGGACAGGGGATCAGCACACCTCCCACCTGCTATCTTTTTTCCTATGGAAACTCTTATTTGGTGCATTTCACCCTTCTCCACCCAGAAGAGACCAGTCACCCTGATCAAATACCAGGATGCAGCTTCATTACCAAAAAGAGTAAGGCTACACAAAAAAATGTTGGGACACATATGAATAAAGCTTTTGAAGCGTGATCAGTAAAGGAGAGAGACTTGTTATGTACAGAGATCATCACCCGGCGTGTGTCAGAGCACCACTCGATGACAAACAAAGAGGGCGGTAGGACAATTTAAGAAGGTAGTTATGGATTAGGGGCACCTAATCACCTTTCCTAATGAACTTTCTCCAGCAGCTATACCATGTAAGATGAACAGACTGCCTAACACAAAAAAGAATTGTGACAGAGCGAGAAGTGATTACAATTCTCCTGAAGTTCACTTTCTGAGTCCAGGAGGGGACTGCAGGGACACAGGCAGAGGGAAGGCAGGAAGAGACTGCCACAGAGCTCCTCTAGCTGGATGAGATGGACACGAAGAGAAAGCATGGACGATCACCAAGTGCCCCCAGGAGCAGAGGCATTGACCAAAGCTAACATGTAGCAAGCTGAAGGCAAACAAAACTAGTAGTTTTTCAAATCACAGAAACTTCTTGGGGTGTGATATTGTGGATAAACCTGGTCTGATTGAATAGGTTCATGGAAACCACATCAGTTGGGAGCAATTCAAAAGACATCTTTACTATAAAAAAACCCCAACTTTGTGGCAGAGTCTCAGGCTATTTGGAAGCTGACAGAGTGTCTGAAAGAAGTGGCATGATGTGCTTCCCTTAGTCTTCCATACCTCCCCTCCTCAGAACCAGCTTCTGACCACTGTCAAAGGCTGTGTGCATGGCTGGCTGGATCTCTGCTCCAGGGACTGCTCTCACAGACATATTCTAGGAAAGTGTTCTGGCAGGGAAAGAAGAGCCTAATCATGGGTGTGACTGAAAGGGAGCATTTAGCAATTCTTTTCAAACAAATAAGCTTTGTATGTATGCAGCTTTCTTCTTTGGTGTGGCCTGAATGGCATTTACTATTGATATCTTAGAGTGCTGGAGAGTTACAGGACAACCACCATCCTAACGCAACCGACACACTACACTGCAGAGTCACAGTGGGTATTTGTGTAAATAAATCCTTCCCCGTGCCCGTGAGGGACTTGTCATGCTCTCTGCAGTCTATGAAATGCTTAGTGTCACAGAGTGAAGTTACAGAATTTCTAAATCACCATTTTCCTGGGGATGTCCCAGACGCTCTGGGAGAAAAGGCCAGATTCCAGCCATGCAATGCCATCAGTTGATATATCCTTGAGGATGCTAGGAGGTGGTGGAGTCCCCATCCTTGACTGTGTTTAAGAGTAGATTGGATGTGGTGTTGAGGGATCTGGTGTAGGGGAGAACTTGTAGAGTGGGGCTGATGGTTGGACTTGATGATCCCAAGGGTCTCTTCCAACCTATATGATTCTATAATTCTATAATTCAAGAGGGGAAAGAGGACAGAATAAAAATCCATGTTTTTAAGTATCCAAGTTTAAAAAGCAATGAAGATCGTTAGCCTGAGGGCAGAACCTACAGTTATCAACACCAAAGGGCAAGAAATTGTTCCACCAGAGGGTTCCACCAGCACGTGCTGCAGGAGTGCAGGGCAATAGAGAGCAGTAAGCTAAAGGGGCACAAACAGCGGTTTGCATGGCTCAAATCTCAGCCAACAGTTACCTAAGCTGACAAACAGGGCTTGGTGAATTGCAAGGGAGAAAGACATGGGAGGTTAAAGACAGGCTGACAGGGCAATCCTTCACAGGCTTGGGTTCTGGGCATTATAGTACACACTGGCAACCGTTGCCATGGCACTAACCCTTTTGTTTCAGCACCGAAGACAGGCTGTGTTGCAGTAGAGAAATAAAAATAATTGAGGAAATAAAGAAGCTCAGATTTTTTTTAAAGTATTTAGCTACTTAAAGGTGTGGATCATTACTTCTGAAAACTCCTAGTAGGTGTTGTACTGCATCATCAGCTGCCAATCTTCAGGATGTTTACATATACCTGACCTACATGGGAGAAGGAAAAGATTCACCAATGTCCTTTCTTACTTATACTCTGCAAGAAGAACAACTGGGAGGATGCTTCTTTTCAATATCTATCCACAAACACTCTCTCATGATTGTCTCTCCAAATTTGCCATCATCTTCAGTGCTCTGACTAACAGATATGTATAATTTGAAAAAAAAAAAGACTCTTTCAGGAAACAGGATTCCTACATAGTGCACGGGGGAAGACTTCACTGCATGTCCCATCTTCCCACTCAAAGTTTGAAGACCAATAAAATGACATAACCTGTCTTTTATTTATATATTAAACTTTTGGGATATTTAGGCTACATTCAAGCAAAATTCACAAGAAGAATGAGTGACAGACAACCGAAAGAACAGAAAACATATACCTTTTCTTTTCCTCTGAAAGCCCTAGGGATCAGAATGGGTCTGGCTTTTGATCTCCACTGTTTAGCTCACTCTAACTTTGAAGAAAGGGAAAGAGCTCTTTCCTGCTCTGCTTTTAAGCTAAAATAAAGCAGCACACTTGTTTGATAGAGACTTTGAACTGGTAAAAAACTAACCTCGGTTTTATAAACCATATTACAGCTTATTGTCACAATACTAGAGTTTTGCTTTGTTCTTCAAAGTCCTCTGGGGTGAGTTCACAGGGTGAGGAGCTCCATAAATATGCATGAGGAGGCAATGTGCCTCGTGTTCCTAAATTAAATGTTTATGTCATTCAGATCTCTCAACACTTTAGCTTACACAGATCTGGAAGGCACGATACGGAAAGCCCAATGACACATGCTGTACAATGAAAAGCACCAGAGAAGCCCGTTTTCTCCCACTGTTTTGAAAAGCAGTTAGAAGAAAAAAATAACTATGTCTTGAATTAGACCTATGGAAGACTCATTGTTAACTTTGCTCAGAATTTTGAAGTGAGTTTCCCAAGAGGATGAAATCTTGCCTTCTCCAGGAACAGCGTTTTCAGTCCCAGGAGGACACAAGAAGTAGTAACGTGTTCCCATCATCATCCTTTTGGGATACATTAATTATCTGTGTCCAATACCTTGTGATAGGAGTGTAAAATAAACACTATAAAAATATCATTACTTCTAAAGGACAGAGGAGGAAAGGCACAGTCACTGACATACTCAGCTATAATGAAAAACAGTGAAGACTTATGACCTTGGGATGTATGAAGTGATAGGGTCAAGTAAGCACAGACAATTTGAGGAACATACTAAGAAAAAGCATACTTTGGAATGCCAACATGAGCGATACCTTTGCCTCTACACCTACAGAAAGAGCACGTGTGTATTACATTAGACTCTGGAGCTCCTCCTTGAAAGTTCAGCACCATTACAATGTATTACTAGCTATAAAAAACAGAAGCCGTGTGGCCACCTGATATTTAGCAAAACAGTTTCGCATTTCACATTGCCTTATACAGGTCAACTCACACCAAATGGTAGTCAAGCCCACTGATGAGTGGTGTGGCCTGGGAAGCTTTAGAGTACTCCCAATTCCCTGTGAAGAGTGGAATGAAAGCTAATGAGACTGGATGGAGCCTTAGCAGAGATCCTAATCCATTGGATATCTTCACATCCCCAAGTTGGTTAGCTTCACCCAAGCTCCCTACAAGCACCTGGGCCCAGGTGGCCAAGGAGGGAGTGCATCTGCTGCCTGGACCATAAACTTGCCACCATAATTACAGACTTAGTTAATGATGGGCCAAGGTTAATGGCATGGGCTTCAACAAGGCCAAGGGCCAGGTCCTGCACTTGGGCCCATGGATGGCTAAAGGCTTGGAGCAGTGTGGCTAGAGCTGCCTGGCAGAAAAGGACCTGGGGGTGCTGGTCGACAGGCGGCTGACCATGAGCCAGCAGTGTGCCCAGGTGGCCAAGAAGGCCAAGGGCATCCTGGCTTGCATAAAAAATAGTGTGACCAGCAGCAGTAGGGAAGTGATCGTTGCCCTGTGCTCAGCACTGGGGAGGCCACCCCTTGAGTCTTGTGTCCAGTTCTGGGCACCTCAGCACAAGAGAGATCTGGAGGGGCTGGAGCGAGTGCAGAGGAGGGCCACGGAGCTGGGGAAGGGCCTGGAGAATAAATCTTATGAGGAACAATTGAGGGAGTTGGGACTGTTGAGTTTGAGGAAGAGGAGGCTGAGGGGAAACCTCATCACTCTCTACAACTGCTTGAAAGGGCATTGGAGAGAGGTTGGTGCTGGTCTCTCCTCAAGAGCAATTAGTGATAGAACAAGAGGGAATGGCTTCAAGCTGCAGCAGGGTAGGGTTAGGCTGGCCCTGAGGAAAGAATTCTTCCCAGCAAGAGTGGTCAGAGCCTGGACTGGGCTGCCCAGGGAGGAGGTGGAGTCCCCATCCCTGACTGTGTTTCAGAGTAGATTGGATGTGGTGTTGAGGGATCTGGTGTAGGGGAGAACTTGTAGAGTGGGGCTGATGGTTGGACTCGATGATCCCAAGGGTCTCTTCCAACCAAAATGATTCTAGGATTCAATAAAATCATCCAGACTAATTGTAAGATGCTGGATTCTCTAATTCTGAACAAATGTAATAGTGAGAAGTTGCTACAGATCTCTATGTATCTATATCTTTATTTCATTGTCAGGTATCAAAGCACCATACATTCCTTAATTATGAAGCAATCAATTCTGCTTGAGAACCCACCCAGGAAAAACCAGAATAGCTTGCATAAACTTAAACTCCAAGTGGATAAGTTAATGTTTTATGTCAGAGACGTTATCGTAGCTTACAGAGAGAGTCTTTTTCTGGCATTACTAACTTTAGCGACTTTAAACTGTTAATCAATGGAAATACATGATTTACACAGCAGCATTCACCGAACATGACTCAGAGTGCTTTCTGAAAAACACAACGCAAATGCTTAAGTGCTTGAACACCAAAAGCAAAGAGAAAATTCTGGAAAAAAAAGGAGGTTTTGGATATCTCCACATCACCAAGGTAGTTGGCTTCACCAAAGCTCCTTATCTGAGCAGAAGATAATTTCCTGTTTTCCCATGGATAAAACAGTGCGAGATCCCTGGATATGAGAAAAACTGAGATAGCCTACCAGATAGTCTTGGTTGGTGCAGTTGGTTGTGTAAGGTGATACAAGTGGGTGCAACATAATACCATTTTGAAGAAAAACTTAAAAACCTACTTCAAAAAAATGCAAGTCTTCCCTATACATCATACAGATCTAATCACATTTCTCACTGCAATGTCCCTAGCGTTAGAAGAAGATTGGAATCTTCCACATCCCTGGAAGAAATGTTCAAGGCCAGGTTGGACGTGGCTTTGAGCAACCTGCTCTGGTGGGAGGTGTCCCTGCCCAGGGCAGGGCGTTGGAACTGGATGATCTTGAGGGTCCCTTCCAACTCCAAGCATTCTATGATTAGGATTAGGTTAAAAAATTTTAGATGTGTCCAGCTACAAGCATGCTTGGGACTTGGGACTGCATCACTGATCGGGAAAGAAAAGAAAAGGCAAAGAAGGAAGCAGCTAAAGAAGCCACAGCTGTAACAAACACAGGCAGACAGACAGAAAGACCCCATTTGGACAATACATCACAGTGTGTACTGGTGCTGTTAAGAACACAGTGAAACTCTGCTAAAATCAATAACAAACTGTATGTATACGACCAGGCCACCCAAGCGCAGAGGAAGATGTTTGTGCCTAACGAGCTCCTGAGGACAGCTTTTTGCAGATCCTCCTCCTAAGAGCAGAGCAAAGGTTTTATCGGATCACACCCTAAGGGCCCTGAACTGCCAAATGGTTCCTGGGAAAAGCTAGTATGAGATCCCCAGCACAGCCTGCAGCGGAGCCCAAAGAGGAATTTAGAGTAGAAGCTCTGTGAAGAGTAAAATGGAAAATTATTCCATCAACCTGAGTATAGTTTTCTGGGTGTCTCGTAGCTAATTACGAATTGCAAGTTTACATTCCTCCTGGCTCTGGCAGAATACAAATTAACTGCCAGCTTGTACCTGCTCCTCTAATGCCAGGTACCTCAGGTTGCTATGCATAAAATGAAAAGAAGAGAGGGAGGCGGGAAGGAAGGAAAGGAAGGAAAGGAAGGAAAGGAAGGAAAGGAAGGAAAGGAAGGAAAGGAAGGAAGGAAGGAAGGAAGGAAGGA
>VZTM01022040.1:6704-18082 GCA_013400555.1 Jacana jacana | reverse complement strand
TATAATAGTTCTGCTGAAGTTTTACTGTTTGTTGGTGAACATATCTTCATAAAGAAATTTTGGAAAATTCATCAAACTCAATGGATTAGTTTCTTCATAACCCACTTGGAATTATTCCTAATAAAATGATAAAAATGTATAGTTCTGCGTATGCTCTTCTTGATTCCGGAAATAGTTGAACTGCAAGTTATTGCTTACTCTTTTTCTGTGTTACTGAGCTTTCCTGCAGCTTGAATGTGCACATCAGCCTCAGATTGTCACTTGTTTGGAGCTATGTAGAGCACGCCGTGGAAGGTGGGCAACAAAGCTGTATACAGTGCAGTAGAGTAGCTGCCAGCAGGACTTCTATAATTCTGTAAGCATCTTTGGAAGTTGTAAATCTAAAATTCCTTTTAAGATGTCCAGGTATGAAAATACTAACAGTTACAAGAATTGTAATAAAACGAATACGAATTGCCTGAAAAGCATGTCTGTTTCCTAGTTATATCTGCAGTTAAAAACCAACATGGGTTCCAGCAGGAAAACCACAAATGCTGCTGGTGGCTGGCTGGGAAGGTAACTTGAACACTATAGGGGTTTAGTCAATATTACGTTTATGGTGATAGTCACCCCTGAAAATCCATCTCTATGTGACTGCTACTGTCTGCTTTCTTATTTCTGCTTTCTTATGCCTCTGTAGTTCAAAAGACTTAAATTAACACATTGTTTGAGGCTGCTACTAATGTATATTTTAAAATCTATTATTCTGTTGCCTCTCTGCCCTATGGATGCACATACAGCTCAGTCTTCCAACTGAAATACTCTGTTCTATTAACTGTGTGTCTCTAGGAGTCCAAGGTGTGATTTCATTGCAGTTTCAGGCTAAGCTCCTCGCTTATTTTTAACCCCAGTGACAAGGGCTGGTGAACCCAAGCTAGTTTAGAGCACCTTCCGAGGCTGTAACCGAGACTCAGGTCTCTCAGAATTGCTGTTACTGTGAACATCCAGAGAACATCCCAGAGCTTTTGAGTACTGTCGTTTACTGGCTTCAGTATGGAACAGAAACCCGGGAGACAATGTAAGGTGAGTAGTGCTTTGCTTGCACCTTTAATAGATTGCAGATCGTGTAGTAATCAAGGTTGGTGTCCAAGAATTGGATCAGTAGCTGTTAATATGCATATTTCTAGCTATGCAGTTCCTTGAAGTAAACCTTAAAAGGAACGCCTTGTTCAGAGGATGTGGCTTGTTGGTAGTGCCAGTTGTATTGGTAGTGCCAAGTAGGTTAAAATGAAACAGTGTTTGTGACAAATTAATCGCCTTCTCTTCTTTCAAGGAAGAACTTAGGCCAAATTTGTTTCTGCTTAAGTTAGCTCTATTACCTTGAAGGGAGCATGCTGTTTGGTAAACAGAGATGAAGATTTCATTGTTTTAATTCTTCTGAATGATTTTAGGTAACTAAATTATCAGGTTTAGGTGAGCTCTACTTAGCCACTACGCTTTTGAGTTACAGCACATGTTTTTCAGAGTCACAGTGCTCGCCTTTGTGTGTTAATAGGTTGTAATTCTGCTATAAAATAAGTAATTTCACAAAAATCAAAGGAAGTAGTAAAGATCTTAAGCCTCATTTAAGAGTGGTGCTATCTGCATGAGGGGTTAAGACTACAGTTTACACTGAGGTGTAGTAAAACAGTCAATAAAATTCTTGGGTGTAATTAAGTAGCCATTGTCATGTTAATTGAAGCATAGAGGAACTGAAGCTTAAGTAGTTCTTTCTGTAAATAGGTAAGATCACACTTGACCTCTGTTTCTAAAATATATGCCTCAATACTCTGTGAGGTTATAATCTTGGAAGCAAGGTCTCTGGTACACGTCTTATTTATAGTAACATTGGGCTGTGAAGTAATGTCACATCTGACAAGTGAATACACCTCAGGTTATACTCTCATCAGTTGTTCTCTACTCTCTAAGTCTTTTCAAGGTATACTCTGAATGACGTGTTCTTGGTTCTAGGCAGCATGTGCTTAGAAAGCTGCTTTGTCTCCAGATGATAAACACAAAGTTGTTTGTTGTGCACCTTGTTATTGGCTTGTTGTGAGCTGAAATCTTGGTTGCTTGCTTTTTCCTTTGGAATTAGTGCTACTTTTGTAGCTAATGCTTGTCTGTTAGTGGAAGAACAAGTAGTCCTGATGGGTTTGGTTTGTATTATGCTGCCTTATCTCTTCTAGTAGCAGGATCCTGGGCAGTATTGAAATCTGTATCATATTCCACTAACAGGGCTCTGTCAGTACATGTGGTAGCTGTGGCTGTGACACTTTCCTAAACTGACCAAAACATATTGCAAGCAGTCTTCTTACCCAAACACAGTATGACTTCCTGTAAAGGCAGTGACTTTTAATACACTGAATTCATAAAAAATACTTTTTAGCTTTTTTGCTGTCTTTAAAATAGTTATTTTCTGGCTGAAGCAATTGTAACAGTGACCTCCATTTGTTGTATATCAGTAACAACACATAGTACAATCCCTGTTCTCCAGAAGCAGATGAAATCCCCACGAGGACCCAATTTTGTCATGTCTGTTAAGAGTGTACATACACTAACTGTGTCATTTCCCTGTCAGAAGTCATACCTGAACTGAGCTGTTATCCCAGAAGTTAAAACCTTGGATAGGCAAAAAGACTGCTAAAAATGTGTTCCTTGTTCTACTGTAATGACGGGAAATCCTGAGTAGCTGAAATTTTTGATTGTGCAGCATGAACTCCTCTCCTCGAGCAATGGGCGAGTTCTGCTGCGCCAGGGACTCAGTTATTTCCGTGTCTAGGCCAGCTTAACTACAGAGAGCAGAACTCTGAAGAACGGGTGGTTTTTCTCTGACTTGGCTGTGCTGACACAACTCACTCCTTGTCTTTTCAGCACGTGCATGTCTGGCTTTTTTTTTTTCCCATCACTAGGAGAATAGTTTCACGTGAACATTCAGATCCACATACAGAGCAGTGCAAAGGCTTGTTTTTTCTTGTATGTAACTGACCCGATTGCTCAATTCTACAACATAAATAGTAAAGGAGATTGGGGGGCGGAGGGGGGGTGTTGGTTATATTTTTGTTTCTTGGAGCTTCTTTAATGGCTTTGTGAACAATATAATCTAGAACTTGTTCTGCAACTGTTATGTAGATAATCTGTGGACTTTGGTTGAACTGTTTGCAGGCAGAACAAAATTCAGTCCTAAACACATCAGGGATTTCTACCTGCTTGGTTTGTTCTCATTGTTATCGACATGCACCCGCAAAACAACCTATTGGAGGCAATAGGACACCACCAGGGCTCTTAGAGCAGCGCCCTGGCTTGTGTAGAAGGTGGTTTGGGGTTTTGCCAGTAATGAGAATTCAGAGCCCAGTTTGCAGTCCCCCGCTCAGCTGAGTCTCATTAAGGTCTGGCAAAGGCAATACAATGAAACTTTGCACCTTGCTTTTCCCCAGCACATCTGTTTTCCCCTTGCCAGGAGTGCTATTGACAGGGGACTTGAGTAAGATCCGCTGCTGTTGGACTGGTGAGTAAAGCTGAGCTACTGCCTGTGCTCTGCATTCTTCAGGAAAAAATGAAAAATTATCAGGTTCTATTAAAGAACCTGATTCAAATTTTGGTGAAACTCTAAAGTGTTATGAGCTCTTCCTCTTACTGGGTTGGAGTTGAAAATCTTGGAACAATTTTTTTGATGCTAGGAATGTGAGAAATGAGGCAACTGCAGTTAGAGGCGTTGAAAGACCCGACTCCTTCGTGTGCTGCCTTTTTCCCCTTCTTTTCTTTTACCATTTTTTTCCTCACTTTTCTTCCCCCTTCCCTCCATCGTACTTTGCATTATTGTTTGCTTTGTGATATATAAATGCATTTTACTGAAGGCTTGAATTTAGTCCCTTCAAAACTAGCAGTGGTAGAAGAAACACTGACATGTAAGAACTCAAGGACTGTCACAGGTGGCTGAGACCCTGTCTTCTGGAATGGACAGGGCCAGGGAATAATGAGTTCCAAGTTGCCAGACCAGTCTGAAGGATCTGGCAGAACTTGGTTTGTGTACATATTAAGTACGCAGGTAAACTACATTTCACAATAACCAGAAGAACCCAAAACCTAGCCAAGTATCTGCTACCTCCAGAAGGCCAGGCTTTCAGTGTCCTTAGTTCTTGCAATGCTCCTGTGCATGTGGTTTGTCCTCAGCAGCAGCCAGTGGGAAAGAGACTCCTTTTTAATACCTTCATTGATGATGTCGACAGGGACATAGAAAACACTATCAGTAAGTTTGCAGATGACACCAAGTTGGGTGGGAGTGTTGATCTGCTTGAGGGCAGAGAAGCTCTACAGAGGGACTTGGATAGACTGGATAGATGGGCCAATGTTAATGGCATGGCCTTCAACGAGGCCAAGTGCCAGGTCCTGCACTTGGGCCACAACAACCCCATGCATCGCTACAGGCTTGGGGCAGTGTGGCTGGAGCTGCCTGGCAGAAAAGGACCTGGGGATGCTGGTCGACAGGCGTCTGAACACGAGCCAGCAGTGTGCCCAGGTGGCCAAGAAGGCCAAGGGCATCCTGGCTTGCATAAAAAATAGTGTGACCAGCAGAAGCAGGGAGGTGATTGTCCCCCTGTGCTCAGCACTGGTGAGGCCACACCTTGAGTATTGTGTCCAGTTCTGGGCACCTCAGCACAAGAGAGATATCGAGGTGCTGGAGCGAGTACAGAGGAGGGCAACGAAGCTGGTGAGAGGCCTGGAGAATAAGGCTTATGAGGATCGATTGAGGGAGTTGGGGTTGTTTAGTTTGAGGAAGAGGAGGCTGAGGGGAGACCTCATCACTCTCTACAACTGCTTGAAAGGGCATTGTAGGGAGGATGGTGCTGGTCTCTTGTCACGGGCAGTTAGCGACAGAACAAGAGGGAATGGCTGCAAGCTGCAGCAGGGTAGGGTTAGGCTGGACATTAGGAAAGAGTTTTTCACAGAGAGAGTGGTCAGTCAGTGGAATGGGCTGCCCAGGGAGGTGGTGGAGTCACCCTCCCTGACTGTGTTTAAGAGTAGATTGGATGTGGTGTTGAGGGATCTGGTGTAGGGGAGAACTTGTAGAGTAGGGCTGATGGTTGGACTTGACGATCCCAAGGGTCTCTTCCAACTTGATTCTATGATTCTAAGGATTGCTTTTCACCCCCAAAACATCACAATTCTTTTGAACTGTGACTTTTTCCTACCCTAGACCCCGCTGCTGCATTCTCACCCCAGAAATGTCCAGCAGGCTCCTGACACATTGCTGCTACTGGCTGTCAGCCTGCGCTGCTGCATTTGACTGATTAAATGGGGGGATACTCGGGACTGGAGAATCTCCAGCACTAGCTCGGGGCTGAATCTCCTCCTGAAGATATTAAAGGATTATCTGCCATGTGCAAGGGCCATCTAGTTTTACTGGGCCTGTTCTAGTCAGTGTTTTTCCCTTCCTGCAGGTGCCAGCTCCCCTGGGTGGGCAGGGGGCACAGGGAGACAGCAGCACAGGGAACAAGAGGGACCCCCTGCTTCTGGGAAGGCAGCACAACACCCCATCAGTCTTCTCTGAGCAGCTCCATTTGCTGGAGAAGTTAGAAGATTTTTAATGTTTTCATTGTGGAAAAATAAGACAAAGCAACACAGTTGTAATGGATAGGTACTTACAAAGGAGAAAAAGAATGTTTTGTAAAGTTAGCCTAAGTAATTTCATTTCCAAAGTAACAGGTGTGATATTACTGTTCTATGTGACTGAGACATTTCTTTTGCCACCCTACAAGCCTGTGTTACTCAGTGGAGTTTCCTTTTTAGGCATTCCCCCCCTCCCCAAGATTTTTCAGAGCTGGCAAATTGTAGGCAGCCTCTGACTCAACTGCATTGTGTCAGTGTTGTTGCAGGTGCTTTTCAGTGTTTTTCCAAGGTGTTAGTACTTACTTTTTCTTCCTGAACAGGTCTTTCAGTTACTTTTCCTGCCTTTTAAGAAACCACATTCTTGGAAACTTTACATCTTCAGGTGCAAGTTTTCTTTTCTTCTTAAATATTCCTTGCTCAGACACGAAGCTTACAGCCTCCATTCCATTTGCAAAGATCTTCTCACTCCTGTACCTTGAAGTTTAGTTAGAATCACCCATACTTTGATACTTCCATCAGTTTTGTAGTCTGGAACAGTTACAGGCATCTCCTTCAACTCCCATGCCAGACTGAATGACACTTCTATTTTTGATTAAACTTACAAGAGAACAGTAACCGATTAAGGACCCACCCAAAGTATTCAGGATCCAATTTTACAGGGCGAGTGCTGTCCTTCACTCTGTTGCAATGATCTTACATCATTAATTGCCACTTTTATTACCACATTCTGCTTTGCTTCCATTTTTTTTTATCCAAAGGCCTTTAGCCACCATTTGACTTAACTAAAATGCTGAGTTAGCAAAAATTGCAAGCTGAAGGTTTACTATAAGCCTGCTAAAGCCCATTACAATAAATGAGCGCTCTGCCAGTGCAGTCTTGAGTTGTTTTGTGGCAGATCTGCTTAAGCAGGTGAATGCCTCATTCTAGGCCCTGATCTTCCCACCTTCAGCCCTGCATCTTGCTCTTTGGGCGCACAAGCTCAGGGTATGATGACCTGCTAAAAATGATAATACAGTCAAGAAAATGAAAGGTGCTGTATTTTCAGTGGGATTACTTCCCTAGTTTAGTTTGGCGTGGCACCAGCAGGAGCAAGTAGCGAGAATTCAGAGGTAATAGAGCAAGATCAGGTATGAGAGGTTGGGTGAGAGAAAGATGTAAGGTTAATTACTTATGTTGCTGAAAAATGCTTCTTGCAAAGATTATTTATGTGAGATTTTTATGAATACAGGCTTCTAGGAAGTTGCATATTAGTGGAACAGTTGTTTGTTATTCTGTGCAGAGCTGGTACCATATTTCCAGACAGTTCACGAGATCTACCTTCTCACATTGTGTTGCTCAAGACTTAGGAGGCCCATAAGTCTCTTTAGCCTTGTGACCTCTGAAGCTAAACCTGCCTCTTGGCTTTACTAATGCAGTTGTTTATCACCATCAACTTGTTAGATGCTCAGCTACTACAGCAACCATTATTACAGTAATAAAACCTGTTATAGGAAATAACATAGCACAGGATAAAGAGCAGATGTTTACAAGCTTCTGTAAAGCACCACCCTTCACTGTGTAGGCAGGTGCCACAGCAAGGGACCAGACCAGAGGCTCTCAGGAACACGCTGTTTGAAAGTGACAGCCTGGTTTTGGTGGTGCATGAACAGTTCTGTGAACCACAGGTATAAGCTACAGTCCGCCAGCAGGCAGTGGAGACAACAGCTCTGCCAGTGTAGGGTATAGGGGACACAGCTTTTATCAACTGGGGTCAACTTGTTTTGCCATGAAAAACACCGGTAACTAGAAAAAAAATCAGTTGACAACAGTGACAGACAATTGAAAAGGGAGCTTTATTAGGTGAAAGGGAGATCTAATGAAATGGTTTTCAAATGCTGTTTGTTTCATATGGCCAGATGATGCAGGGAAAGACACTTATTAAATGATTCAAACCCCTCCAACTCATTCAGTGAAGGTACCAATAAAATACATTTCCCCACATCCAAATTATCTCCTACAAAATAGGGTAAACTATTTCTACAAGGGAAAAAAAGCTGGTAAAAACCCTATTAAAAATTGAGGTTGTCTTTGTATGCAAACGAGGAACAAAACAGAACAACTGTGATAAAGGTTTGTAAATCACTTGTGTTGCTGCTTTTAAAGAATTTGGCACAGATAGTTAATGCACCAGATTAACTACTCTGTATCTCCCTCTACCTGAAAACAGGTATTGTTAAAAGCTCCCTCCCATCCAGAGTCGTCTGTCCTAAACTCCAGTAGTTTTTTATTGCCAATGACTATGAACAACTGAAGGAACAGATGTTCAAAGTAGATGCTACTTAGAGAAGTAGTCTAATTTCACTGGGTGCTGAAGTTACCCCTATTACCCATATGAACTGGGCAAGCAAAATGCTTCCAAATCCATTATAGCCTTGAATTTAACAATGGCTGATTGTTGACAGATATTCTGTTTGCTCAGAACTAAAGACATCTTTCCAGAAGACAGAAGGTATGGGTATATTGTTCAGGCTACTTGCTAAAAAATCGGGACACAGTAATGGTAGGTGAACAAGACAATTCCCAAAAAACCCTGTCTTGTTATGACAGTAATTACAATGAAATTGAATCTACTAAATCCAGTTGTTTTCAGGTTCTGTGCTTGGTTCTGAATTAAGCAGGGTTCAGGGTTTTTTTAACAAATAATTCTTAATCCTTTAAAAACACTGACAAAAAGGTGTATGATAATTAATTTTCAAAATGCCCCAACTTAAATATATTTTTCCTATTAGGATATAAAAGTGGAAGGAAAAGTTGTCATGCAAATATTCTAAAAAGTGTTACTGTACTTCGTAGAACCATTAAACACAGGAACTTTTCAGTAAGTGTTCTGACTTTCCTTTTGTGGCATTCCAGCCAGGGTGTAGCCTCAGTTCCCTAGCAGTGAGTTAAATTTCTTGTTTGAAACCCCCCAAAAGCACCATGGCAAGAGGTGATCTATTTCCACTTCAAGTCACATATTAGTGCTATATGATCAGAAGGATGTGAAACACTTGGCAAGGCCTGGTGGGTCGTTACTTCTTCATGACTTGGCAACGGAATGACCTGTTCAACCTCGAGAGCGTTTTTGTCAATGAAAATGTAGTCCAGGCATCCGTGAAACCCACCAACATAGTTTGTATAAGCAGGTTCTCCACAAGCACTTAGCAGTTTGAAAGGATGGCTTAGAGGCATATTGCACCTTTCCTCTTCACCGTTCGAGACCCAGTCTTCATGATCTTCAGCAATAACACCGCTGTTAATAAAACTGTAAGTTCCAGATGATGGAGTACTATTAAAATCTCCACAGAATATGACTGGTATACTGGGATATAAGTCACATGCTACGTGCTGGAGGTGAGACAAGGCTACAGCGATTTGGATGAGACGGATGTTCCCACCTAAGGATATAAAAAATATATCATGGATGCCAATCTCATTTTAAATCTGTGCACTACACTCTAGAATAGTTTTCACAAGTAAAGACGCCTTTGAAATCTGTGGCTATGGAAGTTTGAGAAAAGCAGACAGTGTTTTGAACTCACACACACACAAGAACTCTGAACCTTAAACACCCATATTACAGCAGCTTTCTCCTTCGTGGCAACCATCCTAATCATGTTCCTGAAAGGCACAGAACAAAAACTAATTTAAAAGAGGAGAATCTCTTCTAAAAGCTTCTTCTAACCCCAATATAGGTCCATCAAGTACAACAGGCTTGGGAAGCCACGAGCAGATAAAAAGCTGTGTCTATTCTATGGTCTCTTTGGCAGGTGAACTGTCTGTAACATGCCTTGCCTGCTTTCAGCTGTGTTCAACTGACTCCCAGGCCAACTAAAACAATCGTACTGTAAGGAAAATAAACAAAAAAGGCCCAGGCCTAGCAGCCTGACTCAGTTCATCTAGATAAGAAGCAAGGCAGGAAATCCACAGTTCCAGAAGAAAAGGCTACACCTGCAAAAGAATGAGGGGAAATCTCTTCTCCCTAGGAGGGACACAAACCTTTACAAACCCAGTTAACCTACACACAGACACGTGACAAAGTTACCTTTTGGGTGCCAGTATAGGTGGGTATTAGCTACACAGATTTTCCTGGAAGGATCGGTTGCAGACTGAAGAACTGAAACCTGCCAGAGAAAAAAGCAATCTTTGGTAAGTCTTAAACAGAAAGGTTATATATTTTTAAAATGCAATAGTTAGCTTATGCCTTTATGACAATCCAGTTCAAAGAATCTGATGCTTATAACTAATGGATGGTATAGCCCCTAAGGTGAGTCTATTTATCTTCTATGTAAGGCCTGGGTATCAGCCAGTATGTTATATACGTTATATACCACTACATCTAGGTATTTGACAAATGTTCTTTTGTCCATAAGTGTCTGGTTTCTCCATATTTTTTCCTTCAATCCATTCCACATTTTTTCATAAGATGTTGCTAATACTGTACCATTCTTAACTTTCATTTTCTATTCTCCCACCTCAGCAACTTGAGCTACAACTCTGGTTTTAATAAGCAAACTGGCATTGCATGTTGTTAACTAAAATCACCTCTAAATTGACGTTCAGTTTAACAAGGAAAGTTTGTCAGCCCTACTCAGTCCACAAGTAGGAAACTTACAAATGAGCATTTCTGAAATTCTTGATTTCCTTACAGATTTGTACCTACACAATAGCTGTACTGGCCAACCCAGTGGCATCAATGAGCTCAAAAACCTGTCCAACCTTATTTCTCTCCCTACTGGCACTTTCAGAAGCAACAGTAGTTACTAAAGCAAGCTAAATTAACTTAGTCTCATTTAGAACTGACTTATGAGATTCAAGTTTTATGAAATACATATTCTGACATACAAGAGTAAGTGGTAAAAACAGTTTTGGTAATTACATACACCCAGGTCAGTAAAGTCTCGGTGTTTTATTGCTGTTCTTAAATTGCTTTTCTGCTCTATCCATTACCCTAGCTAACAGGGAGCATACCATTGTTCTATCTACATTTCAGACTGTTAATTCCTCACCTCCCTCTTCCTGTGGTTTGACACTCCTCAAACCTAGCGTGGCTGCGACTGCCAGGACACAGGGGGAGGATGAAGAGAGGGGAAAGAGGAAGAATGCACATAAAAGCTGGTACCTGCAGCACAGATGACCTCTGCAGCACCTTCTCCTGCACCAAGGGGTATTTTGCGAGCTTATCACACAACTCCTTGTGCAGCGGGTCAGAGAGCAGGGCTTCGCTGAAAGCTATGTCATGCTGGCCAAGGAGGCTGAACTTGTCCCTGCGGTAGAAGGTGGCTAGGCCTTCGTGCTGCTTCTCCTTAATCTTGAAGAGCCCTTCAAGTCCAAAAGCATCTAAGGCTGGAACCAAACTGTCCAGGAAGACGGATTTATCCACTTCTTGCAGGCAGACGAGGTCGGCGCTGTAGCCTGCCAGCTCCTTCTTCAGCAGGTTCTGCCGGTAGTCGAGCTCCAGAGCGTACGGGGCGCAGTAAGGGTAAAGCACGGTGCGGGAGAACTCCGTCTGGGCGTAGGTGTCAGCCAGGATGTTGTAGGAGACGGCGCGGATGGAACCCGGCCCGCAGACCCTCTTGGTGTAGAGATGCCGCGAGTCGAAGGTGCAGGCGCCGGGGCCGGCCTCCACCGGGCCGCTGCTCTCCACCTCCTGGGGCGGCCCGTAGCGCTGCGCTCCGTCCCCGGGCGTGCACTGCAGCTTCAGCCGCAGCCCCACCAGCGCGTTGGAGGGCGTG
>VZTM01022037.1:10504-20916 GCA_013400555.1 Jacana jacana | reverse complement strand
CCAAGTGCAGGACCTGGCACTTGGCCTTGTTGAAGCCCATGCCGTTAACATTGGCCCATCGATCCAATCTATCCACTTCCCTCTGCAGAGCTTCCCTGCCCTCATGAAGATTCCAGACTCCCATCTAACTTGCAGACTTGGCCTCGTTGAAGGCCATGCCATTAACATTGGCCCATCTATCCAGTCTATCCAAGTAACATCCCCAAAAAACCTGCTCTCATGTCCAGCTGTATTCCCAGATCCCCAGGATCAGATGTGAGAGTGACAGGTCTTTCTCACAATAATGCAATAACTATTTATTGGAACTATATGTAATATACAGAAAAATCTGGGAACTTACAGTCATATTTATAATGTCCAAAGGCACTATAATGATGTATTTGATGTTTTTTACAATAAATCTTAGCATTTTCTTAAAATTTAACACAGTTCTTCAAAATTTTCTGTCTTGTTTGCCACTTCAAAAAAAACCAACAAATCCTGTATGGGAAATACAGGTTTTATTTGTCAAATGCCAGACAGTATTTTGGGAAGAATTATGTTTAGAAAAATCAGAACACTTTGATAATCACAGTTGTTTCCCCTAAAGACCTTCATAATGGTATTAACTGTCATTAAAAACTTGAGCAACCCAAAACGGTGTTTTAAATCAGAGTTTTTTCAAAAATACCCTTTGCCAAAGTACACAAGGACGTTAATGCACACAGTTTCAGAACTCTGTATATATAGACACTGTTTACACCATTTCACCTTTACTTGAAGGACCTCTGGGTAAATCAGTGTTAACCGAGGCTTAGCCTACTCAAAAATGTTTGTCCAGAATTAGCTGTACATTCACCATTTTTCCAGGGTTCAAATGCATGTACAAATGACTGGACAGATGCCTTTGTATTTACAAACCTTCCTAATGACCTTTACTAATTGAACAAAAAAAAAAATAATCCCATCCTGAATGGGAAGAGCCCATAGAGTTTCATGGCTATTGCTGTCCTTACATGACGGGGCAGATCCAGGCAGATCATTGAATACATTCATGCTCAATAGTGGCTGTTAATGGGGAATTAGAGGACTACAGTTCTCTTAGCTTTTTGTGCAAGTCTCTATGTAATTCTTTGTAAAAATTGCTCAAAGCACATTAATAGCATATACAGAAAAATGAACAGCCTCTGCTGGCTCTAGGGTATGCAAATATCTGAAAATCTGAGATTTAGCACTATTCTACAGCTCTCGCAGCTAAAACAGCATCCAGACACTCAGTATCTAAATATTTAAGCACAAAATGGTGCAGGTATCAAATCCCTTACAGCTTGTAAAATCCCTTAAAGCTTTTTCCCAGCTTTCTTTTATTTCACATATATTTTACACATACAATTTAAATCCATGCATGTTCCAATAATGTGAATGAAATGTCAGTGGGTACAGCTTTCCTATTGTCTTTTCTAGCCAGCACCATCTCTTAGGGAAGAAACCCATAAGGTTTCTGCCCACACAAGATAAATCTTGTGTGTTAAACTGCTTACTTTGTGTCGTGTGTGTGTGTTCTGATGTATTGGTTGAGTGTCTGGGTACATACCAAATACACAGAGTTATATTATTTTAGATTACTTCTAATTGGTTAGTATGTTGATTGCACTTTAATACATGTGTAGTAGTATGAGGCATGTGATTGTGAAGTGAACACCTGTGTGTGGATGAGGGGAAGGAATGAAGGAGAGTTCCCACTGAAACACTCCCATTACAGATGGACACAGCACGCCTCATTACTGCCTTTGGTACTGATGACGCAGTCCAATTCTTTAAAGGACAAAGATTTTCCAAGTCTCTTTTCTTGATGAAGTACAGAGCCCCATCTGACTCAACTGGTCCCAAAATATTTTTCACCTATGACTTGAGGCTGGACAATGTAAGTAAGAGCCTTATTTGGCATGCTAAAAATTCTCTGCTTCTTCTGCCTTTCTTTATAGAGTTGATCGTGCCCGTGTTTGGATGGCACAGATCAAGAAATGGGCATGACTGATCTGGGAAACATACAGAGCTGGCAAGAGTAGGAATGAAGTGAGAAGGGAAGGGCTGCTGTGGGAGGGTGAAGGGTTATTTGTTAGGAAAATGCTTTCTGGTAATAGCCTGTTCTCTTGACTAGCGTTTAAGGAGCCATTGAATTGCAATATAACTGAATTCAGGCATGTATGTATATAGGCCTACTGTCTGATCTATGTAGAAAAGTATTTGTAATACCCTGAAGATATTGCTGATTCCTGTCTTTGTTTTGTGGGAACGACACAATATCACAGTGAAAACAAATAATGGGAATACACTTAAATGCTCAGTGACAAGTCCGGCTGAGAGCTCAGAAAACGCAACGTACGCTACTGTGTGCACTGCCTCCAGTATTAACCTATACTGCATCTCAGTGTCAGATTTAAGGATTTACCAGGAGAGCTGGAGCCCCTCATTAGCATCACCTCGTGGTACATGAGCCATCCTTGTCAAATGGTGTCCAAAAGTACCAGATCATTATGGCATTGCATTAACACCTTCCTTTTTTAAACAGCATCAGCCCACACAGGCAGCACTCACTCAAGATGCAGCAGCATCTGCTGGTCAGCGTGGGCAACATTCCATAGTAAAGAGGAGCACTATTTTTATGTAAAGAATTGTGGGATTAGTGCTATCATGTGTTGTGCTTGTGACTCCAGAAAACTGGCAATTAAAAATGTTGATTGAACTGAATGGACATTTCCTATGCTCAGTTCTTGTTAAAATAGGTGAATTAGTAATACAATTCCCTTTTGGAAAAATGCACAAAATAAATCTGAAAGAAAAACAACTTAAGACCTGGTAGAGCTGACAAATATGTTTCCCTTCAGCAGAATGCAGTTTCTTCGTCTTGACCTCACTCCTTGCAACAAAAAAACAGACACTTGCTAAATGCATCGTCCTTCCTGCCCCTTCCCTTTCTGGGTCTCTTTCTCCTTGCACTGCCTCCCCTTGGTTTCTCCAATTCCCTCTGCACGTTATTGAGTTGCCAGGAAACCTTCAGGAGACTCGTGCATGTGTATTTTCTTTTCCAGTTTGCTGTTCCAGTTGAAGAAACCAAGTACGCTTGCACCTTTATTCCACTCCCCATGGTCAAGCAGAAACACCATATCTACAAGGTAAACTTGCAGGCTATATCTCTGGAGAAACAAGAGGACATAACAGACTTGCTTCTATCATGCACATAAGGCTGTCTTTTACAGCATTTCAGTGTAAATTTGGAAGCATTCCATCTGTCCTTCACTGCCATTGGGACAAGCCAGATAATTTGTCTGGCTTGTGTGGAAGTAATCTCTGTCTTGTTTCTAGCTTTGGAAGAGCCTTTGTCTTCATGCACATCCCTCCTGAAGAAACCTTGCTAGAAGTCTGATGTCTCGGTGTAGTGAGCTCAAGCCATATTACCCGTTGGTATCTTCGAGAGCAGAGGGAGCCTCCAGAATTGGTTATATTTGAAAGGACTTTTGCTTTTGTTCTTGGAGATTGCTAGGAGTATTTGTCTGAAAAGCAAAACTAACATGTTTGCAGTCGAGTTTCAAGATTAAATATGCAAAAAAGAACAAAAAATGAAACAGGACCTTTCCAAAGCAAGCCTAGCTTACTTCTCCAGTTTAAGATAACTTTGATTCAAGGTCAAGTTTTGTGGGTTTTGAAGGTTTAAAAACAGATGTTCGACTGCAACATCATAAAGCAAAATTTAATAAGGCAGAACTTCCACAGACCAGAAAGAATGTGACAGGTGAACCTACAGAACAAACTCAGAAGCTTTAGTCAGCTCTTGGGGTAATATCAGGATTTTGGGGCCTGATCTCATCAGTGCTGGTAGAACAATCAGTGTTTAAGAAGCCAGGTTATTTGTGCGGTTTATTTAGAACTATCTTGATGATACACTTGGCACAACTGAGGGAGCAGTGAATTAAAGTGAGCCTGAGATCAAGGTCTGTTGTGTTGCATTGCAGCCAAGAAAATGGTGTATGAGGTAAGCTACTTACATGTCTAGTCTGGAACCACACTGCCCAGCAGAGCAGGTCAAATAGATACCCCCGTGATTCTGATTAAGGAGAGGTGCTTTAGAGGAAGATGCAAACTGTTTCTGGACAAATGGACTGTGCTGGGTGCATAACAAAATGAATCAATATATCATCATCCAGTTTACTATCCATTTTGCGAATCAGATTGTTTGCCTAAGCTCCAGTTAATCACTCTTTCTGGTTGCCTGAGAAATAAATATTTTTGGGTCAACAATAACTTTTTTTCATTCTTTCTCTTGATTACAGTTCGAGCCTGTACTAACACCCCACAACATATCCTTGGTTCATCATATTCTTGTTTATGCCTGTGGCAATGCCAGTGTGTTACCCAGTGGCATAGATGATTGCTATGGAGCCAATCCAGATTTTGCCCTGTGCTCTCAGGTGCTTGTAGGCTGGGCTGTTGGAGGAGAGGTGAGTTTGCAGGGCCCATTCCCTTCCCCATTTCTTGTTATGAACAGTATTACCCTTGTTGTCAGCTTGTCCAGTAAGACCCCACAGTCCTGCTTGTGATGGTCATTTTGCCTTTCAGAGCAAACTGTATATTGTATTTCAATAGTATGCATGTACATGGGGAGGAGAGAGGAAGGAGACAAGTACAAGACAAAACCTTTGCACTCATTTTATTCACATTTTCTATTACACACTGCCACTACAGACATGAAGTTTGCTGCAAGAGTGTACACATTCTGTAACTATTTCCTACTAAATATAGTATAAAAATAAAAATTAAACCAATCAAAAGGATAAATTAAAACTATATTTTGAAAAGCCTTCCCTGTTCTGATTCAGAAGCAAAAGAAATCGAACTGGCAGAATTTCCCACAGAATTTTGATTTTTAGCAATGTCTAAAGAAATATTCGGAGATGGGAGGAAATTAAAAACTTTCCTTTTTCAAGTTTTCAATCAAGAAATATCAGAGAAGAGTTAAACACTAGCTACTTCATATAACTTTATTCCTCCTCTTCCTCTTTCCAAAAGTCTTATCAATTTCCAGATGAAGCTGCAATTTCCATAGGGACACCTCGGGATCCTCAATACATCCGACTAGAAATCCATTACAGCAATTTTGACTTGCTACCAGGTGGGTAATGCTGGGCATTTTTGTGACAAACAACAGCCTCAGACCTCACATACATGCTTATTAGAAATCAGCTTCTGCATGAAGCACTTCCATATGCTGCTGAGGACAGCCTTCAGGACAGTAAGAAGAAACTGGACTGGGGTCTAATTCAGGAAAAACTTTAACTAACTTTAGAAACATAGATAGTTATATATACTTGAATTAGACACGTTTTACCATTAAAAGAGCTGAGCACATCTTCCTGCTATGATACCAGTGGGACTGTTAGGAAAAACATCAGAAAAATGCGTGCATCATAAGAAAAAAGGAAGGGACAGAGTGACTGTGCCAAGGGTCAAGAGAAAGTCCTGAGACCCTAATAATACCACCTCAAGCTTGTACCATGACATCCAGCACTCAGTCCCTATGTGATGGTGATGAAGAATGCCACCATGGTATTTGCTACCGTTTTACAGAAGGGGAAAAAAAAGTGTGGAGTAATTTTATGGGAATCAACTCAAACTGTAAGCAGGGATCCAGATGCATTATGAGTAAAGATCTGTGCAACTGTGCATTTTGCATGACTTGGATGTAAATTACAGTGGACTGAACCACAGGAGTAATGTGGAAGGCTTAGACCTCCCTGTTAATCTCTGTCTGCTCCCAGCCTGTGACCAGAAAAGAGACACTACATATGTTGTCGCTTCAGATCCTGCTTCTGTGGTTTCTGGAGCCATAGCTGAAGGAGTGAAGGAGCCACTTTTCTTTTACAGGTTTGATTGACAGCTCAGGGGTACGAATCTTCTATACTCCAGAGCTACGGAAATATGATGTTGGGGTTCTGCAAACAGGCATTTTCACTTTCCCTGTGCATTTCATTCCTCCTGGAGCAGAATCCTACAGATCCTATGGCCTTTGCAATTCCAGTCATTTTGATGAAGTGAGTGTGGGGAAAGCCATGTGAAATCTTTCTCGATCTTCCCCACTTTGTTTTTTCATCTTGCTCTAGACATGTCTAAAAGCCATTTGGTGCAGGCTGCCATGTTAGCTTCCATTTCTGCATGCTGCAAAATTAATATCTACTCTAATAGAACTGCTCATCAAATACCCAAGATTTAACCAAGAGCTTTAGCAGGTATTTGACCATGGCTCAAATACCAATTCACCTCATCTAAGTGAAAGGGAAACAAAAGCCAAAGGTTGTAGTGCTTCCCAAGAATCCCAAGGGAGTCTGCTCCACCATGTGTAAGAGGCCTTTGTCCTGCCATAGATGAAGGGTACTGATGTAGAAAGGCAGGTACTGTCTCAGGTCAGGAAGATACCTCTGGAGTGGAGATCTAGCATCCCTCAAATCACAGCCAAGAGGCTGCTATCTATGATCAGCTCTGGTGGAGTGTGGGATCCATGGAATTCACAGGTCCCTCCAAAACTGATACATGAGTTTGCCACTTTCCCCTTTCCCAGGCCCATCAGATGTTAAGGTTGAGGGGCAAACACCAAGATATAGACACCCCCCACCACACCCAAACACACACTAGAAGAGCAGACTCAGCTGGCCACAAACAGATCATCACGGATAGGAGTACAGTATCTTTACAGGCAACACACAGGCAAGAACAATGCCCACACAAGTATGGAGAACACAAATGACCAATTCCTCTTCCTCCCTTCTGACTAATTTGGCTTAAAGTTCCCTAGAGGAGCATAAGTACACTCATACACTCCCATACATAATGGTATTTGGTCTATCCGATTTCTGGTCCAGCCCATAACTTCTTTCAGCATCTGTGCCCAGATTCAGGGCCCTTTTATGTAGTCTCTGGCCTAGACCTTGGGTCTCTCTATCTTGAACTTCCCTAGTGAATCACCCTATCCCAAAACTACAGGCACACACATATACATAGTACACAGAGTACACATACAGAAAATAGTTAGGAACAGAGTTCTAATGAGAGAGTTTTCCACTGCAGTGACCCAGTACTGGGTTTAGTCAGACATACTGACCAGTAGGTTGCTTAAGTACAACCAGACTCCTCTTCCTATCTCCATTTTCCCTTGTATATTTATCTTACCCTACATTTGACCTCTTCCCTAAGCGTCCTACAAAAGTCCGCTTAGAATATCCCATAAGTTTTACATAGTCCTCAAAGCCCTCTTGAACAACCCATGCATCTGATCCCTCTTATGAGGCCTGAGGTAATCTTGTTTTTCTTCTTTTCATAAATTTTCAAATATTTCCTTTGAACCTTTTAACATTTACAATTTGATTGTTCTTTAAATGGCTCACTGATCAGTGTCTCACAAATTCTGCTTTTACTCTACTACCTCTCTTAGAGTTCATGTATCTGCATGTTTAACACTACCTCTTGTCTTAGTTTTTTACATAGCTGATAGCAAGATACAGTTACAGTGCCCAGCATGAAATAGCATGAACTCAGACAACTATACCACAGTATCTAAAGCCAGAAGAACAATTTTCAGAAAGGGTCACCAGAGCAACCTTTCAATCAGTACTGATCTACATGAGGAAATAGGCTTAAACTTCCCTTTCAAAAAAAGTTAAGCTGACAATTACAGAAGTTCCGTCAAGCTTTTTGACTTGATGGGCAGGCCTGAAACGTAGTGCTAAGCTATTACTGTCAGGCTCTGACCTACTTCCTTTTGAACTGCAGATGAATGGGATGCTGGTTCCAGATCTGCATGTTTTTGCCTACTTGCTTCACACCCATCTGTCTGGCAGAGGAGTGAAAGCTGCTCAATACCGGTAAGAGAAGCATCGTCATACAGTATTCCTGCCTGTGCTATAGGATCAGTCCCTGACTCCAGTGCTAGGGTGGATGAGAATGATGTTGCCAGGATAGCCTTCATCTATTTGTCAGTGCAAGAGACTGCAGTGTCTGAATTGCAGTATAAAGAATTAGCTCCTGAGAAAAGAAGGGTCAACTGAGCAGAGAATGTGAGACTGGGACTGTGCCTCCTATTAAATAAAACAGGTCCAGGCAGTGAGTTCAAGCACTGGACTACTGGTCATCTACTCTAGTCAGCTGCTAGACAGTGCCCTTGCATATCTTGGTCCTCTTCATGACACTTACCCTGAGGTTACACAGGCACAGTTCTAGGGATTGAGTGAACCAGTTCTCATAAACTGTGTGGTCAAAACTACACTGGGTTCAGTTTCCTCCACCATCCTCACACACTAAATACTTGAGCACTCCTAGGCACTCTCTGATCACACCCCAGCCCATGAAGCATGAGATCTCTGTTTCAAGCTATGAAAACAGGTAGTCATAGTCTGCAGCATTTTAACTCTACTTCAGATGCTTATAATTTGAAAACAAAACAAACCCGAGAACTAAAAACTTATTGTACTTTAGGCCAAAGAGGCATCGCAGAAATACATGTACTTGGTAGTATATGTATAAGACCTATCTTCTAAGGTTTCTAATTTCAGAATAACCCAACATGTACCAAAGAACAATCTGTTCCTATGATGTTTAGCATATGGGTGTAGCCCAGGATGTCAGTGACAGTCCAATATTAGAGTGCTCACTGTGACACCTTCAAGATCAAGTTCCTTGTCTGTCTACATGACACTGATGGTGCATACTCTGCGATGTGATGTGGGTTCTATCTACAATGTGAAGGGAAACTTTGGCATTACCTGGACATTAGCTGCCTGTGCTCTCACACCAAATCCCCAGAACTCTGCACTGTCTCACACACTGCCTCATATGCTGATTCACCCTGGAGAAACTCCACACATACTGACTTGAACGTACAGGTATACAGGAAATCTGAACTGCACTGTAGGCAAGCTGTGGAAGACAAGAGAATACCTGTCCACCACCACCAGTGCAAAGCTGACTTAGGAACAGGCCAGATGTTATCTAGTTTTTCTAAGCACTCATTAAATATCATTGAGAAGAATCGAGATTATTCCAAAATGGCATATCTGCCCTGGAAGGCAACTTTCCTCAGTTATCCTTAAGCACCAATTAAACAAAACAGTCAAACATGGCTTAAACACCCTGGCCCTGTGCCTCTCTACCCACTCCCCAGTGTGCCAGGGAATGGAATCAAATGACTAGAAGCTCCTTCAAAGGCAACATCAGAAAAGGGGGACTAACACAATTGTCTGACTGCATTTTCCCCTCTCTGGCCAGTGGTATCTGGAAAATACTTACCTGGCAGCCTTTGCAACCTAACTGTGACATGGCAAAACCAGGGAAAAACTTTTTAAGAATGTTAGTAAACAAACTTGATCTGTTATAACTAGACGAAATAAGCAGGCATTTTGTAAGTTGAAAGGTGCATTGTGAATACCTCTGCTCCCCAATTATGCCTGTCTGTGTCTCTCAGGAGTACATTATAGCTGGCAAACATGGTTGTCTCTTGGAAAAGGAGCAAAGTAGATATCAATAAAATCTATTGGTTTTAAAGCCATCATTCAGTTTCAATTATAGTGATCTCCAGACCAAATTGAGCTGACTTGGATTGCTGTACTAGATAGCAAGAGAAGAGGAGCAAGCCTCCCTCCATCTAGTACCTTCCATGTGCATGCTCCAATTAGCAGGGAGTGATAAAATCAGAAGAGTTTTCCTTAAGCTTCAGAAGAAAATGGAAGGTTCTCTGTCTTTGCTAGGAATCACTTGAGGTCAGTCTAGACAGGACTAAGGCAGCAGTTCAATTTACTTAGGATGAGCATATATCCAATACAGATTCTTTACAGACTTTACCACGTTAGGGCCATGTCATGAAGCTATCTCAAGGACAAGCTCAAGAGCAGAAGGTCAAGCATTTGAAACACCTTCTGAACAGAGATGATTCAGATACAGTGGCTGGGTTTTTTTCTGTAATTTCCCCTGTAACATGTAGGATAAGTATGATATTCTTAGTTGCTTGTTCAGTCAGTGGAGATCCCAGACTCTTTGGAGGTTGACTTTAGCAGAGTACAGCAGGTTGGGATCTTGGATAGTAATTTAGGGGCTGTCTCATTTTTAGGTGTTAAATCCAGAATACCCCAGCACAGACCAAAATTCACAGATAGCTCGTATGAGTGACCTAGCCAGAGTTATGTCATTGTCGTGGTTTTGACCAATTGGACAGATGATGACCCCTCCTCCCCCCCCCACTAAGGAAAAGAGAGGAGAGGAAAGGATTAAGAGATTCAGGAGTTTAGATAAAAACTAAACTACTTTAATGAAATATCAATAACAATAATATAATAAACAATAAAAAGAAAAATTAAAAAGAATATAAAAGAAAGGATAAAGAAAAATAAAAA
>VZTM01022037.1:0-10258 GCA_013400555.1 Jacana jacana | reverse complement strand
AGTTAGAAGAGGCCCAGCTAAAAAAGTAAAACTACTGAACAGAAAATTGGTTTGTTTTGCCTCAAACCAGGACAGTCATTCCAAACAATAGCAATAGCTTTTGGCTCCTGCTCTTTATGCAAGTCACACGGTATACATAAACTGTATGTCACATGATAGAACATCTTTTGTGACTTGAACTTTTGTGAAGCAAGCTTTCAAGCCAGATTCCTCTCTCCATTTTGCTATAAGGTGTAGCTGACAATGGAGTGTACCAGTTCACCCACTCAGAGCTGCCAGCAGTCACAAAGCAAGCCTGCAACAAACAATGAGAGTACGAAGCAGCTGCTGGGACAGCCTGCTCATGAGCACTGTAAGGATCTGTAGGCTGAGTGCCCTGTTGCACCTTGCTGTGTGCACTTTGCAAGATCTAAGGACATGTAACATGAATGGAGAAGCAGAGCAGAGCAGAGATCACCTAAGAAGCAATAGCACAAAGCACTGTAGAAATAGCAAGGAAGAACTCACATTTGATACTTCTGCATCCGCAAGGGAGGTCCAAAACACCATGCCAAATCTACTCTGCTAGGCTCATGGAGTCTTTTTTTAGGATAGTGTTTTGTAATGCAGGTATTGGAGTTCTTAATTCTGGGATCCTAGACTGTTACCTGAAACACGAAAGTTTCAAGGTTCAATGATACTGAAATGTCAAAAATCCATATTTAGACTCCAGACTAAAGAGAATTGGGTGAAAACTTTCAAGTGTGTGCTTGGGACTAACTGTCACTGAAAATACATGCTGTGAGTTAAGCACAATTTCTGGAGGGGATTTTTATCAGTGCTTTTTAATTCATTCAGGAATCCATATAAATGTTTTAACTTTTGCCCCTTCTTTGTTTTGCCCAGGAATGGTGAGCAGCTGGGGATCATCTGTGAGGACAGTAAGTATGACTTCAGACTGCAAGAGATTCGGGACATGAAGGAAATCCTCATAATCAAACCAGTAAGTTCCTCTCTGGGGATGTAGCTGTGGGCAGACAGGCTGGGAGGTGGCAAGCACCAGAAGTCTCGAAGTACTTAGAGATATTTTGTCAATCATTCCCCTTGAGGCTGTGGCCCATTCTTTTCACACAGTTTTCTGGTTTCCTGTGTTGCAAGCAGTTGTTTTGCATTCTTTGCTCATACAGCTCTGATGGTGTGACCCACTGTGTTCTCTAGGGGGATGAGATCCTGGTCGAATGCAACTTTCAGACACTGGATCGTTCAGGGGTTACGTTTGTAAGTTAGTTTTTCTACCTACAAATATTCCACTGATTTAAAAATTTATCTCCATTAAAATCCTTTGGGCCGGCATGTCCCCAACAAAGACTTCTTGTGTCAGACACAATATCATACACATACTGAGGCATGACTTGTAAAGAGCAGCTTATTTATCAGACTATTCCCAAAGGCTACTTTGATTCTCTGTTTCTAGCTGTCAAACAAATTAATTCTTTTCTTTTTACCTCACAGAATCTTAATGAGCTGTGAACAAGAGTGCTTTCCTGAGAAGAAATAGTCTCCTCATGTTGTCTCAGCAGACCTTTGAGTCATCTTTGTGTCTTTGCAGGGTGGGCCAAGCACCATGAATGAGATGTGTCTCACATTCCTTTTCTACTACCCCCGTAACAACATCTCCAGTTGTATGGGCTACCCTGACATTTTGTACATTGCCCATGTACTCAAACAGGAGGCCTCAGAGTAAGTCCCAAGTCAACATGTTTCTGGAGGCAGCATAGAATAATGTAGCTATGAAAAATGCTATATGGAAAAGATAATAAAATGAAACATTGCTGATAAGGAAGAAAGCCATATATCTGGATCTGTCAAGCTGAGAGTTCCCTTGTTGCAGAAATCAATCAACTGTGATATTTTAACAATCTCTTCTCCTTCACATTTTTTTACCCTTTCTTTCTTTCTTCCTCNCATTGCCCCATAATCTCTCCCAGTGCAGTGGAAGGCATAATGGCCATGGACTTTGTTGACTGGGACAACGAGACTGTCAAAATTGCAGAGAAAGCAGCCAAGGAGGCAGATCAAATAGTCATGATTAAAACCATTAATGTAAGTCCCCATTCTGAGCAATTTGTGGCTGGGGAAATGGAGTCAGCTCTGACATTATGAGAGTAAAGCACAGCTGAGAGATAGAGCCAACACACAAAACCTTGGGTAACACCCGCTGCTTATACCTTATTCATGGCTATAGGAACTGAAAGGGGTTACCCGAATTATAAAGTCCCATCTCTTAGGCTGCAGTTGCAAGAAATTGTCCAAGAAACATTTAGTCATTACTTAACTTTGGGCTAAAACAGGTAAAAGTTCTCCAAAGACAAAAAACACTCTTGCATTTTGGTAATATAACAGTGCCGGGAGAGCAATGCCATGGCAGCGTACTTCTGACAGAATGAGGAACACCACAGTACTGAAGGTCCCCCAGACAAGGTGTACACAAAGGGAGTTAGGATGATCCAGAAAATCCACATACACAGAACAGCTTCCTTACCTGACTGTATTTCAATGCATCAGTCTGGTACCTACTCATCTTGTAAATTAGGGAAAAATCTTAAACTGAGAAAGGATCAAAACTGCGTCTTCTTCTCTCTCGGAGAGCTTCTTGGCTCTCAGAGGGGAGATCCATGTTGTGACTGTCTCTGAGATGGCTCATTACACATCTGGACAGCAAGAAAGCTGGCTAAAATGCATGCAAAACTTGCATGTTATGCCAGTGTCTTGTGGCTCCCAACAATTACGTACTTTCATTTTTCCTTCTTTCTTTCCACCACCAGGAATTCCAGAGAAGTGAAACTGGTCTAATCAGAGATATCAGTATTCCAGAGCAAGCTGCCTGTCGCAATAATTCTGATTACGTCTCGCTGTCAGGTCTGAGAGCCACTGCAAACCTTCGTTTGACCGCAGCAGGCACTTCTGAGTCATCAAACAGCAAAGAAACTGCTTTGCTTCCTCTTCTTACTCTCACACAGCTGGTGTTTGCTTGGTTTATCTTAGCCTCTGAATATGGGAAGTGAGGGACAGAATACCACTGGCCTGCTGAAGAAATCTCTGTAATTAACACCTGTTAGCAGGGTATTCCCAATTTGATGGCCTTAAACATGAGGGGATACCTACATAATAGAAAACTGTCTGCCTTTGGAAGAAATAGGTTCAATGGGCATTGGCATTTGTTTTTAAATTTTCATTAAAAATACTGTTACATTTTGTTATAAATCAGAAATGCAATGTACTATGATGCAGTAAAGACAGGAATACAGTGATCTCTGCAGCAGCTCCTGATTAACTATTAAATCCAGAGCTTTCACAGATGGGTTATTTTTATATGCATTAGCTCACTGGCATTTCAGTAATCATTATTGAGTCACAAGTGATCTACATACTCGTACTTAGGTCAGTATAGGGAACTAGGCTCCGTAGTTATTAAGTAATGTGACAGATTCTAAAACTAGTCCTGCTGTATCCATCAATGACAGCATGGCAGGAGATTTACCTGCTGCTTGCCACGTAATGATGAGGCAATGACTTGGTGTTTATTGAAAAATAGACTTTATTCTCTGTCATATAACAAATCTATTATTCCAATATTACAAAAGCTGAACAATTTGCTGTTCTCTTTTTTTCCCAATACATACATGAGAATTAGAATTACAAGTCTAATGTTAGTTATGTTCTTCATCATCATAATGACTCTTCCAACTGTCATCCCAGTGCTTTTCTACAAATTCTGTCCCTACATTCCCCAAGGAAGAGTCTCTGCTTACTTTGACAGTGATTAGTACATCAGATAAAAACATGCTCAGACTTTAAAAGCAAGCATCACAAAATAGTGATCACGAGGGTAACTAACCATGCAGTGTGGATTCCTTCCTCATTGGGAAGAGAAAGTTCCAGTTGGAAGGGATCTACAACAACCTACAGCAATCAATTAGTCCAACTCCCTGACTACTTCAGGGATGACCAAAAGTTAAAGAATGTTTTTAAGGATATTGTCCAAGTACCTTTTAAACACTGTCAGGGAAGGGGCATCCATCAAATCTCTAGAAAGCCTGTTCCAGTGTTTGACCACCCTCTTGGGGAAGAAATATTTCCCTATGTCCAGTCTAAACCTCCCTTGGCACAGCTTTGAACCACTCCCATGTGTATGTCCTGACACTGGCTCCCAGGGAGATCAGTCCCTCCGTCTCCACTTCCCCTCCTCAGGAAGATGTAGAGAGCAATGAGGTCACCCTTTGGCCACCTTCTCTTCAAACTAGACAAACCCAGAGTCCTTCCATCAGTTTTGCTGCCCCCTCTGGATGCATTAAAGAACCTGAACGTCCTTATTGCATGGTGGGACCCTGTGCTGGTTTTGGCTAGGGTAAAATTAATTCTCTTCATAGTAGCTTGTGTGGTGCTGTGTTTTGGATTTGTGCTCAACACACTGTAGATAATATAGGGATGTTTAGTTACTGCTAAGCAGTGTGTACACAGCATCAAAACCTTTTCTGCTTCTCCCACCCCCCCACCAGTGAGTAGGCTGGGGGTGCACAAGAAGCTGGGAGATGACACAGCTGGGGCAGCTGACTCCAAGTTACAAAAGGGGTATTTCATACCATATGACATCATGCTCAGCATGTGAAGCTGGGGAAAGAGGGAAGTAGGTACCTTCAGAGTGATGGCATTTTGTCTTTCCAAGCAACTGTTATGCGTGATGGAGCCCTGCTTTCACAGCCAGGGCTGAACACTTGCTTGCCTATGGGAAGTTGTGAATGAATTCTTTGGTTTGCTTTGCTTGTGTGTGTGACTTGTACTTTACCTATTAAACTGTCTCTATCTCAACCCATGAGTTTTCTCACTTTTACTCATCCAGTTCTCTCCCCCATCATACTGGAGGAGGGAGGAAAGGAGGAAGGGAGGCAGTGGCTCTGTGGTGCTTAGTTTCCAGAGAGGATTCAACCACATCAGGCCCAGAACTGCACACAGTACTCAAGGAGAGGCTGTACCATTTCTAAAATACAGTGGGATAATCACCTCTTTTGACTGTCTGGGTTTGCTGTTTGAAGTAACCCAGGAAGCGTTTTGTCCATGGCACACTGCTGACTTATATTGAGCTGCTGTCGACCTGCAGATAAGGCCGGGTGATTGGGCTTCTCCTGGCAGATTACTTCTCCCCTCAGTGCATTTTCTTTTGGTAAATGCTACTAAAGAGCTAGGATATTTCCTCTAACAATGATTTACAGCACAGTGTCCACACAGCTGCCACCCCCTGTTCTATGAAAATGTTAGTCAAGACAAATTAAAAAGCTGGACAGCCTAGGGCTTTTCTTGTTTATAACCTAAATTATCTACTGACTAATTACTAACTTATGCAACTTGCTGTGTTTGAATATTGAGCAGCCCTTGCCTTTCCTAAAATCGACTGGACCAATACTATTTTATGCATCCCCATTTGCCATTAGGAATTACCTACACAGGGGAAGAGCATGTTTCTGAGCTGTACAAAACCCACATTCCTCAGGCAGTGTCCTGTTTCATCAGTACTGAGTACGTTTCTCTACAGATCAGGGCAAATGTGCATGCTTTCAGACACCTGCTGTTGACAGCACTGCTTCCGGACTACACGGGGCTTCTGCCACGATGTGCCATGAGTCGGTCCACCCTGAGACCTGCTCTCTGCTTCCTGGGGCTGACTTCTGTATCTCCGGAGTTTTCTTCTCCTTTTTAGTTAATGTAATAAAACTCATCTTTTCCAAACACAAATAGAAGCAAGGAGGGGTGGGTGTCAAGATGTGGAAACTCAAAATACTATGAATTCAGAAACCGTTTCCTAACAAAGGAAGGTTCCTGTTCACCAAGAACACCGCCCTTATATTTAACACATCACTATCAAAAGATCAATTACAAGTAAGTTCCCATTCTGCATAGTAGAAAGAGCAAAGAACTTCCTCCTGAAGGTCAGAGGGGGCAGGAACTATGAGTTGTTACCAGTCCAGAGTACTTTCTTAAAAGCAGAAGCAAGAAGAAGAGCAAGAAGAAAAAAAAAGGGGAGAAAAAAATGCCAGAAAATCTCACTTACGCCGACTTGAACATGACCAAAACAACCAGGCCCACATTACAGAAGGTCAGTGATGTCCAAGGTAGGTCAATCAGTCTGCACTGAGCTTTCTTTCTGTTCTTCAGCCTCCCTCCCTCATCTTTTGAGCGTGTCGTGTGTTAAAGAAGTTTCTTTGCCTGTGTTTGTAGGGTCTCAGGCATTAATCCCCTCCTCCAGAGAATTTATTTGAGTGGCACAATAGCAAGGACCACTCAAGCTGCATGTCTGCAGAGAGGGACCCAGAACAAAGACATTCCTGGGCAGTTATATGCTTACAATCTATGAATCCACCATTTATGTGCTCTTCGCATGACTTCCAGACCCCCCTTGGTCCAATGTTAATTTGTTGTCTGGGATCTTCTTATTCCTCATGGGATTCTTTCTCTGTCTCTGGGCGGGCCATTAACTGTTCATATCTTGTAGGGCTGCAGCATCTGCTGATGGCACTAGCTTCCTTATCTCCTGATTATCTCCAACATTTTTAAGTTTCTCTGCTTATTACTTTCTTGAGAACCCCTATTTAACAAGAATGCACTTAAACTCATAAAGACATTAACTCTGTACGGTAACAGAAAGAACGGGGCTCAGTGCTATACATCAGGATCACTTTGAAAGTTTTATAAAATCTCAACATCATATTTCTACCTTCTTCTTATGTGTCCCTACCCTTCCTTTCCTACATGCTTTCTTCCACAACCATTTCTATATATTATCTGCTGATGTTAGAACAGTTTTCACTTTTCTCACCGTCTTATCATTAACCAGTTACCCCTTCAAGTTTAGCGTGATCTGCAGTCTTTAAGTTCGCTTTGATGTTGTAACCACGGTCACATGTGGATGTGAATTGAGTAAGACAAAGAGACAAGTGTAGACATTTTCTCCGCTTCTGTTTAGATTTAAAAAGTGTGTGCATGTGCCTGTGTCTCCTCTGTTATTGTCTGCCCTGAAGACAAACCAGATGTATTTCTGCCTGTAATAAGTCCTATAGCAAGGTGTGACTGCAATGGACAAAAATATTATTCAGGCCTAGACAAATACAGTCACAAAAATCAGTTGCTGCCATGTATACCATTTCTCATAATTTCAGACATTTTTATTCCATTTAAGTTGTTTCTCAACGTCCTATTCTGTTATTTTTGCCTGGTTTTAGGTTCTATATATGCAGAAGTGAAAGTACAACCCCTAGATACAAGTGCTCCAGCTAGCGACAGAGCANGAGGAGAGGAGAGGAGAGGAGAGGACGTTCCTTATTTTCCAATAATGCAGTCATATAAAGCTTTATGGGAGACAAGATGATACAGCTGATTTATACAGACAAAACAGGGGATAGTTGATGAGGACATTATAGATGGATAAATACTTGCTGGCTTCACTGGTATAGGAACACAGTAATATTTTAGGCCAGACCAAGGAACCACCTAGCCCAACCTCCCATCTCCAACAGCAGGCATAAGTGAACAACTAGAGAGTAATAAGAAAAGGACGGGCATATATGATACCCTGATGTTATATATATCATATATGATACCTACAAACTTGCCCAATCTCCCCTTGGTTCTATACATAGCACTGATTTCTATAACATCCTTTGATGAGGGGATCCACAGTTCTTCTTACCATCACACAAAGAAACAGCAGCATTTTTAAACTCTGAACTGGCCTCTTATTAATTTCAGCTCATGATCCCCGAAAGGGACAAGAAGCAGCCAAACCCTACCAACATCTCCATGACACTCGGGATTTTACATAACTCGGACATAGCTTCTTCTTGTCATCTCTTTTCTATACTGTAGAACTCCTTCCCTTCTCAGAAAGTTTTCCTATATGCCTTCTGAAATAGGGGTAGTTGATAGAACCGCATGCAACATTGAAGGCACAGGCAAATTATGGATTTATAAAAACAAGCACAGAAAAAACATCCCTGATTTTTGTTCATTTTCCTTCTGAATATTTCCTAAAGCGTGAGGTTTTAGAGTCTTCATGCTAGTAGGTATTCAAACCCTGAGTGCACCCTGCTCTAGCTGATGCTGCTTGAGCAGAGAAGTTGGACTAGGTGATCTGGAAAGGTCATTTCCAACCAAAATGACTCTATGACTGTGTGGTCAGGGCAGCACACCTAAAGTTTATATACCTCCTCTAGAACTTTTTTTATTTTATTTCACATTAGATCTGTTATCCTCTAGTCACAGAATCACAGAATCACAGAATATCAGGGATTGGAAGGGACCTTGAAAGATCATCTAGTCCAATCCCCCTGCCGGAGCAGGGTTTGCACCTATCAAGTGGATTTGTTGGTTAGTGCAATCAGCAAGTTTTCAGGGTGCAACCATTTCCTGACCAAACCTCCTCAGACAGAAAATCAGACAGCACAGAGTTTGTCTTCAGTGCCGCCCTCTGATTTAAAATCAGTCTGGTTTAATAGCATACTAAGTATGACAGCTTCTCAGCAATTCACTAATTCCAGCAGTAATGCACCAGTAGGTCTGAAAATGAGGTTACCAGAGAAAACAGACCAGATACTGACTGCAGTTCAGATGAAGATTCAGGATGGCTTCCCTATTTCTCTAAGGCTGCTTACTTCTTTATAAAGCATGAGTAATGGCAGTAAAAAACCTCAATTTGGTATTCAGATACTAGTTGTCACACAGACACCATAAACTTCAAAGACATCAGACAGGGTAAGTAAATAGTCTAGCAGATATGTGCAGGAGGAAGAGATGGAAAGTTCTCCTTTATCTTTTAATTCAGTGTCTGATGAGTCCAGAATGCCACCAAACATTTTATTTGTCCCCTCTTGGACCTGCTTGCACTCTATAGCACCTGGCCAGTATCCTCTGAGATGGTAGACTAACCAATGGCACAAGGATCCCTTGAACAATAGTCTGTAAACAACAGTCAAAACCGAAAGAGGAGACAGTTCAACTCCTCCAAAAAATCTGCATTGTTGAGGAGTATAACCTCGCAGGACCTTCATCAAGCAGGTTCATTGGGGTTTGCTTTAGCAGTATTTTGAGAGGGCAGATAAGGATCTCAGTAAGCACATAACTCCAGTAATAAGTTCAGCAGAACTTAATCAAATATTCTAGGCAATGGCAGAAGGGTTCAGGCTGAATATCTGTAATGAAAAAAACATGTGTCCACAGCATATCTGTGACAAGAAGAACCAGCATCTGGAGAGACAGCACCAAAGGGTTTGGCCTAACTTGAAAGAGTAGTCTCAGTATGAGCCTGAAAAGGGCATCTGTGAATGAAGATGAAGGGTTCCTTTTCCAGCTGTTGACCTAATCTTTCCTTTTTTCTGCCTATCTGTAGGTAGAAGCTGTTCCTCCAGAACACATGTCGCTGTATTTGTTGCTGTGATAATTCTCCTACTGGTCTTAGCAGTGTGCCTGATACTCGTGTGTAAGTCTTGCTAAATATATGAGAACTCTAATTAGTTTGTGAGTCTCCCACACTGACATACATCTAAGCCATGACATCCAAAACCAGTAGCAACAGAATGCTGGCTTGAAGGCACAAGACAGGAGTTCTAAGCCAACTGTGGCTGGAAAAGGAAATCTGTAAGAGTCGAGTGGTTTGAAAGTTTAAAATTCCAAAAGAAAAAAATCCAAAAACGAATTAAAAAACTGTTCAAACAATACATAATTTAGAATACAAATGTTTTGAAGCAACAAGTTAAGATTAGTTAATGCCTATGTGTATTATGATTTCTATCCATGAGAGTATTTCAAGGTGTAGACCTTTCTCATATCACCAAGATGTCCATAACACCAAAAATCTTTAAATGAATATGAAAAAAAAATCTCATTTGAAAGAGGTAGCTAAGTCACAACTTAAAGCAAGTTGTTGCACCTTACTCAAATAAAAGCAGAGTCCTAGGTCTCTCTGCATATATATCACTGAGTCCATAACAATCATTGGACTACATAAAAAGCTAAGTTATTTTCTTTAGAAAGAAAGCATTCTTATCTCCGTGGAGAAACTCTTTGTGAGTTCATGCAAAAGCCTTTGATCTGTGCATATTAAAAAGTGAGGTTGAAGGAAGTAAATTGGTTTTTCTTTCTCAAGGCAGACAGAGGTCTGATAGTGCTCTGACCTTTATAAAATGTGAAATACCAGAGGAAGGGAAAAAATTTTTAAAAAGTACTCAGTGAA
>VZTM01022033.1:19524-40212 GCA_013400555.1 Jacana jacana | reverse complement strand
AAATCCAGCTTGACTTTTATTTTCAGTAGAATTGTTACTGAAGATGGGGGCACTGATAGTTATTTCTTGTAAGTCATTAACTATACATTTTAGGAACACAATTTTCCCTTCTGCAGCTTATTTGAAATCAAGAAAGGCTTCTTGTGCTGCTCTAGTGAATCACATATTTTTCTCAACATGAGATAGGATGGTTAAATTGGTAGAATATTTCAGTGAATGACTGGTTATCTATGGAAACCTCAAATTCTAAAGGAAATTTTCTGAATGTACTTTAAAACTCCCAACATATGAAGTAAAAGGAGCTGTCAATATTTTTAGAAATCTCTCAGAAATTTTCTAATTACAGAAAACTGCAAAGGTGTTATGGATTATTTTTTCTTGTTGTTGCTTCCCTATTTATTTCATTTTCTTTTACAAATGTCTGTGTGAACTGCAGCTCTGAAATTAATATTATCCCAAATGAAATAACTATTAAAGTTGGAAAGTAGCAGTTTACAATGAAATCAATCTTTAGTATTTCACGGAATCAATGAGGACCAATCTTGACTCTGCTCTAAATTTCCTTCTTTCTTCGAGAGACAAAAGTAGTTGAAGAAACAAAGGTATCAAAAGGACACAGCCTAAATCCTCCTTAAGGCTATTTTAGGCTAGAAGCAATTCAGAAATGAAGAGGGGAACAAGAAAACAGGAAGAAAACAAAGAGACTAGAGAAAATCGGTTTTCCATTACCCAGCAGATCAATAGCTGATCCAAGAAAGAAATACAAGTTACTTAGTTCCTACTGTGTTTTTCCATCCAGTAGATTAGGTTGCCATCATAAGCCAAACTGAACTTTTTGCTCCAAGACAATAAAGTAGAAGGTACTTTGTTAAGACAATACCTGCCTTTGCAAATCATGTGCAACATCCCACCAAGCACCTGTTTCCCATTAATGTATGGCAAACAAGTTTATGAAGATCTAGCCAGAGGATGGTCAAACAAAGGCTTCTGATTTAATGTGAGGATGAAAGGGCTGCTCACTTTCAACAGTTGCTGAACAAGAGATGTTTGCTTTTCAATACTGAATGTTTACTTGGAGATTGCTCCAGGACTATAATGGCATCCTTGACAGCCCTCATCAGAACAGGCTTGAGTCTCCTTCCTACCAGATATAATTCCTTAAAACATTACTTGTAAAGCTGGATCAAGGGGGAGATCAGATTTAAGCACCAGAGCCACAAGCTGATGAAATAACAGCCCTGAATGAAAGAACAAAATCATGTCAGGTCAGAAAATTTCATAAACATTTTACTCTTTCTTGCAGTTTAATTTCTGAGAGATACAAATTCCAAGAAGAGGCTGAGTCTGCTGAATATTTTATCACATTCCCACATGCTCTAAAAGAACATTACAACTTCACTGGAAAGTTACATTATGAAAACACATAGGATAAAATTACTTGTGCTAGGAAGACCACTACATCTCAGAGATTCTTCAATTGGATGCTGAAAAAAAAGTCAATTGCAACACATATCTGAGGTAAGTGGATGAATAATAAACTGGAATCCAACTAAACCCACAGGAAAAACCTAAAGAGCAAGCATTGATGTGAGCACCCACTGACTTTCCAAGCAGTCCAGTAGAAATCCATCAAGTGCACAGTGCAGATATATCTCTAGGCACCCACATGACGAATGACTAGCTGAGGAGGCTGTGTGTGGCAATGTCACAAAGGGCTTTAGATGTGTGTTGCTCAGAGGGCCACCATTAAAAGAAACAGCTGCAGAGCCCAGGCTGCTGGCACTGATGCTATTGCCAGTGAAACACTCAAGCCACTCTACACCAGCATATCTATATAGAAATATTATAATTTTCTCTAGAGTTCTGTTAAAACCAACTAGTGCAAGCAGAAAATTCAGAATATGTAACTGAAAATAAGGAAGAACTGAATAAAAATTTTCATTCCCCTAATATAATAATAAGAAAACCCTAGGAAGTAATGTTTTTAACTTTGTAAAAACATATATAATTTCCCTAACTCTTTTCTTCACTTCCATAAATTAGAAATAAATATGGCTAAAATCTGTATTTCTCTTTGTCTGAAATGGATTGTTGCATTTATGAGTAGGAAGGAATGTCAGACAAAAGACTATGATGTGGCCCCAATTTTAAATTTAATATAGCAGAAATACACATGGGTTTGTTGCTTTTTAATTTAATATACATGTTTTCCGTACCAAAATCAGTTTTGGAATTTTTAAAAGCGTTCCTGTAGATTTTTCTAGAAGTCCATCAAAAAATATTTACAAGGAGAACAAGGTTCAAAGTGAACATCACAACCGAGCAAGCAAAGCTGTAAAGTGATAGGCACTCCATATTTTTATGGCTATGTACTTAAAACAGTGACAAAAGTAAATATTTCTATATAAATTATAATAAAACCACTATACTTCAGCTAGTTTACAATTAAAATGTGTTTCAACAACTCCGGAAAACTCAATATACAAATAGCCTGCAGGATGAAGGATATCTGCATATAAATAATTGTACCAATATGTGTATGTCTTTTATCTTGGCTGATTCTACATGGGTTTGCTAAATAAAAAATTACAGACAACATTCAATAATAATTGTCAAGTTTATAATGTAAATTCAGACAAGCTAAACCGACTTTACCATGATACAGTTTGTCCTGGACATTCTAACCCTTGTAAAGAAAAGTCCTTGTTGATAATTATAACTTGTCTCTTCTGAACTTTATATAGCACATGAAAAATACCATGTCCAGATCCAGAAAACATTGGTTCCTAAAAATTAAGTGGGATGAAATCTCTGGTCAAATTCTCACTGAGGAACAAATTATTTCTAATAACCTGTGCTTCCTAGATACATTTTTCTTGAACAGTGACTCTGTTCTGCATTGCTGTTTTGCATGAATTCACAGAATCATAGAACTGTTACAGTTGGCAAGGACCACTGAGATCACCAAGTCCAATCATACACACTAATAACCACTCCCTACAATCTGGACCTCTAGAGCATGCTCCAAAGTACCTCATCTACATGCTTCTTCAATATCTCCAGGGATGGTGACTCAACCACCTCCCTGAGCAGGTCATTCCAGTGCCTGACCACTCTTTCAGTAAAGCAAGTTTTCCTAATATCTAACCTAAACCTCCCCTGCCACGTCTGGTCCTGTCATTATTCACATGGGAGAAGAGGCCAGCACCCACCTCTCTGCAACCTCCTTTCAGGTAGGGGACAATGAGGTCTCCCTTCAAGCTCCTCTTCTCCAAATTAAACATGCTCAGTTTCCTCAGCCTCTCCTCTTATGACTTGTTCTCTAGATCCCTCACAAGCTTGGGTTCTCTAGACCCCTCACAAGCTTGGTAGGTCTCTTCTGGACACACTCAAGCCCTTCAATGTCCTTCCTGTAGTGAGAGGCCCAGAATTGAACACAGTATTCAAGGTACAGAGGCACGATCACTTCTCTACTTCTGCTGGCCACACTATTCCTGATATAGGCCAGGATGCTGTTGGCCTTCTTAGCCACCTGGACACACTGCTGGCTCATGTTAAGCCAGCTGTCCACCAGCACCCCCATGTCCTTTTCTGCTGGGCAGCTCTCCAGCCACTCTTCCTCAAGTGTGTAACATTGCCTGGAGTTGTTATGAACAAAATGCAGGACCCAGCATTTGGCCTTATTGAACCTCATACATTTGGCCTTGGCCCAATAATCCAACCTGTCCAGGTCCCTCTGTAGAGCCTCCTTACCCTCCAGCAGATCCACGCTCCCACCTAGTTTGGTATCATCTGCAAACTTACTGCAGGTGCACTCCATCTCCTCATCCAGATCATCAATAAAGATATTAAATACAACTGGCCCCAAAACTGAGCCCTGAGGGACACCGCTGGTGACCCGCCGCCAAAAGATTTTGCAATGCCAATATGACACATTTTCATGAGAGCTTTCTTATAAAGCAAGACCTTCATAATAAAATTTTACAGACTCAGGAAGGTTGTTTGCATTTGGAGATGGGAATGTTACTTTGGTAAGGGCAACAGACATGTTGCGTGTATGCGGGTAAAATTAATTTTGTCCATACAAGAAAAAAAGATATGGAATTTCAACTGCATTTCAGTCAAACATGAATTACCTTATTTCTTTGAACTGAAAAGGAGATCAGCTAATTCTGGATAAAAGGGTTTGCTTCATGGTACTGATAATCCCCATTACCTTGACTCCCTTTTAGACAGACTTTCCCTCTTTTTTCATAGCATAAATTGTGCTTGGGCATTCAGCTTTAAAGCTCCACAGTGGAAAAACGTCCTACTCATAGGTTGAATTTCTGAACAAGCTCAGCCTGTCCCTGATATCTCACTGCACAGGAAATCTGGAAATAAATTTTCAACATGCTCTTTTGCCTAAGCCACCTGCACAGTGCAGCTTCGTTTCCAGTGTTTTTTTCCAAGTCATCCTTGGCTCTTCTGATCCTTTCCCTGTGAGTCTTCCCTGACCTTATCGTCACCCTGTCAGGGGTGAAGCTGTATGTATGTGCCCATCAGTGTAATCTCATACTAGTTCCTCTGAACCATATTGTGGAGCATCAGAAGGTCAAGTTTAGGGTGACTCAGCAGACAAGGCCTGTGTCACCTTATCAGACCTAAGTGTCATCTGCTGTGTCAGGTATTTCAATTGTACTGAGCAAAGATGCTGAATGATTACATCTCAGATTGGCTAATTAAATATTTATTTGAAAGAAAGTTTACATGAGATACAATTCACCTCCATGAAAAAGATCTATCTGATTTTGTGTACCTATCAAGTATATTCTCATCTCAGTGTACATAAAATTGAGTTAAATATAAAAATTCCCATGCAGAAAGAAAACATCACAACTGTACAGCCAAACCCAAATTCATCACATTGATTCTCATAAGCAGTAGTAGACTTTCCTGATGGGGATTTCCCTTACTGCTTAGACACTTACATCTTCAAAGACAGTACTTACATGAGTTTTCATTTGAAATGTTACCCTCCAAAAAAAAAGTGTTAGTCAAAAAACATTCCATGCTCACATATGCCCTTTCATACTGTTTGAAATCAGCACTCAGTTCACAGCATAGTATGTAATCATATTAGACTGTGACACAAAAACAGAGCAGATGGAAATATTCATGCTGGTTTTGAATGTCAGTAAGTTCTTCACACATTCACACAAGAGTACCAAATATTTGCCCTTAGCTGAAAATCTTCAATAAAATCTTGAACCTGCTAGATCTGCCTCCAAAAATAGCAGCATGGAAATATTTATTAGATAGAAATCTTGGCTCAATATGTTTCCAAGAAAGCTGGATCTAAATATAGAGAGGGGAAATTTTGTTCACTAAGTAAGACTCCTGTGAGGACATGATTACAGTGTACTCTGTTCCCCAGAAGAGAAAAGTATAACCTCTGTCAGGGCTTTACTTATCAAAAATATAAAAGGATAATTTTAGTTTTTGGAAAAAAAACCCAGCCTTATATCAGTCTTCTCAACCACACAATCGTAATTTTAACAAAACACACAAATCCAAGAAAAATAGTTTCTGTATTGGAACCATCATTGTGTCATGGTCTTCATAAGTGAAGCTTTCATAGGAAATGGAAAGTTTACAGTTTCATTTACCCTAGAGTGATTATTTACTTGGTGAAACTATCTCTGTATAAATGCAATCCCTGATTCAGAGTTGGATGAAGCCAGTGGCCACACCACACTTCAGACTGTGTTGACTTCTTTAATCAATCTCTGTTGAAGTGTTCCAAATTCAAATTTGTAGGATCCTTACAAGATCCTCTTGTAGATTTAGTTTAGAGGTTTCAGTTTGTAAGGTGGAAACTACAAGAGCAACTCAGAAAATCCAAGATAATAAACACTGTAAACAGTGAAGCAGTTGGTGTGCAAGGCAGAAAGTCAGCATTTCTTTAAATTATAGCTAGTCTCATACATAGCAATAATTTTTAAAACTTTCACAATATCAGGTGATTTATAAACAGTTGTTCAAAACTTACTGTTCCTGGTTAGCATCTAAGTATATTATTTAGATTAGATGCTATAATGTACAATTCTAGTATTGCCTCTGAGGCAGTTTATGATCCTGCAGTCAGAACATTTTATTGGTTTATGTTTCTTAACATCTTGCTTTCATCACATTCAGATGGCAATGTCCCATTCCTTACCCCTTTATTGGCTGAGATAAGAAGAGCAGTGAAAATGAGCAGGCTGTACTTCTCAGATATGGAGATTGCTGAAGTCACTAAGACACTGGCATGTATCAACCATGAAATTGTGGAGTCGAAGACCTTGAGAGGAGTGAGTAAGGCTGGAGCAGCATGCTGACCCTGGGCTTCAGGCAGGCAGACTTTAGGTGATCAGGGAACTCATACATGGGATCCCATGGGAAGCAGATTAGACAAGTGTGGTTGCTTGGGAAAGCTGGTAGGTCTTTAAGGATGACATGCTCTGAGGGCAAGAATGAACCACCCCAATACTCAGGAAAACCAGTAGACCTACCAGGAAATGGATTTCTGCAGACCTAGAGGATGAGGATTCAAAATACATACGCAGGTTACCATTCCACAATGACATGTAGTAAAAGTCCGTGAGTTCCAAATACTTGTGACGTCCTATATCAGATGCAGAATAACATAATCTTCTTTTCTTGACAGCTAAGATGCCCTGATTTGTCATGCTGTCTTACCAATCATCCACAGGTCAAAATTGACTCAAAGGGTCACTACAGACTGCATACAAAATAACTTTCTATGCTGTGATAACTTATTGTGTGGCAAAAGACACTTGCAGAGGTCCGCCACTTGTGCTTTACTCCACTGAACATTGTCACTAGATCCTGAACGTGGAAGCTCTGAAAACATAATTTAGAGTTCTACTTATTCCATTAGCAAGACATCCATTTGAATTAAATTGGTTTGACTTGGTTCCTGGCAGTCTGATGGATCACAGTTGTCATTTATACTAACGGAGGCAGTCTGTCTCCTCCATTTCACATGCCTTGTGCTAGAATTTTCATTACTCGGTACAACGGAATTTGACTAGTCACTGGAAATAACTATAATCAGTTCACACACACATTAAAAAAAATCACATATAAATCATATTCATGAGAAAAATCCCTATATTTTAAACAACAGATATTCAAGTAGCTTTGGAAAAATATGATGGGACATTTCAGAGATAGGATATGAACAATGTCCTGGTGAAGCCTTGCTTCTCATGCACCAAACTCAGTAGCATGTTTCGTTCATTGTTGCCTTTCAAAGATGAAACAGATGAAAATAGTACAAGAGTACATTTATGTAACACCATGTCTTCTGAACATTGTCAGCTTGTTCCCCTAATTTCTAAACTTTAATTCTGACATGCACACGTGGATTGTGGGCACAGTGATTCATCAGTGTAAGGATGAAGAATGAATCATCCCAAAATGATCATGGAGGAGGTGGATACAGTGGTACAGGAGGGCACATGGAGGCAGCATGCCGCACTACCTAAAAAACCCATTCAGGAATGACTGAAGTGCTCTCAGATGCAATCTTTCTCTGAGGATTATAATAGAACAATGTGATTTCTCTACAAATACACTCTAGAAGAATATATTCTACAAATAAAACAAAATTTTAAGTGCAAATAAAAGGTATCTGGGATTGCAATTCCATTTTTACTTTCTGAAGTAGTCTTTTGAATTAGGGTAATTATTGGTGTGTCATCTGTGATGTCCAGTAGCGTTACCTTGTACCATGCTGAATGTTGTCATCTAACTGCCCTCTAATGTAACTAATAATGACCTTATGGCACCATATCCAAGAGAAACCTGAAGAAGAAATAATTTTCAGTTATACACACCTCTCCTCTTTCTTACATTGATCAAGCTCTAGAAGGGAAAAGTAATGTAAAGAGTCTGTTCTCATGACCTACTGTTTGTATGGATTCATTTAATGTAACTGCCTCTGAGTATTACTATATATTCATTTTTTATTTTAATTTTATTTAAAAATGCAATATAACTGACAGATATAGTGCATGCCAGTGTATTTATACAGTCATCCATAGCATATTTCCCATTCCCATTACTTTTGAGGACTGAGGTCAACTTTCGGGATATACAATTAACATGGAGATTCAAAATCATAGAATCATAGTATCACAGAATCATAGAATTATAGAATGGTCCAAGCCAGAAGAGACATCCAAAGGTCATCTAGTCCAATCTCCCCGCAGTCAGCAGGGACACCCCCAGCTAGACCAGTTTGCCCAGGGCCTCATCAAGGCTCAGATTGAATATTTCCAGGGAAGGGGCCTCAGCCACCTCCCTGGGCAACCTGTTCCAGTGGTCCACCACCCTCAGAGTAAAGAACCCATTCCTAATATCTGATCCAAATCTGCTCTTCTCCAACTTGAACATGCATTAAAAACATAGAAAAAATTTAGGGTTGTTTTGGTTTTTAGTGTTCTTGTTTTTAGTGGAATTTTTGCGTTTGTTTTTGTTTTGTTTAATTTTGGGTTTTTTTGGTGGTGGTGTTTGGTTGGTTTTGTTTTGTTTTATTTTTCTTAAGCAGATGCTGTTATACTTTTTCTTTGTTCTGTAGCTCTTCAAGGTACGGCTTGAAATTCCTCAGAAATACCTCGCTTGAGAGAAGCTGGATAAATGGTACTTGCTCCAACAATACAAAAGAAAACAGAAACTGGTTAATTCTAATTATGACAACAAATCTTTTCCTAGCATAATGGTTTGATGCTTCCCCAGAGGATTATTTTTCTGTTTATGGCAGCACTTCATAAAATAAGAAACTTCCAATACAATGCTCATATAGGGCAACCAGGAATTTAGACTCATGGAAACAGCTGTGCCCATTATTGATCCAGCCAATTCTTCTGGGGTGAGAGTGAAACAGAAAGTGTGTTAGTCAGGAAGTGTTATTACCTCACATGAAATGACAGCTTCTCCTAATAATCAACACCATGTTATCTGGGAAACAGGGAGTACCTACTATTCAGGTCATTTTTCACATGTGAATGTAGTCCACACGAATAAGAATAGCCAAAGGGAATCTACATTAGTATTTCATATAAAGGCTTAAGGCAGTGTCTTGTTTTCTGATTGGCCAATCCAGCCAAAACCATGACAGGCAGCAACCGAAGACTTTAAAAAAAATTATAATTTTAAAATTTAATTTTATAAAATTTATATAAATTTTCTCACTGAAAGTGAGAGAAAAAAACATCTCAGGAATGCAATTGATAAACTGACTTTGTTCGTTTGGTGGGATTCTTTCTTCTTTTTTATTTTGTGCAAGCCTTAAACTATAACAGACTCTAAAGTCCCAGCTGTGCTTGTTTTGGTTTCTGTTCATTAGCCCCTATGACTGGACATTTTTATTTCGTCTGGCCTTCTTTCTGAACTGCACTACACCAATGAATAGAGCAAATCAAAACATTTGCCAACATAATTTTGACAGAAAATAGCAATTCGTGTCTACTGAAATATTGTTCAGATTTCTCCAGGAGAGTCTAAAGGTGAGAAGAGATCCCAGCATAGGTAAAAAGGCTAAGGAAATTACAAGTGATGTCTAAATCAAACTCCCCACTCCAATTTGAACTTACAGTCAGGATTTAAATTTCACAGTCCCATGTATTAAACATATATATGCAAGGGTTCTTAATTGGAAATGTCTTCTGCTGTCTCTCACTGTACAAGTTCAGTTTAATCCAGTCACAGAAACATGTAATAGATTTTCAGAGCAATTTTCTGGGTGGCAGTACCATTGAGCAGTGAGAGCATCTGGAAGAGTTTGCAAAGCACAGCCTGAGAGCAGCTTTGCAGAGTCTGGCCTGCATGTTCATCCCCATTGCTCATCTGCCTTGTCCAGCCCTGCCAACGGTATGTATGGATGTTGCAGTGTATCCAACAGATACTTGACAGCACATGAGTAAAGCAAAAAAAGGATTCACTTTTGAGGAATGTAAACTATCTCTCATCTAGATTTTCAAGGCTTTAATCAGTTATATTTCTTATCTCAGTTAGAAGGTCCAAGAAAATAAGGATCAGGAGTATGCGAAGAGCAACAAATAAATTCACCTATAAACAAATAAATATAGCATAATAGACATTATCCTAATGAAGGTACTTTGAAGGAAAGTGTTTATTTTGATTGTAGTTAACGTGATATTTGTTATCTCTGTTAAAGGACAAACTCGTACTCATAACTGCACTGTGCAGGGAGAAAGGGTCAGGGGAAACAAGGGAAATTAAATGCTCATGCATGAACATTGCCTTTCAGAATTATCAAGACCATTTTATCTAATCTCAGAAAGATCATTGCTTACATTTTCAGGGCTTAAAAAAGTTTGCATTGGTGAAAAACACCATACATCATTTAGTCAATGAATGCTATTTATAATAGTACAGCTATCATCACATTTATAGAGCCTTCCAGCCCTTAGTATATGATATACTATCTCTACGCCCAAGTACAATGGATGGAGGAATGGGGCCAAACCCAGCGAAAACAAAGTACCACCATGAATCTCTTGTCCCTTAAAGTCAGTGACAAATTGCCTGTTCACTTCACCTCACTGGGACAAGGATTTCAACTAGAAATAACCCCACTGAGTAGAAAATCCATCATGTACCAAGTGAAAATACTCATTTATCATTTCCATTTGTAAGAGCAATAGTTTCTGATCCATTTATTTGGCATTTCTATAACATATTAAAAGTAATGACATCAGCTATTTCAGAAAGGCAATAAAACAGAATCAAATAACTGAATCTGATAATTTTGAGCACAACGTATTCATTTTATTCCTTGCTTAACTAAACCTTCACTTAATAACTGCACTGCTAGACAGTGTTTCCTTCTCTCCTTCCCCATCTGCATGGCTGCTGTATTTACCATATAAAGGGCCAGACTGTTGAATACACATAGATTAGGTTAAATAGTGAGAAAATTGTTCCAGTCATTATCCAGCTTCCTAGATGCCACAATTATCCCGAAGATTGAACAGCTGCTTCATGTTTTCCAGTTCCAGCTACAGACTGGTCAGTAGAAAGATTGTGTTTGATTTTTAAATTATTTTTTTTAAGGTATGCTACATTACAGTCAACTAAAGAGCCAGTCAGAAGTCTTAGGTAAAATCAGGGAATCAAAGAAAGATCTAGTTCTCTCACTAGACATAAAAATCGAGTAATTGAGAAAATAAAGAACAAGAACATTAATATGGGACTCAGTGACTAGTTTTGTAGCAAACCTAATTTCCAGAGACGCCCTGACTTGCTCATCTGTTTAGTGAAAAATCAATGATTGGAAACTGGACTGATCCAGAGAAACACAGCTGTCAACATTACGTCGCTCTCCTGCTGCTTTATTTCTCCCCTTTCTTGAATCCCTTCACTAGTTTCTGTATTCCTTCTGCATTCTTTCTGGTTTCATATTACTTTTTCTTTGCACATTTTATAGCCATCTTCTATATCTTTTACTCTCTTTTTTTTTTGTTTTGTTTTTGTTTGGGTTTGACCTCTTTTTGAGTATCTCTGTGTTTGTTTTCTTTTGTTTTGTTTTTTTCTTTTGTATGTAAAAAAATAGATGCATAAACCCCAGTCTTCTTAATCCTAATTTACTAGTCCTCTCTTTGCCTGCTTCTGCTCCTCCTGATTTTGAGTGTACCTTTGTGTCAGTCTGCATAATTTCCTGATATGTCAAACTGTCAGGAAGAGTCAGGAGTGCTTGACTGTGGTCAGACAGACTGAAAACAGTTTTGTTTGCTCTGAGACAAAGCACATACTGGTTTCTGAGTCCCTTTTGTTGAAAAAAGCAGTGGGCAGGTTGTTTCAAGGGAGGGAAATTCCCTAGAAAGGGATGGCTGAGAATTCAGCTTGGTGTATGTTTTAGGTACACTTATTTCTGTACTAAAATTCAGGAGCAAATTAGACAAACCACATTTCGATGCTGCGCCCCTGAGATCCAAAAGGAGGGTATGTACACACTGAAGCTCAATAATGCCTTCAGGCTTTCCCAGGTGGGAAAATGCTGCATTAGCTGATGATGCTACACCTTGCACAATTTATAGAGCTCCGACTTTCCTGTGTTCCTGCAGCCATTCCTGAGCTTCCTGTATACTGTGGCCAGTTCAGATACTGCACAATGGTTTGTGTCTTCATGCCATTTTATGTTCTTTAAATCTCAGATATTAACAGGTGAGGCTGCTTGGTTGTTTCTAGCATTGTACTCACACGACAGGGAGCCCTCAGGCTGAATGCAAGGCTTTTATTTATCTTTTTTTTTGTTTTGTTTATTATTGTTTATAACTGTATGGTATTTTGTCTTTAAGAATATGAATATTTTGGTGTCTAAATGTGAGCTATGTGTCTAGGCCTCCACTACAGTTATCCAACGGAGGTTAATACAGGTGACGGACTCCAGAGAGTAATTCAGCTAACCCTTGAATGGACACCTAGGTGTAGTCAACTGAATTGCTCTAGACTCCACTGACTGTGTTAATTAGCTCTCCATGAGCTGTAATGGGAGTTTAGAAACCTAATGCCTATCTAGACACATACATTTAGATATCTGACCCCGCAAGCTGATTTCATCCCATTAGAATCTCTATGGAATCAACTGAGAGAAATGAGCTATTCTGTGATGCAGTTAATTTCATCCAAAAATACACATCTATGGTCAGATGAGTCCCACCCTAGGATTCTTCTAATTTGTTCCCAACTTTGCACTTTTTATAGCGTGCTACCTCCGGATCTAATTTAAGAGCTAAATTTCAAACATTTTCTCAGAGCTAGACTTCTTCACAGGCAAAGGTTATATGGGAGGTATGTGTAGGGCATGTAGCTCTTTCCCATTGCTTTTAGCTGAAAGCATAGTTTGTTCTGATATAATATTGATAGCTAGTTAATTTGTAAAGTTACTTTAACACATCCTGAACCAGTAGAAAAATATATTGCCATTTCATATTTTAATTAGCAAAAATAATTGTTCATTTAATTGCCGATCTCATCAGTAAAGAACCTTTAATAAGATACAGGCAGTTCCAAGCTTATTTGCTTTTCCATAGTAAAATTCTCAAGGGTTATTCTCAATCAAATATGCTGTTAACTAATTCGAGGCTTTCTAAATCCATTGATTTTCCTTCTCTATTACAAGGTTAGATGTTCAGATGCTTCTCCCCACCATTTTCTCTCCCTTAGAAAGAATAACAGTGAAGTGAAAGACTCAATAAAATAAGGCCGATAGATTTTGAACTTAGAAGGAACAGTATGATCTTTAATAGCCTAACTCCCTAAATAACACAGGCCATAGAAACTCACCGAGCAATCCTGCATTCAACCTACAATGTCCCTTTAAATTTTAATACATCCAGTCTGGATGTACAGGTTCCTAGAGAGGTAGAATCCCTACTTGTTCTATTTGGTAAATTACCCTGAAAGGTTAAGCCATGTACAGACAGCTTTCACCAGGTTTTAATGGTGCTTTTCATAGTCAATAGTTCATAGTTATCAGGGGTCACTTGCCATGTTATTACTTGTAGATCACAAGCAAATCACTTAATCCCTTTTTGAATTTACCACATGCATTGGTCTTCCTACTGTCCTTACTATAAGAATGCTTTCCAGATACACATAATCAAATAAGCTCTTCCCTGAGATGTTTCCACTTTTGTTTTCAGTGTGGACATCATAACGAGATTCAGGTTTTTCACTAATGTATGCAGAGATTTTATTTCCTATCTACTTCCTCTCAATAATCTGTAGTTTATATTTCAAGGTAAAAACTTTCTTTCCAAATTTTAATAATATACTGACAGATAATTTCCAATAGGTTACCTACCAGTACAACTAAGTTCTCTGAAGTGTCATCATATTCCCTTGTCACCAGGTTATATTCTTAGACAAGGAGTTTGACTTACCTCTGTTAATTAATATTTTGTTCAAAGGAGACCACCTCACCAAGTGATCCAGATGACTCTATAAAACTGGTCTGTCATAGCTATTATTTACCAGTCTACAAAATTTACTCTATCAACAAACTTTGCCACTGATTACATTTGATTTCCTCCCATAAATTTACTAGAAACTTTGTGTTGCTATGTAGCAAGTCAGATCTCTGTGTCAAGAATGTACTTTAGCTATGATGTATGGGCAAATTCCTTTCATTTTTGTATTTAACTATTCTTCATCCAGTCTTCATGATCTATTTGATTTTGTGATTTTTTTTAAAAAAATTTTAACTACTGTCACAGTAGGTAAAAAACTATACAAAGATTACAATAAAAATTAAATTAAGATTAAGAAAAATGCCCTGCCAGCATCTATTATACTTACTGAGCTTTTTTTTATTATTCAGATTTTTTATATAATCTTTGTTTGGCAGAGTTAAAAAATAGTCACATAAACCCTATTTGATTGTCGTTAGTAATTTTAGCATCCTTTTATTTTTATATGACTGCCTTCCATATGGGACAATCAATTGGACTTACTAAAGCCTTGAATGCACTATCTTTTAATGACTGGGCACCAGATTTCTAAAAACTTGAAGAATGATTGATTTTGAACATAAGAGAAATCAACTGAATATTCACTAAGAAGAGCAAGAAACTCATCAATAGCTTCACTATATTTGGAGAATAAATGACAATTATAGACAATGAATACATTAAAAAACCATGCTTTTTGACTAAAATTTGGAAAAGAAAGAAGAAATGCTTTTCCTTACATGATTATAACAGCATTGGGCTTATATGTGACTGGATGATTTATTACAAACATTGGGTGATTTCATAAAAATCTATTACTTTAATGTATTTCTAACTGAAAAGCATGAGAGTTACATTATTGCTAAAACCAGTTCTCCCTTATACATGTATGACATCAATGGTAGTGTAAGTAACAGATGAGCCATTCTTCATGCACTGTTTGTCATATCAATTTTCTCACTATATTTTTGTTTGTGTATATTTTTGTTTGTGAAAATTGGCTGATTGCAAAAGCTTACCACTACATTTAGTCACTGACCATATTAACAGCTCTCATGATTGCAGATTTGTAACTACCTGCAGTTTTCCAAAAGGGAATGGATTTCATAAATTGTTAATGTTGCAATGTTGCAAAATCTTTGTGTAGATTTCTATTCTGAAGGGAAACCAACATCTCAGTTCTTATCATAGCACCAGTTAACTTGACAGTCGTGAATAATGAGGAAATTTCTTCACCTCAGTTGGTAGGGGACTTTTTGTTGTTTTTCTCTTCTGAGAGTTTATGACTCGTAGCCTCATTCAATGGTGAAGAAATCCTGTAGGTCTCTAAAGACTAAAACTAAATATTACCTGAGTTTTTGTCCTCATCTTTTTTTTTAAACCCAGAGTTACTTAAGAAAGCATAGACCGTAAAGGTAATAAAACTGAGTTTACTTCAGCTTTGTAGTGACTCTTGTTTGTTTTCATGTAAAGTAAAAAATTATCTTCACTTTTACTTACCAAATGCCGTAGTATGACAACCACATAATTTTGCAATATAAAATTTAGCTTAAGAGTTTTTGTTTTTTTCCTTTAATGTTGCATTGTTTCAACCAAATCATTCTTCTGGAGTTTTATTAAAATGTTAATTAAAAATATTCAGAGCATATGCATCATTAAAATCTGTTTTAAACAGGTTCAAATGCAGAATACAAAAAAGGCTTTTGCTGTTACTTCAAATACTAAAAATAATCTCATATCCATGGCTGTCCATAATGTTTAGAGCTTTCAATTTAAAAGATATCCTACTTTTGGCATTCACCCTTACTTAATTATTTCTTACTTGGGGAGAATGATTCTTTTTCCGGCTGAGGCAGCAGCTGCATCATTCTGATGTAATCCAAAACGAGCAAAGAATGTATTTGTTATTCTTACTTGGACAGATGACTTGAGGAGACTATGTAGAAAATGTCATGTAAAGTAACAATATTTGAGGCAAATGTATCTGCCATTGTGTTTACTAAGTTCCTTTCACATATAAGGCCTTTTTTTTTTCCTGATGTTCTTCATTATAGTTATTTATGTGCCCTTAATTATTCTTACTAAAAAATATCCCAAACCAAAACAAAATAATACCCACCACTCACCAACCATCCCCAGATACTAGACATATAGTTTTTCATACATCCCAGTTATTCCAGAGCAGTAGTGATTTTTTACAAAAGACATGTTGTATAATGATTTACAGGTCATTCATTTCATGCTTAAGTATGAATCTTTGCCAAATATGCCATTGAGACCAGCCAATTCACTGGTATTTAAATTACTTTGATTTTGTTTTTTCCCCCAGCATTTCTTTGGGACATGTTAGCTGTCTGCCTAACTCACAAGAGCTTTATTACCTTGAGCGATGTTTAAGTACATCAAGGGGATCTTATAAATGTAAATACCTAAGAGGTGGATGTCAAGAGGATGGGGCCAGGATGTTTTCAGTGGTGCTGGGAACAGGAGAAGAGGCACAAACAGGCACAAACTGGAAGACAGGAAATTTCGTCTGGGCATGAGGAGGAACTTCTTTGCTATGAGGGTGGCAGAGCACTGGAACAGGCTGCCCAGAGAGGCTGGACAGTCTCCATCTCTGGAGATATTCAAAACCCACCTGGCTGTGTTCCTGTGCAGCATGCTCCAGCTGACCCTGCTTTGGCATGGAGTTGTACTAGGTGATCTCCAGAGATCCTTTCCAACCCCACATCGTTCTGTGATTCTGTCACTGTTTCCAGTTTATGTCTAGTTTCCAGCTGTAGCTGGAGAGTGGCACAAAGCTCCATAGGAGATCCTGCTCACCATGGTGATTTCCACTCAATTTCATGAGCTACAAAGAATTAAACTTTGTATTCCTCTTCACAAAAAGTAGTTTAACATTAAGTAGTCATGCAATCTCTGTAAATATGAAATACAATTTTGAATCCCAGCCTCACTGGCCTTGTCTTCTCCTCCAGAAAAGGTCAGGTTCGTATACCTATACTTATAGATACTTCACTGAAAAATAATGGAACCAGATAGTTTAGCTTCCCAGTAGTACCTAATTTCCTTAACTGCAATTTTAAATTTGTGGTATTCCAGCTAATTCACTGACTTTTACCAAACTCTTGAGTCTCATCAAGGAAAAAAATGTTCAGTTTGTTTTATACCTTTGGCTATTTATAATAATTTCAGCCATCTTAATTTATAACAGCCTGCAGTTATTTATGCTGCTGCCGATTATGTTTACTAGAGATACATTTAGCTAAAGTAACCTCATATGACCTGCAGTTAAATCATATCAGTTTACTTTTTGCCTTCCGGTTCTCATGTTTTGTCACAGGTATGTGGGCCTTACTGTGGTGGTTTTTTTAATATATATTTTCTGCATGCAAGCGCTTTTTTTATTTTACTTTATTTTTCAGCTTCAATAACTCCCTATGTAGTCATTTGCGTTGATCATTTCTTAAAGGATAGTTTGTTCCATTTCTGAAGTAGATTAAGCTATCTTACACAGTCTTATAAAGAACAAAGTGTATACACAACGAGCCATTGAGGACTAATTAATGTCTCATAAATTTATTACATTTTAAAATTCCTATGTTAACTCACACTACAACAACAATGGTCAAATGTGGAAATTAATGAATATTCAGAGGCAAATAGAAATAAATGAGCTAGATGATGGTGCTATACAACCACAAGGACTGATAGAGTATGTGAAAGATAAAAAGGTTGCAAAAAAAGGCAAATATTTCCATTATTCCATTACTCCCTTACAGTATTTACTAGTCTTGTGTACAGTCTGAGCAGAATTTTTTATGCAATGTTTGAATTCCTCATCACACTTCTGGCTATACAGAATTTTGTCTTAATTATATCCCATTTGCTCCTTTGCATGTGTTATTTCTCAGACTAGCTGTTTGGAGGTCGATAGGTATAATTACATGATCCTGTTCTCTCTCTCATCTTCTTCTTCTTCCTTGCCCAGTCTTCCAAACAATGGCATTTTAGGATTAGAAAACGTTATTTTCTTTCCTATCTTCCCAGCAATAAACACGGATACATAAATAATTTATAAGAAACTTGAATTCCTGGAGTCTTTAAGGAGAATATTCTGCAAATGCACCTCTGCACATACGCTTTTGCATTTCCTGACATGCGCAAGAAAATAATTATTGGATTTTTGCCAACTTCCATTATGAACTTCTTCCTTTATGATAACTGCTGCATAACTTAACAGCCTCTGCATAAACCCAGCTCCTGCCTACACTGAGCAGCTGAGCCTCTGTCATGTGTGGAATCATGAAAGGCTTGTCACATCCTTTGGATCTGCATCATAGTACTAGCTTGCATCTCATGCAGCTCTACTCAGTAGAAACGATATTTAGCAAATATCGCTAAATATCTCATCACTCTCTACAACTACTTGAAAGGACATTGTAGAAAGGTTAGTGCTGGTCTCTTCTCAAGGGTAATTAGCAATAGAACAAGAGGGAATGGCTTCAAGCTGCAGCAGGGTAGGTTTAGGCTAGACATTAGGAAAGAATTTTTCACAGAAAGAGTGGTCAGGCACTGGAATCGGCTGCCCAGGGAGGTGGTGGAATTGCCATCGCTGAATGTTTGTAAGAGTTGTTTAGAAGTAGTGTTGGGGGATATGGTGTAGAGGAGAACTTTGTAGAGCAGGGCTGATGGTTGGACTTGATGATCCCAAGGGTCTTTTCCAACCTGAATGACTCCACGATTCTATGAAAATCACTGAGGGCCAGATTCCACCATGCTATTCATATTAATTAACTACTTACTTTGCCAGTGGTCCTCAATATATTGCCAACTTAACATATGAGTGACAGAACATGGTACTATATAAAACAGGTGTGTCTTCTGCTTTGAAACATTAATCACAAATTAGCTGGATGTTCTTAGCCAGTTCTTCCTAGACAAGTGGAGAAATGTTGCTAAGAAAGCTTAGCAGGGAAGGAGATATGTCTGGATACTACTGGCGTGGTGGACTTGACAATTTATGATGGAAAGCTTTGACTCTGCTCTTCCTCCCGCACTTTGACTAACTCTAGAAAGTTTGTAGCAGAAGAAACCAGGTCCGAGATCTTGCCTGCAGTCTTCCATCAGTTTCTTAACTTGATGCCTCCAGAAATAGCAGAAGTATCTATGCAGCCACTTGCAGAGCCAGCATATGATGCAAGGTCCATTCAGGGCATAAACATACAAAGAGATTTTAGGTAAATAATATGCAAGTTTGAAAAAATATTTGGTAAAGATTAATGTTTTTTCTCCTTACTTCATTAAGGTAAAATTAATGATAACACCTGTTTTCTAATAAGAGTTGGTTACTTCTGACAGCTTAGCTACATACATGATACTGATACACACAACTTTATTGGAAGGACACATCAACTGCAAATTATTTGAGTTTTCAGCCTGTAAGACTTTGTGATATATCTTCATCAATCTCCAATGTCTGTACCAGGTGCAATATGCACTATTTATGCATTATCTAGGGAGGCATACACACTGCAGCCCAATTGCACACACTTCACTTTTTTTGAGAAATATGTGCAGCCAGCACCTGTATTCTTGAATAAAAAGGAAAACAAAAACAAAAACAAAAACAAAAACAAAACAAAACAAAACAAACCCACAAACCAACCAAACATTAAAAATAGTTAGATAGATACACAGATGTCCTGTAGCTCAGCATAGGTCTCCACAGTTGCTTTGGCTATAGGATGGAAAAGAACACAAATAAGGAAAAAGGGAAGGGGGGAAGCTGGAAATGAAAAGAGTGAAAAACAGAAGGAAAGAGAGGTACTTTTCTTCTTCCTTCAAACTCCATGGCAGAATAGTCATTTAAAAGTAATTATATGCCACCTTTCTGAACCATACATGTGGTTAAAAGCAGAGTACAGCTCTGTTTGAAGATGGCTACTTCCTGGAGGAGATCAAAGCATAGCTGAGCAGCACATGAGCATAAGAACTTTGAGATGACTGGTCCTTGGAAGATGGATCTAATACTACTTGCTAAAAAACACCTTCCCTCCTCAGTACTACAGAGTAACCATTTTGAACGTGGCATAATTAAGCTTGTGTCAGAGACCCAGTAAGATGCTTGGAGCAGAGTCCATCCTGGATGAGAAAAGAGTATCTTTTTTCAGATAAGCTGCACATAAAATGAAAACCTTGATTTTTGCACTGGATTGATGAGTTAAAAATATTCCACAGTTTAAAAAAATGCAAAGTTGTGGTAAAAATAAATATTTTAAAACAAATCTCTAATCCTAAAAGTAAAGGGAGAAACAGCATCCACAATATAAAGCTGCAACTGATACTGAAGTCTTTATAGATTTGTGGGTTTTTTTGAAAGGGAAATTTCAGTATGTTCCCTTTTAACTTGAATAGACAAAAGCTGTTCATACTTTTCCTAGAGGCCAAGATTTTTTGGGGCTTGTAACGGAAAGAAATAAATCCTCCTGACTTTAACTTGATCTCAGGCATGTCTGGGTTGCTCAAACATTGGAAGGACCAGAAGATGGGACAGGCAGCATGATGGGTAGTTTACAGCTAGGTAAAAGGTACAATAGAGGAAGGAGAAGACTTTTTCAATATTGAAAGCAACTTTGTTTGATAGTCTGCAATCCAAAGTAAATAT
>VZTM01022032.1:256596-300071 GCA_013400555.1 Jacana jacana | reverse complement strand
TTCCAAGTCCTCAAACTGGGATCTCGGGTACTTCTGTGGAGTGTAAATACACGCTGTCTAAAAACTCTCTTCAAGCTGCGTCTGAAGATACTACAAAGACTGTTCTAGGAAAATGGCACAGGTCAAATTCTGTGCCAGCAGCAGAGACTGGTGGTTCTGAAGTAAGTCCTGCTAGTGCAGTCAATGTCTTTAGTAGCAGAACATTAGAGAGTCCAGATATTTTGAGTAATACAGGTAAGATGCCAAGTAACAGTTCTGGTAACAAAACATTGCTTATGCCTTCAAAGTTTAAGTTCAGAAAGACAAACAATTTTCAGGGTCCTCTTCATGTAACATCTGAGAATCCAAGCACTCGTTCTAGTAGTGGAATTGTGCTGCAGGGTTTGGAAGGAAGCAAGAACCAGGTGAATGGGACTTTGCACAGCAAGCTCGACAATAAGAAACCGCCTTTCAAGAGGCACCTTTCAGAGTCTTCTGCAGTGCCTACATCAGGTATTTGTCTTTATTATAGCACTCTTACACTTTCTGTTTTCTAACTGTAATCAGAATGGCAAAGAAATTTACACTGTATTGCAAATTATAACAGGCTTTGGTATTTATCCATTCAGTTTAGGCATTAGTAAATGTTTTCCTGAGAATTTGGAGGTTATTTGCTCCAAAATAAAATTGCCCTGACACATCTCTTGAATTCCTGTAGTCAAGGACTTCTGTTTCCTATTTTCATTTCAATTCTCCGAGCACTGCTCTCTCTTTCTGTGGACACTCAGAATCACTAGGATCAAGTATAGGCTGATGGCAGCACTCACCATACCATATTCTTAAATTGTTACTTTAAAATACTACTATTCTGATGCACAGTAAATGTAGTGTAGTAATAGTGTAGCACAGGAAGTCTGCGCTTTACAGTTCATCTTGAAAAACAGTAAAAATGACTTAACCATGACTTGTAAAACTCCAGTGAATGGTGGGGCAGGGAAAGAAGGCAGCAAGTGGTAGAGGAATGCCAATTTTTTTTTTAATTATTTTACACCTGGAAATTGGAACCTTGAATCATTTGACGCTTCTGAAAAGTCAGCCTGTGATGTTGTTTGCTCTGTGGCTACAATTGCCAGGGAGATATTCTCCTGTTACCAGGCTAAACATTTAAGATTTCCTTTCACCTGGAGCGGGGGTCGGTCACTTTTCCATGCACTGGTGTTACTTGCTAGGGACATGGAGAACGAGGCCAGTGCCAGTCAGTCTTGTTTTCACTTGATCTCATGGCTTGGTGAAGTTTTAATCAGTATTAATTTTGATAAAAAATGCCTTTGGGGTGTTTTACTATCTCAAGCTCAGTTTTCAGGAAGGAATGTTGCAAAAACGTCCAAAAACTCCTGCAAATTATCAGCCAAATTGAAGAATCAGTGTTTTATCTGTGTTTCTTCTCCAGCAAAGAAGCAGATAAATAGAAAGTTACAGTAGCTGATGTTAAGGGAGGAGAGAGATAACTAGTCGTTCTGTGGAATACACTCAGGAATAAAGGAATCAAAAAGAATAACATAGATTTTCTTTACAGATAAGCAACTGTCCAACTGTCCTCATCTTCCGCTTCTGGTGAAAGGACACTGCCGTAACCCAAAAATGAACGTGAAGGGGTTCATTCAAAAACTGATACGGAATTTTTCACTGACACTTTTATTTATTTAATTATTTTAAGAAGGAAAGAGACCCTTTGATTTACCCAGCTTGAAATTCTACCTGTTAAAAAAAGCCCTAATTGGAAATTGTTATATAAAACCAGTAAAATTCTGGGCATTTTCAGGGAGTGTTCTTGTGGGTTCTAGTGAGGTCAGGATTTTGTTGTGTGGGAATTTATAGTAACACAACATATAAAATATTACACTTGGCTATCATGTTCTTGTCTCCTTTGCCAATTTTTATTGCTACTTTTGACCTTTTTCAACCTTTCTGGTATTATTTGTGTGACATCTGTACTGAGTCTGACCCCTGTGTATATCTCTGCCCGACTCACTAAATTGTGATTTCACTCTGATGGCCGTAATTTTCTTAACCTGTTGCTATCTCCTGTGTTGACTCCTGATGCCACAAGGTTCACTTGAAGGGCAACCAAGTACCATTTCCATAAAGCAAATGTGTGCATCCCAGTATTTTCATTGGGGGCTAGTAATCAGTACCACCACAAAGGTCATGCCTTGGGGAGAGATGAGCCATTTTTAATTCAGGCGCCAGCTACGTCAGAATAGCGTGCTCTTGCCATACATCTTCAAGCATTGAAAGCGTTTAGGTTAAAATACCTATTGAACAAACGTGAAGGCTCCTAATAAATGCTTTCTTATTTACAGTGTCTGCGGTGGAACAAAAAAATAGGAAGTGTTCTCAAGAAGAGATTGAAAGGAAAAAACAAGAAGCTCTCGCAAGAAGAAAATCTAGAATGCAGGCATTCTTTAAAGATGCTTGAATTTGGAGTTTAGTTTGTCTCTGGAGTACGTTTTGGGGAGCGAAATATTGTAGTGGTAGAAAACGCTGTTTAAACTGTTCACAACTACTGACAGCAAGCGCTTTCTGATTCTCAGTTTTAAAAAAATCATGACCTGAGCCATAACTAGTACCCTGCTGGCATTTACTCTTTATTAACACAACTACTGTTTGTAAATGTGTAGCCCCAAACTACCTCCATCACAATGAAGACTGGATTGAGTTTACATACTCTTATGTGCTGAAATTGTACAGTCTGAAAATCATGAGAGCATAAAAGCCTTTGTATACGCAGATAAGTAGAAGATGTCAAAAACAGATTGTTTGTGTTTCAGCTGTATTTCTCTTATTGCAACTATTGTAATCTATCAGCAGACTCTCAAGTACACACAGACAAAAAACACCAATGTTTGCTCTCAGGTAGAAGAAAGTTTTTCAGTTTAAAGAAAGTACAATCTAGAAAACACTCAGCATTGGCAGACGAATGGAAATGAGCAGGATTTGGAAAGTGTGCTCACTTTGTCTCCATTACTTAGGTAAGAACTGCACACAACGGAGGAAGAATTTCATATAGAAGTTTCATAAGGTGAAAAAGCATCCTGAAAAAGGACATTTTTTTTTTTTTAATCCCCTTCATGAAGAGTTGGAAACACACTATAAAATCGGACCACCGCCTTTTTCTATACTTGCATTTCCCAGCTAATTAAAAGCGTAGCCTATGTCATTTTACCAAACCATGAGCAATATAAAATAGACCAGGTGACATCTCAACGACTGTGACTCAGTTTAGCCTCATGAGTTGTACATATTTTTCAAACTAAAGGCTGTTAAAACATAAAAATGCGATGTCATGTCAGTTTAACGGGGGCTGATAGAATTTTTGATGTGATAGATGGGTGCAGAGCTCAAACTGCAAAAACTGCCTGTGGGTAAGCTGCAAGATATTTTTCAACTGAGAAATGCTTATATGTAAACATGTGACACTATGAAAAGTGACTGTGATTTTTCTTTGTAAATAAATAACTTTGAAACGTACCAAAGGGTAGAGGAAGCTTTTGGTTTCTGTAGTATTTGTCATTTTTGTAACTCCTAAAAATGTAAGTATTGTATATTTGTAAATCGTTATTAAACTTTTTTACATTTTTCTAGTCTGTTCTGGAAAATACTATGCTACAGAAAGGGGTTAAATGGAATGAAATGGGAATTCCATATGGACTTTACCTCATCATTGTCTCCTGGTAATTTACCCAATTATGTCATGCCTCAATTTTCTACCTACAGCAGCGACAAAGTTCTTCCTTTGATCCATTTAAAATGAAAATCCTTGGTGGAAGAACTGGTTCTACACACAACCATCTGCAGGGGAGTCCTGAAATACTGAACTGGTGGATTTGCTTTTGTGTTGCGCTAGTTGGTTATGACATCAAATCCTCAAATATACCAAAGACCATGCTGGTGCACAATAAATGGTACCTACAATTTGTAGCTGCAGCTCTCCATTCTTTAGCCGTTGGGCAACATCTGACGAGTTGGATGAGTTCACTGATCTGACTGAAAATGAACCCAGAAAGACCGTTCTCAGCTTTTCAAAGAACTTCATCGTAATAGTACCCTTAACAGATAAAATAAACACGAAACAGCAAACCGTGTTGTCGAGCCTCTACTGGCAGTGTTCAAAAATTTTATAAGACACAGGATTTCCATGTCCATGTGACAAATAAATGTAAACCCCAAGTAGTGGCTGTTGCAAAAATTGTGTTTATCCTGAGAATGTAGTTTGAGCTGTGTATCTGATGGATAGGCTTCTCTTTGTGGTGGGCTTGGCAAATCTAAACTACCAGGTATCTTGCCACATGCACTATTAGCCAAGAAAGTGGCAATGAAAAAAGGCTTTTACTATCGGTATTAAATATGAGGGTTAGAAAACTGGCTTTTAAGGTATTGATACACAAGAATGGCAAATTTTATTGAGAAAGATAAAAATTAGGCTTTTCCTAGGAGAGCGTTTGGCTTATCAACCCTTCCCTCTCCAGGATATTTCTCTAGAAATAATTCTATAGAGGATCCAGGTTAATTTTTGTTTCCAAGGATAATATGGTTAATTATACTTCCAATTTGAGAAGATAAGCTAACTGGAAAGGAAGGAACTGTTGTGAGAGTGTTTTTTTAGGAAGGTTTAATTCTCTGATGCTGAAGGACTGACTTTTAATGAGGTTTGAAATTGGGATAAATAGATAGATATATAGGCTAAGTCCATGATGGCTACCCAGGCTCAGCATACACAGTCATACCTCCTGAATGCTTGGCAGTACCTGTCCTTTAGCACACTCGAAGTTTAAAACCAGCTTCCTGCCCTTCCAGGTGATGCTGATTCCTCAGCACACAGGACAGACAGGCCCTGGAGCTGCCCGCTTAATGCCACCACTGGTCTCCCCCTGAGAGCAGGGTAAAAGAAGAGCTGAATATGTGATGCCACGGCCAGGAGCAGTCGAGCCCGACGCCATCAATCAGGAAGCCATCAATCAGGAAGCCATTCCAGCAAGCACCCGAATCCGGAAGCCCCCCAGGAAGCACACTCTCAGGAAGCACACACCGTCGGGAAGCACATCTCAGGAAGTGCACACATACAATCGTTCTACAGTTACAGGTCCTCATTCGCTAAGCACTACATTCGGATAGGGAGAGGGGTATTGTCCACGAGCTTTCCACGCACTTTCCACAGGCTTAAAGTTGCCCCATGATTGGCTACAACATTTGTGTCATTTGCTGTTTCCCACACTTTGTTTCACCTTCACTATACTTCGTTTCGCTTACTTCCACTTATTTGCATATGTGCCCTCCCAGCAACCCCCTCTTAAAGGGCCTGCTCTCAACAATGTGATGGGAGGAATTCTGTTGCCAGAAGTGTGGAAGGGACCCTTTGAGAACTTTCCAATTGGAGGAAGACACAAACTACTTTGTGAGCAATTACTGTCAATTACTTAATTACTTGCCTACCCAAGTGCTTCCTGTCTGCTGCTTAACCCTTTCCAGCAAATACATCCATTGCCTCCCCCTAATAAACCAATCATAGCAGAGGGGTGCTTTTTTAATTATTATTTTACTTCTGATAAATACCTATTTTATCATAGCTATTATGCTTCAAGGCCTGTAATTGGCTCCTTCCAAATAGAAATCACAAGTTCTTGGGATAATGGTTTCTTAACTGATGTTGAGACAAACTAATATTTTTGGTCAATCCTGACTGTCCTCCAGCACCCCACCATACCATCGCTCAGGTGACACACTGAATAGAGGAACTGATTTTGGGGACTTGACACTATTAGAACAGAGAAATAATCACTTGTATTAAAATTCAACCACTTGTATACCATTCTCATTAGGTGAATTTGACAGAAGTGAAAAGCTTAGAGAAATACTTTAACCCCATGTAGTTTCATTGGTGGAGTCAATGCAGGTAGAAGACTCCTTAGGGCTTAGAAATAGTTACAAAGAACAACCTCTACAATATCAAAAATAACATTCCACAAGGTAGGCATTGACATTGGCAGAGTGCTGGGCACAGGCCCATCATGGCGGACAGGGCAGTGTTCCCACCCTGACGCAGAGGCAGACACGAGGAGTTTAACCTTTTCCTCATTCTTAACATCTAAATGTTAAAGGCAGCAAAATGGCAGGGGTGTAGCTAGAGATGGGCTGGTGCTTCCTAACCACAAGTACGGGCATTTCAGGTGCTCCCAGGACAGTCATTGACACAGAGCGGGCAGTTCACACGTGAGGTACCTGAACCCCGTTTCAGATGTGCTTAGCTCTAGATGAGCAAAGGCAGCCATCTGCTTAGCAGGTGTTCTAGGTGCCCAAGCTCTGGCCCTGCTCCATGACCTGCTCTGTCCCTCTCCTCGCTGCTGAAGAAGACCCCCCTCAGCATCCCTCATGCTTCCTGCTAAGCTCTCGGTGACCCACTGATGCCACACGTGTCTCAGTCACACAGTCTTTTGTCTGGCTGCTTGCACTAGACAACAGATCTTCATTAGGAAACCATCTACATCGTTTTAATTAATTAACACACATGTACGCATAAGAAGTTTGGTATTTCAATAGCTGACATTTCACTATGAAGCCCCATTTTCCTCCAGGCAAAAAAGACCTATACAAATAGTAACAACAATCTTAAATACATTCTAAATTAAATTATGACTGTCATGTTTCATTATAAATTAATCTCTGACTGTTTGCTTAAGCACTCATCTTCGTTTCATTCAGAGCACAGTAATTTTTTACATGAGCAGAGTAATCACTGGGCTTAAGTTTAAAGTAAATGGCATTCCTGTATGTCTCTGTACCTGAGTATAATTTGTATTCCACAGATATTGATGCATTTTGTGATGAGTGATGTTACTTGCTAAAATCCGAGAATTGTCTTTTTCAAGTAAAACTGTGGTGGGCTTTTTTTCTTTCAGGACAGGCAGATATGATCAGGTGAAGGATCCATTCATCATTATTCCCCTTATCTGTATCTAAAATTATGCGCTGTGGAATATACAGACATACATTCTCTCCCTTCCAGTTCATGCTGGTGAAGGATCATGTTTAAAGCATTTGAGAAATTTAGTAATATTGTGTTTTTATTGTGTTAGTTGTATCAGATTTTCAGAGAGGCCAGCATTCAGTGGCTCTTCAAATTTTGGCCTATAAGGCACAATTAATCTTAGGGCTGCAGTTCAGGAATAGCAATGTAATTTTATACCATGTGTACCACTTATTACATCTAGACCTTTATACCCAGAGGAATAACATAGATGAATTCATTGATTATCTCTTTTTAAGCCTAAAAGGAGCTACAATTTGTCAGGAAAGAATGGCTGGAAGCAACAGATAGTGACCTAAATAGTAGAATTCCAAAGATAAAATAGAAGAAAATGAACACAAATGCTTCATTGTTTGAGAGCTCTATTGTCTGCAACACACTCCAGTGAATCCAGTGTTTGTGGAAGAGGCCAAGGCAGATATAATCTGCAGAGCTAAAAATGACAGCCCAAGTAAGGAGCCATCGCAGGCGAAGCTGGGAAGGCACTGGCAATTGTGTTGTAAATCAGAACTGCAATATTTGCTCAAAGCTCTGGCTGTTACACGTCCTGCTGGTTTTGTCAGGACAGTCAGAAAAGTCCCGCCTCATAAAACACTTAAGGACATCTAACCTACTGTTCTTGTGGAACTAAATCTAAATTTCTGTGACTATTGTCGGGTGTAAGGTCAGTGTGGGCATGGGCAAACCATCCAGGGCCTGGTTCTGTTCCTGCAGCAATGTCCTCAAAGCCTTGGAGGCGATGGAGGGACTCGGGTAAATAAAAGGATCAAGCCCATGCATTGTTATTGTAAGTAGTTCTGATCTTTAGCACATAAATCTAGTACAACAGCATTGCATTTCTCACAAGTTGGTATTGTTATGTGTGTTTTCAAAGTTTTTTGTGGAAAAGGTAGCATTTATGCATATCTTCTAAAAGCTGCAGTGAACAGGTTTCACCTCAAACAATGTACTTAGCAGAGGTGAGAGGACTACAGGATTTATAGATTTCCCTTTTAATGAGATTGTCTGCTCTTTGCAGCCTGTCCTCACTAAAGGAAAAAACTTGATTCACATTTTAACCCTGGAAAATTAGGACCCAAATAGACATGGGGACGAAGCGTTGCATGCACAGCCACACTGCCTGAACAGAAGGTGTCCAAATTAAATATTATATCCTAACTGAGTGCAGCAATTTAGGGTTTGGGGGGTGGGTGGCTTTTTTGGTGTTCATTTTTTTGGCTTTTTTTTTTTAGCTGAGCAGAGTGGGATGCTTTACACCTGAAGCTGAGCATAGATTGGGCATGTTTTGCAGAATCAAGGCTGTTGGGCCAAGTGTCTAAGGGAAGTTGGGTAGAAAGCACCTGGGAAAGTTTCTCATGGGGAATCAAGTTGGTGATTCACACTGGTACAAAACAGAGCTTGATGAATAGTTAGATTTGAATATCCTGTTGGACACTCAGCTGCATCTTTGAGTGTTAAGAGACCTACAGAAAGCTAAACCTCAATGAGAAAAAAAGTGACATGAGAGAAAGACAAGTGAGTTCTCCAAGGCTTGCATAACAGATTGGAAAGATTTTAGCAGATGAAGTGTTAATACTTCCTTCACCAATGATCCTTGCAAAGGCTGGTTTTTTTTTAAAGTGGCTCTTGTTTTTCACAGCAAAAACCTGAAATATATGCTTAGAAATATGACAAATTCGAGTTCCTGTGTTCTTGGTTGCTTCTTGTAAGCTACACTTGGATAGGGCCAGATGTTTTTGCCAACTCTAATGTTGTAAAATGCTGATGACATTAACCCTAATAACAATTTTGTTATTGAACGTGAATAGGTGTTAGCGATGACTAAATGAAACTGCCTTTGATCGAATGACTGTTTTCCATATCACTTGATTTTCAGCATGCTGAATGCTGATTTAGTGCCAGATTTCCAACCAATACTTAGGAAGGGAAAAAAGCTATGCTTGAGTATGAGCTGGGGGCAAAGTCTCATAGACTCATTTTCTCTATGGTCTTCTGCCAGGTCACAAAGGCTGACCTAGGCCCTTCACAGAAGATTGTCATCCAAATCTCATATGGGCTTTTTTGAAACTCCTCGAGGCTTTTTTTCTCTTTCCATCCCTGGGTAACTGAAATCCCCCAGAGTCTGACATGGTCATGAAGCTGCTCTGTGGATCTAACAGGGAATCAGGTCCATTTGAGGCTTCCACAACAACCAAACTCCTGCTCCAGGGAAACTGGAGCTATCTACTAAGTTTCAAGTTTATATTTACTTTTAGTGACATTTTTTGCTTAGATATTTTCCAAGACGTAAGTTGCCTACTCCTGACATTTAGGATCCCAAGTTGAATCTGTTAAAGCTGTACAATCTGTAATTGTTGGATGGCGGGGGAGCGAGGGGGGGCGGGAATACTTGGGCTGCTTCTACAGGATGTGCACGGGGTGAGCAAGAACATCAGGTTCTTATGTGCTGTGCAGCAATCTAGGTACAGGAAATTGCTGAAAGACTTCACATCACCGACAAAAATATTCTAGAGATCAAAAGTTTGAATACGCTGCCTTGGAGTGTCAAATCTTGACAATGTAGCACATTAAAAAGAGTCTGCCCAAGTGACAGTTTTCTAATAGATAACTATAGAGATAGGAAGAGAAGTTGGAGGACAGCCTGTAGAAAGAGTTATGGAGGTGAATGGAAAGAAATTTGAAGATGGTTTAAGATAACGTCAATTGGTGTGGAGCAGATAAAGACAGACCCTTTTTCATTTTCTTGAGAAAGTCTGAGGCACCAACAGAACTACATAAAACACCTGTTAGTTATAAAAATGTCAAACAAGCATACATTTGGGGAATGGAAAGATTCAAACACTCATGAAAGGGCGAGAGAGATTCTTGGAAGGCATGGCAGATATATTTGTCATCTCGGCAATTTGCCTGTCCGTGTTCCAGAAAAAAGACAAAAAGACAAGTCGTTTTGTGAGCACTGAACGTAATCAGGCTTGGTCACCTACAGATTAATTAATGGAGTGTCTACAAGATGCAAGTTCCAATTGAAGCTTTTTTTGGTAGAGTCCCATAGCAGGAGAATCCACTGTGGATTCTCTAGGGACTAATGAGAATAAACGCCCACCTGCACTCTCCTGCAGATACAGGGATTTTTTGAGACTGTTCTCTCCATCACTCCACTCCACTTCATCAAAAATACCATTATTTTTTAGACTCTTTGAAGAGCTGACCCTTCTCTCCCTCAGCCTGCTTGGTGAAATTTCCCCATCCTTTTCATTTAATGGTAGTGTTGTAGCCATGATGGGTTGAGCACATAACAAGAAACCCTCCAAACCTGCCTAATTTTTGTTACTCACAGGAAGTCTTGCGCTTCATTAATTCATATGTAGTTTGATGTTATTTCTGACCTAGGAATGAGAAAAGACGGAAAAGGCCTTGGGATTTTCATTCCTTGGCAAGCCTTGTGTGGGACTTTGTGCTTTTCTCCACATTGTTGTCACCCGGCTGCCTTGTGCTGATAGAAGCCTCTGCCAGTCTGCTTGCTCTGCGTGCTGCGAAATCCACTGCTCCTGCCCTCTTATAGATATGTGTGACTGTTTTAATTAATTTTCTATACAAGACTATTTATCAGCTAAAATCAAGAAGTAAATCTATTTTAAAATGTAGCTAGCTTCAATATTTACTGCAACTTAATGACAACTGTAGACAAGAATTTAATTACACAAAGTCAGCATACCATATATATTGTAGGGATGTACCATGGGACTTATTTTAAAGTGTAATTTAGAGTATAACTTTTAGACTGCTCCTCAATATGAACTTAAATCAAAATATTTCCACTGATGGAGCACATTCTTCAAAACTGATTACAAAAGTAGCCACAGTACTAATGGAGGCTTACTGTTATTTTATGTGTTATGGAATAAGGACTTGCAAGAACAGTCTTGGGAAGTTGCACTGTAATTTAATATCTTTAAAGCTAAAAGCTACTAGAGAAATATTTTTTCATGAGGACCTACTTTTTCCCCTAAGTGTTACCTAGAAATACATCTTTCAGTGGGACAGTTTTGTATCCCTTGCAATTCACATACCAGGTCCAGAAAACACATTGCAACGTTGCGCTGTGCTCTGCAGAACCAGCCTACTCTGGGGAGCAGACAACAGATGGGGACTCTGGAGACTCCCCTGCTCCGACTCACTGTTGGCTCTGTGCATGCTGATCTCATGGAGCTTTACAAAGGCGGCCAGCAATAGTTTCTTTCTTCACCACTACCCTGTTTTTTGCTGGCACCACTCAGGGTATAGTGCAGAAAGCCAGGTGTTCTGAAATGTCTGAATTTCAGGTCCTTGGCATGAAAACGCCACACAACCTTTGTGGCACAGCTGTGTCCCACCACAGGGAGATGTGAATTACCTCTGTGAAGGCAGAGAAACTAGCTGTGTTTAACAGTCTGGCCACACAGCAAAATTCTTATTTATATTAACCTTATTTTACTGCAGTGAGTAAGACCTGTTGCTCTGTGACAGTACCTGAGCCTTACCTACATGAGGCTGCTCTTCAACTCTTTAACAAACTTATTTCAATAAAAGAGTGGCCGCCACCAGGCCCTGAGTAAACAATTTCTAGCAGAAAAAGCAGGTAAATCAGCACAACACACTTGGGTAGATGAGGAACTAAGCTTATTCAGGGGTGTAACTGCCTAAAGACATAGACCTGAATAAAATGGGCTATGCCAAAGCAAAAAGCGATTTTTTCACTATCTAATTATCCTCTGTGGCCACATTTAGCAGACATTATTTGTAGATCTTAATTTAGGTAAAAATAGCTATATTGCAGATCACTATGGCACCATTGTTTTGTAAGGTTATGCCAGGCATATGTTCAAGGCTGTTTCTACTTTATAGATAGGTATGCTATCTCCTAACTGCTCCACAGGCATCTAAAGAAAGATTTACACCTACCCAGTGCCGTAAGAGCTCCACAGGAACTCTAACTAGCCATGAGTAAATAAGGCCCATAACCAAAAAACGCTGAGCAGCACCTCAGCTGGTGTAAATTGTCAGAGCTCCTCTGTGGAGCTGGGGACACTTTACACAACTGGAGAATTTGTTCTTCTGAATGTGCAGAATGTCCTTGCGCAGCAGGAACGCAGAAACTTTCTTTTGAGCTCAGTGGGGAACTTGTGATTTCTCACTCTGGCCCCAAAGGTGTGCTTCACCTGTTATTGGCCAAGATGGGTATTTGCAATGTTCCACTGGGTAACAGAAAGATGCCTTTTTAAGTTCCTTCTAAGGTATATTCTAAACATGTCCAGAAAAATAAGCCACATAGATTTTTCAGTGCTCATAGATAAATACGGTACTGCATGGCCATCCACTGCTGTGCTGAAGGAGTCATGGGAGTCATAGCCCTGATGAGGCCAGGAATTTGCAGTAATTAATTTGCACTTAAACCAAATCTTATAAACATACCCACATCAATTTTGTGATGTAGAGGGCTGGGCTGGGCTAGACTCTGGCTGCCTAGAGCCTAGCCCAGTAACACCTTGCCAGGCCTGTTGTCAGCACACCAGCAGCTGTGGGAAAGGAGAAGACAGAGCCACAGTGGAAAGATGGTGGTCACCTTCAGATTTTCCAGACTGTAGATTTTCAAGACTTCTAAGGGAACATTGGAACGGGCTGCCCAGGGAGGTTGTGGAATCTGCTTCTCTGGAGATATTCAAACCCCACCTGGATGTGTTCCTGTGTGACCTGATCTAGGTGTTCCTGCTCCAGCTGGGGGACTGGACTAGATGATCTTTCAAGGTCCCTTCCAATCCCTGATATTCTGTGATTCTGTGAAACATTGAACCAACTCAAGAGTTCAAAGCTGGCTCAGAAACAAAGGGTTTCCAAAGGAAAAAGGAAATCTTCCTAAAACAAATGGATCAGCACGGTACATGGATTACAAGACAAGAAAGGTGAGCCAAGGAGGTCATGCAGTCATGCAGCATTTAATTTAATCTGTTTTCCTGTAGTGGTGGAGTTTCTGGTCACCATAAAGGTTGTAGCATGAAATCAGGCTGGAGATCTAAATCTGGATCATTCCTTTCATTTTTCTGTAGCTCTCACCACTTAAAACCTTCAACTCAACCTTGTCCAAACTATAGCATGATTCTGACACAAAAAGAGAGTAATTTGCAAAACACAGGATATATTGGTCTGACCTGAAGTTCACAAAAACAAAGGCAGTCCTGCATGAATTGGAAAGTGCCTCACTCGTCTGCAGCACATTCAGAATCTTGAGTCAAGGCCTACACAGCCTTTAGACCATGACACTCAGGAACACAACATTTTGTAACACAGTGTGGCATTATCTACTCCCTGTATCAGAGGGAATATTTCTAATAATCTCAGTTACTGGTCCACACACAGAAGTATCTCATCCTAGGGAGTTTAGTTGTCATACTCCTCAGGCACTCCTTTTAGCTTGGCTTTGTACATTGAAACCTCTGCTTGACTGAGAGAAAAAGAGAGTTAAAAGTTTAGAGGTGAGTTTTAAAGAAAGATGTCAGGAAGCAAAAGAAAAAGTTGCTCATGAATGACAACAAAACCAATGCTTCCTGGTCTATGGAGCAGCACAGCAGAAAACGCAGAGAGGAAAAAGGCAACAGAATAGACCTGTAAAAGAGAAGAATGAGAGCAGCAGTCAGCTAAATGGAGTGGAAGAAGAATGCCAGCAGAACTCCAACCCCTTTCACGGGGCTTCTTAATGTCGTGCATTTCTTAGAGCTGGCAGTAGAAAACCGAGGAAGCTGCCGGCTGGTGGAGACAAGGCAGCATTGGCAAGCAGCGTTTTAAATAGCAGGGAGGAAGCAGGGGGATCCTGCCAACACTGCCCATCAAGAATGGAGATAATCATAACATTTTTAGTTTGTGTTGATGAAAAAAATCATTATTGCCATCATGATAGGGAAGACAATCAATGGCAAGAGAAGGGGCAGCAAGATGGGATAAAAGATGGTCTAGGAGACAGCCCACATAACAGAACTGATAGAGGAGGAGAGGATCTGAAAATCAGGAAGAAGTGGTAAATAACTAACCTTAAAAAGTCAAGCCAACACTGAAGTGTCAGGTGGATGTGCAGAAGCACATGGTTATGAAAGTCTGGACAAGAACAAATGTTACTGGCAAGGGAGGAGACTGGCTGGTAGAGAAAGGCAATTGCATTGAGGATTCTCACATGGATACCTCTGCAAGGCAATGGGGAGACCAAGTGGCAAAGGGAGGCACAAAAACCCAAAGGAGCTGTGAGCGAGGATGTATTTCCAAAGCAAATCAAAGAAAAAGAGAAAAAGATAAAATTACAGAAACAAAGTGTCAGGTGGGAGAGATCAGGAAAGAGAAGGGCAAAGGTTGTCCTCAGATGGATCCTTCTTCATCTTCTCCTCAGATGAAGAAGCCTGTCCACTAAAAATCAGATGTAGAAGCTACTTAGAGGTGGGAAAAAAACCCCACAGCTTCTGAGACTGTGGAGACAAGAGGCATGAGGGTATCAGTGGGCTGTTGAAAAAGCAGATTGGATTAAAGGAATTTGATTTTTTCAAGATGAAGTAGCAAGAGGATGCTTGAAGGCAGAGGGTCTAGAAAACAGAGAGTGGTTAACAATACAGAAGAAGAGAAGACAAATCAAGAGATGACAGAAGATGAAGAACTTGCACTGGGGCCTGGAAAGACATTATGGTCAGGTATAAAAGTAAGTAAGGGAGCTGGGGCTTGGGAAGGACAGTACAAGAGGAAGCTGGAGGTCCTCTTTGGGCTTACTCAGTCTGTCCTCTAGGAAGAGAACTAAATTGTGGCAGGAAGGATGAAGGTCAGCAGAAAAACACATTTTATTAGTCATGAGCAAACACAGAGGGTTTGAAGCTCCCAGCCCAGTATGAACATCTGTATGAGAGGCAGTTCAGTCTCTGGAAGAAGTCCTGACCCTATTAAAGTCAATGACAAAACTCCTGTTGCCTTCAACAGAGCCAAAATTTCACCTTGTGTCTACGGACACTCCACTGAGACTTCCAACATGAATGCCAATTAGTGCCAGTTTCAAAGGTGACATTTGTGACACAGATACACGCTCCACTGGGAGATGAGCTAAGATTATCAAATTGAGTTTGCATAGACCAGTAAAGGTAAGTGTGACATTCCCTGTCCTGACAATCGACTGAGGCAAATAGATGCCCACACACAGAAATAGCTGAGATTTTGAATAATTCCAAAGGAGCTAAAAATGGCATCGCTATTGATTTAAAGAAAATAAATACATAAAGGAATTAGTAACTCAGCCTGTGTGGCAGGTCGAAATGAATCAATTAGTAAGTAAAAAGACACGCATAAAATAATGTTTAATTAAGAAAAAAAAGAGGGAAGGAAAAAAAAAACTTTAAGGGATAAATGGTCTCGTATTTTAAATTGAATGAATACAAAAAAATGACCCGAGGATAGTAGATTACTGCGTAGAGGCTCTCAGACGCTAGGCTTACGCGACAGCCACTATTAGCACATTCAGATTAATAGTTCAACAGTAATTGGAATATTAAACAGAACATGTCACTTTGATTTCGCAAAATATGCATCTGAGCATTTTGCTGAATACGGGGTTGATCTGAGATGTAAGCAGACCAGATACTGCAGTACTCAATACAGGTCCTTTTTTTTTTAATTTGCATGTTGATGTTCTACATGCCTGGATCAAAAACCAGTCACTGCATGATTTAATACACAATATCACTTCAATCATCCCATGACAGTGAACCCCTCCCACTTTATAAGCCTCTGCAATACACCAGTTTTACAAGTAACTCTACAGTGAATCAGACCTGTGGTTTCCAATACTACTATTCCATTTATGAGCGTAAACCTGGGCTAATCCACTGCAGATAGCCTTGATGGTATGTTTTCCCTGGGTTTTATGTAGATCAGAATCTCTCCTAACATGAATGATTCCAATTCTCCACTCTGCTCTATTATTTTCATATAAACATTTAACCTACACTGTTTAGACTGGTATAAAAATGGCTTAAAGGAGTAAGGGAAACCCACAATAATACACAAACTACTATAATACATGCTGGGGAGCAGCATGTTTCAGCCCTTGAGAGATTCCCTGCTTAAAGGCAAATCTGTGTCCCATTCCAAGCCAGGTTCTGAATAAATAGATGATGGTATCAGGAAGTCACCACATCACTCATGGTATGCGCACGTGCGGAGGCAGCCACGGCTCTGAGCAGCTGACAGGATGCTCGGAGGAGATGGGGGCTGGTAGAGCAGAGGGGCTGCAAATCCAGCTCTGCGTGTGGAAGCCTGCACATCACCTGCTTGTGTTGTACCTAGCCCTAGGAAACGCACTAAAGCTTTTCATGTTACAGATGCCAAGTTCATCAACAGCTTTAAAATAGAGCAATAAAGACATTTTAACTGTTCCCATTATGTATGATAAAAGAAAAAATTAGAATAAATAATACAGTATAAACTCACTGCTCTTCTGCCACTGTGTGGAATAAGGCTTGCTCAACACCTTTAAAGCATGAGCTGTCAGATGAGCACTCCCAACTGAAGCAAAATGAGCAATTGGGATTTCCCAACCTGCATCATGCTGCCCAGACAGGCTCTGCCTTTGCTCAGCATGTAGCTCTTTCCTGATTTCAACCACGGTCTTGGGCAAAGATCACAAGTGGAACACAATCAACAGGTTTGATACCACACTGGCGACAAAGGACACCATCCCACCATGAGTTACCCCCAATGCCTGAAGCCAGATCTAAAAGACCAGAAGAACGGTGGAGACGAAGAGCTGAGAAACTTAATAGTTTTTCTTCCCAAAGCTGTGGACTAGACCCATTTTTCTTATGGAGACACCAACCTGTCCATTCCAGAAGAGAGGTGGAGGGGGGTTGCTGTGTGTCTATGTGTCGAGTGAGGAGGAGATAGGTTTAATTTATCTTAAATGCCTTTGCAATTCAAGGATTGTAGCCCTGGATCAGTTCCTGTACTAACAAGATTAGCAAATATTGACTTTTGAGTACAATAATAATGTGTCATCTGAAACCCTTGATAAGTAACTTAAGTACTTCCTTAGCTTGCATCTTATTAAATTAGATGAGGTACGGTTGAGACACATTACACAAAGCCATTGAAATGAGAAATCAGACCTAAAGATTTTAGCATTGATTAAGGGAAGTCAAAAGTTACAATAAAGATGAAGCTCCGTGGCCCATATTCTGACCTCCAGCCCCGGCTATTGCCTCGCGCTGGGATTTACACTCCTGCTAGTGAGCTATTCACCTTTTGTTTAGGCGTTTACTAACATGGATGTGTTTTCTTTGGAGTTTTTTGGCAGGGGATGAAGTCACTTCTTTCTGCTTTTGCAATACCATAATTCTCATAGTTGTAACAAGGGTAAACGTTCACTCTTTGTGACTTTTTGACATGCAATCCATCATCTGATAATGTATGATGACCACATAAAGCCAGTTTTATGGGAGGTTAACTGGCACAGGTTTTGAGATTTTGAAGTTAATAATATAAGGGAGAAAAAGAAAGGCATGGCACTTGCGTGCCCGTGAATACGGTACGTGTAAGGTACTCAGGTCTGCTCATAAGGCTGAGTTTAAAAATGCACACAGCAACTCAACCAAGAAAGGAGTTAAAAGACGTGATACTCCTCAGATGCAACCTGACAAATCTTACTTTATTGATCAGTTTTCAAAGGCAGTGGGGGGAGAGCGCGCTGCACTTACAATAGACTTTGGAATGGAAGGGGGAGGGGAGAAAAAAGCTCCAAATGTCATCAAAGCAAATGGTCTGTGAATGTTGCTTCAAAGCTAGTCATTAGTTGCCAGGGTATTTTGCCACAAAGCTTGTAAAGAGGTTTTCCTGGAGGGGAAGGTATGACAAAATGCACTTCTTGGCAAGATGACTTCTGCTTAAATAGCAGGACACATTAATTCTAGCTTGATACATAAAATTAATTAGAGGATTAACATCCTTTATGAAATTTTGCCAGAGATTTTTTTTCCTTTTTACCAGGAATAGACCCCAGGCCTTTTCTGTACTCTAATGAAATTGCAAATTGACTTGTGTTCAAATGATGCTTGACTAAAATGAATAATTAAAAATGTATTGCTAACAATGAGATGGGTCAGCTGATCTTTTCAAGGATTAATTAGTTTCAAGAACCATCTTTCTTATGTAACACAGCAAAGGCCAATGCCAGCACACCTTTTTTCCATGCGGTAGTTCCCCCTGAAGTCAATAGACCCATTCTACTCCCAGTTATGCAAGTTTTTATTCCGGGTTCAATCTGTTTAGAGTGGGTTTTCCTCTAATTCCTCTGAATTTCCTCCAATTCAGAGAGGTGCTATGCCTGAAGGAGCTGAGCTTCTGTCATCCTATCTACAACTCAACAGGCCCAATTCCTCCTTTTCTTAGGGTCTGATCCAAACCCAAGCTGAACTGGTGGGAGTCTCTTGTTTGTCTTAATTAGGCCAGAGTGCGCTACTGTAAATCCCAAATACCTCTGCAGACATAAATAATGTCACATCAGTGTAAGATCTCTGTGACTGAAAAAGGAATCGGGATTAAATTTTCTGTAGGTCAAAAAGTGTGTCAATGGAGAAAAGCTGAGACTACAGAGAATAAGGAACCACGTGTGTATATGTGCTCGTGCTTGTCCATGAAACATGTTGGGATTTGCTTCTCTCCAACATGAATGAAGAGGTTCAGGATCTAGGAAAAATCACTCAACGTGAATTTTTCGGAACCAGAAAATCTAATTTTTTAAAACCAGGAATCTAGTCTCAGATTTTTCAGAAGTTTAAAGTACTTCATTTCCCAAAGCACCTAAGCAGTTGCTTAGTTTCCATTTTTGCAGGTGCCTATCTGTTTCTTTACACGCCTTTGAAAATTGGCTTTAAGTTCCCATTTTCGAAAGTGATTTGCACACTGTAGCATCTAACTCTGGCTGAATGCCACGCAAAGCAACATTGGGAGGTTAAGAGCAAAAAAAGCTGGAAAAACTGTCCTCCTCCAGTGATTGTATCCCTGCCGGTATTTTGAGTTAGTCCGTTTAGGGCTGCTGTGGGTATAGTTGTGTAGCGCTGCCCTGGGCTGGGTAGAAATTTTTTTGGGTACTTTGAAAACTTAACCTTTAGCTTCACATAAGGTGAGATTTACAGAGGCATAAAGGTGCAAAGGGAGCTGGCGATTAGAGTCGAGGACCCGGCTGGTAACGTGCTGCTGAAAATCTCTTTCATTGATCTTTCACTTTTAAAATATGAAATGTCAGAGTTACTTCCCTGGTGTGTGCAAATAAGCGTGTTTCACTTTTTAAATTCCTTAATCACCTCGCCTGTTTGTAGAAGGTCCCTTTCTGCAATGAGAATTTCAAAAAAGGAAACCTAACATTCAATTTCAGTGTTTTCTCAAAACACTTTCTAATTCTCAAAGCGCTTATTTCTACTCGCATGTTTCTGAGTCCCTGTCTCCGATGGATTTCTCAGATGTGTTTTACGTCGTGTTATGATGTTTCTAATTTGGGTGATGAAAGGTTAAAAGATACGCCTGTATGAAATTACCCAGTGGCTCTCGTGAGCTAACACCATATCTTATTGAGTATGATCACTCTGTCATTTGCTTTGACTGCAGCAAAGCTTTCAGATGCGGCAGGAATAAGTTAGGATCCCCAGAGCCTACTGTAGAATTTGAAGGGGCGCAAAAAGACATCGTTTCCTTGCCTAAGACTTGCGAGCCGTGTGTACAGAGACGATGCTCTGGAAAATGTTGTTTTTCTTTGGCTGCCCTTTAGTCGGATCTTCTCACTGCTGGCATTGTGCAGAGTCAGCTTAAAAGGTGTATTTAGCATTGGGGGATTTGGTAAATACTGCTTTATTCTGCTTCGTACTCCCTACAGGGCATTCTGAAGAGATGAATAATAAGTGTGAACAGGAAGAGCAAGTTTCCAGTCCTGTCAAATTAATTAGAGCAGTGTAGAATGAAATGAGGTTTGCCGTTAGGTAGGTTGAAGACAGGCAAAGGGAATCACTCAGGCATATACAAAAATGTTACCGCACTTCTAGTATTATTGTTTTCTTTTGAATCGGAGAGAAAACGTAGCTATGTTCTTGTTACCCACAACAAAACTACTCTCAAATACCGGGCACATAAATGAAATAAGCTGGATGTGCAGAGCTATCCCCCTGCTGTGGCAAAAGCAAAACTTGCCAAGCCATGATGCTGCCCTTATAGCTGCTGTTCCAGAAGTGTTTCCTGACGGTTTTCAGGGGATTAGTGACACGCAAGCTCATGCCATTTAATTCCTTAAAGACATTTTAGAGCTTGACGCAGCTCCCAGCTGTAAAAGAGTCCCTCTCATTTGCCAGCCGTCTACTTCATCACTTTCTGAGACTCGCATTTTTCCTTATAGCAGCCCAAAAAAGCCATTCTTGGTGTCATACTTGGGCTCTAGTTTGTCTCTTTTCCTAAGTCTTTTCAGACAGCCTTCAACATAGGAGGTAAAAAAGGGTCTGATCCAAATCCCGCTTGAGTCAGTGGAAAAGATTCCTGCTGAATGAAGTGAGGGCTGGATAAGATCAGGAGACCCTATTTTTTCATTCCCTGCCTAGACAGGAGTGATCTCTTATTGTGCATTTCCAAGCTCTGGTATGAAATGACTCAAAATCTGAGACTACCACTTCTCCTGAAAACTACTCCCCAGACTAAACACACCATCTGATAAGAAAATCATTCCCCTCTGTGTCACAACTCACCCTCTTTACTTTGTTCCCTTGGAAAGCCTTAATTTTAATTCTCCCTCAGTTGCGTTTTCACATTTCAAGTGATAATTAAGAATCTAACATATTCCTCCTCCGCTTTGCATTTGAACATATTTAGGTCCTTTCATACTTCCTTCTAAGGAAGTCTTTCCATTTTTTTGAGCATTTTATTACTCTTCTGTGACCTCACTTCAATTTATAAACCTTATTTACCTCTCTTGCCTGCACATGGTGCCTAGAGATGGGAACTGCTTGACCACAGTACGATACAGCAGTTATCCCCACAGACAAGAACATCTGGGTGGGATTCTTTTGATCCTTGGCATTGGTCACCCCAGACTACTTTTCAGCTGATGGGGTGGGGGAAAAAGACAATTCTAGGGTCTCATTTATGTCCTCTTAAAGCAGAGTTTTAGGATCGTGTCCTAGAAACGCCTGTTTCTCTACTGGGAGCCTATAAGGACTGGTGTGGCTGTGGAGACATCTCCCATAGACACCTTCCATCACATGATGGGAGTCAGGCTCTTGGAAATGTGCAACTGGAACCATTGCTCAGAGTGGCTTTGAAAGGGAACAAATGCTATTGCTATGTCTAACAAAATTAAGCTGTTCTGAAAAACTCATTCCACCAACTTCTTAGTAAGGCAAACAAAAAATAAGCCCTTTTATAACCTTGGAAGCTCCTGCTTTGAAGCTTTTAGAATGGAAAGTTGTCATTGCTGCTGTTTGTGTTGAAAAGTGTTACAAAGAAGACGCACAAGATTTCTAAAATGAATTAACAAGAAACTATGCTGAAACATGAATGAAATGTTTCAGCGTTCCCTGTCTCCCATTTTCAGTTTAGCCTTAGGTTTCTTTTTCTGATTTTGGTTCATAGAGAATTTCAAACGTCTTCTGCTCAGCCTGCTTCAGAAAACACACTTTCCATTTGGGATTTCCAACTAAATTGAGACAAGAGAGTTAGCTCCTGCTCAGTTCTGTTGTTCAAGCACAGCCTTCCTCAATCTGTAGTTTTGTTTCTCTCTTTTACCCTTACTGGAGTACGGGAAGGGTCACTTTCAATTTTCCTCCACTTGTCCTCTTTTTCTGAAGCTGCAATTTAGATGTCACTGTTGGCCTCTGATTAGCACAGATTGTTCTCCAGCTCTCCATGTACCGAACTTGACCGCAAGGGTGTGGGGAGGAACAGAGAAGGTCAGACAGAAAATCTCATCCTTTCACTTCTTGGTCCAAAATTCATCTGCTGTGAATCAGCACAGCTCAGCTGGCGATTGCCTGGTGCCTCTGAAGAGCTCAGATCTCACCAGGGGACATGCCTGTGCCACCTAAAGATGAGGTGAAGGCACATCACTGAATGCTCTCTCTTTTTTTAGGGTGGGTGTGGTGGCGTGGGAGTCAGCTCAGTGAAAGAAAATACAAAGAGGGGCTTCAAATTCCATGCCATTCCTGCAAACAGGCTGTAATCAACGATTTTCCTTCTGCTCCCTAACTTCCACGTTTAGCAAATGTTTGGAGCAGCCAAGGAACTCCTGCTCAAGGATCTACAGAGGGAAGACAGTCCACCAAGGGAACAGTTTCAGCACTGGGGACAATAAAAGGTTTGGGGCTTGAGACTTAGAGGCAGACTCTCCCTTCTCTTTTTTAGAAAATTTAAAAATGCTTTGGTTTTCATTCCAAATGGGAAAAAACCAGACATTTTACAATTGCAAAACCCTCCAGAAAACCAAAGGATCTTTCTCCCCACAGCTCCATCCGAAACAGATGGAAATTTCTTTAGAGAAGTGACCACTTAATTAAAACTATGTGATACCAAATTAATACCATTTCAGCAGGTACTGGGAGGACAAGTGAAGATTGTCCAACCTTCTCCGGGTGTCTAAGACAACTACCTATTTCTTTTTAAGGTGTCTGGCAGCTGGCAAGTAATTGAAACTATGCTTGTCGTCTCCTAAATAGAAGAAATAAATGAACACAAAAGAGCAAGATTTCAATTAAAGTTCATCATGTAAAACAGGCCTCATGCCTTCCCTGACCACAGAGATTAGCTTTTGTGTCTGGAATTGCATTTCATAAACCTCCTCCCTCGACATGGAACATCTGCTCCCTTTAGGACTATTGTTTTACACCCATAAATAAAACATAAAATTACAATTTTGTCACTCTTCAGGCCAGATCTTCAGCTGGCATAAATCAATGGCAAGCAGTCAACCTCAGCAGAGTTCTGCTGACTTAAACCAAATGAGGATCTGGCCCTTGACGCTTTGGTGCTGAAGAAAATAATGGGTCTGGGCAGACTGTGTGGGACATTGTTTATCAGAGAATGTGTGTGAAAGTACGTGGAGCAAGTAACCATAAAGCATGATTGATCTCTCCAGCATATTTTAACACTTTTTTTCCCCAGTGTTTACTGAAACCTTTTAGGTAGTGTAGTCTTCTCAGATATCATTTTTATGTTTGAAAAGCTTTCTAATTCATAATGAAAAGTTACGTGTCGCTCCAATGAACCTCCAGCTTCAATTACTTGCTGTGCAAATGGTTGGCTTGCATTTTGACCAATGTTTATGGTGCTTGGCAATTTTTCAGTAGCTACTTTACCCTGATATGATTAATTTCTTGCATAATATGAGGTTTTGCATGTGTGGAGCTGAAATAATCCTACTAGGCAGAAAAGAAATAAAAGAGCTTGTGTGTTTCAGCTTTAAAAACATTTGAAACATAACATCACAATTTTAAGCGTGCCAACGATAATACAAGTTAGCCGTGGATGAAGACGACCGCAAGAGACACGAAGTTTCTGATGGGATTCAGCAGCATGAAAGTCGTTACTTGGCGAGGAAGGTCAGCACACTAGATCAGAGCTGGACAGCCCTAGAAGCAGGGAAGCAAGAGACCAGCCTGGAGCTCATCGCATGTGATCACATCAGGAGAAGTAAGAACGGCTGCCGGTCCCCGTTTGCATTCTTGAATGCCAAATCCTTCTTTACCCACTAATCTCCCTTTGCACCAGGAATGTTGACAAGTATGAGCTACCCTGAAGCAAATGGAGGTGGAGCTTGAGCAAACAAATCTTCCTTTTGAAATACATTAACCTTAAGCTCCTGAAGAATTTCACTGGTGCGTAATGGAAAGCTAGCTCTATGCTTTAGCTTCTTTAGCTGGATTGGGGACCTCGTCAGACTTTACAGTAGGTGACTGGATAGTGGTACTTGGATCTATGCAACCCTAAAAGACAAGTATTGCCCACAGCTTATTTTTAAAAGATTTGAGGAGAACAAGAAACTTGACCCTTACTGCATTCTAAAGCAGAAAGACATTTCCATGGGACCTGGCAAAGTCCTCTCTGGGCTCTGTAACGTGAGCGATATGAAGCATCCTCACCCAAGCGGTCTGCCTGCTCCTGCAATACCAACAGATACATCTGCTCTGATTCAGTTTATCATTTGGTGTCTTAATGCACGCACATCCTCTTCAGTGATTTAAGCTAAAATACTCTGCTTTAAACTCAGGAGGCTTCTAGGTGGGCACATGTTCCCATATGCTGATTCAGATGTGGGGAAAGTTTCAGCAGAAGTTGTGAAGCAGATTGCTGGAGGTGGTAACCTCTTAAACCACCTTCAACAAAAGCCCTTAGGTGCCTTCAAAATCCCAACCTCCATATTTTTACTTCATACAATAGCACACTTGTCACCTTAATAGAAAGTACGTCTACATTGCAAATTCCAGTATAGCAAAGAGGTACTCAGACTGGCTATAAATGAGCTAGCCATAAATGAGCCTGCTTTCTGGCAGGATAAATTGGCCCATATGGAGCTAACACTGCCAAAAAGCAGGGTAAACGAGTCCTCTCGGTGTTCTCTGCTGTCTCATCTAGACTGCGTCCAGTATCCACAGTGGTTGGTTTACAGCTAGCTGGGGCATTTCCACATTGTCATGTGGACACACTCAAAGCAATATCGTTATTATTGTTGTAACATCTACAAGATCACAGGAACTGAAGCCCAGTGGGGGTTAGGTACCTTTTACCTCTGCTTTTTAGCACAGAGCAGAGGGGCTGAGCCAGAGGTGACAGCACTGCCATCCAACCTCACTAAACACAGCAGTTATTTCTGCTTACACCAGTGTACACAAATTAGATTATCATCTTGAATGATAATGAATGCTGAGTCATCCAGAACTCAAGAAATTACTCCATGGCCACAAACATATGCCACAGTGAAAGCCCTGATGCTGAGAGTTTGAGGTTTTTTCTGTTTAGCTTTTTTAAACCAGTCTTTTCTAACACTTTCTGTTTAAATTAAAGAGGTGATATATGTGGGATTAGCTGACCTACCCAGCTGACTAAGCTACTTTGGCCCTTCAGGTTCTAAAGAGACAGAATCTAGAGGAGCATTACTTGGGTTGTAACATTCTTTTTTAATGTCTAAAAGCTATTTCTTTGTGGATCTCAAGCACTTTGAATGGTTTTGAATGAAAAACAATACAATAAAAAACTTAAGAAATGTGTCAGAAAATTACCTGAATTAGCTGAATTCAAACCAGGTCTTGGGTATCTGAAGCAACATCCACCCATGAAATCTGAAGTGATGTGGAACTTCATGAGGAACCTACAGAGACAAAAGAAGTGGAAAATTGAGCAAAGTTCTATCTAGACTTAAAAAGTTCAGATACATTGATAGGTAGAAAACTGCTCAGTAAACATGCTACCAGGGAAGTGCTTAAGGGCAGTATTTCAGTTAGGTGAAATACAAAACAAGCTATGATAATAGAAGCTGCATCAGTGTATCTGCATCTGACAATTAGCACATACACCAGTACAGCTAACTGGGAAAAAAATAAAAAATTGCATCCAATTTAATGCACATAAGCCAGTAAGACCTCTAAGACCAACTCCATACCTATCACAGTAACAAAATTCTATGGGTTTCAGAAATTAATTTCATCCAACAGTGCATAATTTTACAAACAGATAGCATGACACATGAAAATACACTTCCAATTGCTGGTTGACTTCTGTGATCTTCCTCGATACCACAAAGAGTGGAGAAGACAACTTTAAAACTCCCCAGTGCTATCCAGTTTCCCACTCAGTGTCCTGCCTTGTCTAGGCTTTGCAGCAAAATGGGGCAGAGCAATCATTGCTCTGATGAAATTTCCTCGAAAATGTGAATGTAGCCCTTTCTTTCTCTGTATTTACTTATATATCAGTGTACCCCTGAAGAACTATAAACAGCTGAGAGCAAAAACTAAAGGGACCTCTGAAAAGTTTTATGTCCTCCAAACTATAAATGTCAGGTGGCAATACTAGGCAGTTTATTTTTCTGCAGAAATATATAGATTTTCCTTCCCACAAAAATATTTTCTCTGAAAAAAATAATAAAAAGCTAGCTCATCACTGGCAATTTTATGAAATACATATATAAATTTGCAGTGGGTACTGATGAATGCCTTTAATAAGTTGAGTTGACGATTAGTTTTTTTCTCCTGCCCAAAGGAAAATAATGTGTATATTAAAAAGTGCTCGCATTTTTAGTTTTGGCTGGTTTGGTTGTGGGTTTTTGTTTTTAGATGGTGGAGGAGTAATGAAAAGTATCAGCCAGCAGTAATGTGCCCAGAGAGCTGTATAAAAATCCAGATAAGGCAAAATTTCGGTATCTAGCGGTGAAGAACCACGACGGGCTGGGTAAGCGCAAGAAGAGCATTTGCCAGACCAAGCGTTAGGTGCTTACCCAGCCAAGGGCCAGCGATGTGGGGAGATGGAGCTGAGCACGTGCACGTGGCTGGGGGGCAAGGGGCACACACCACCTTTTCTGAAGGTGGGATTCCTCACTACTGTGCTTTCCCTCCCCAGTTAAGGGTTGAAACAAGCCACTGGAATCTACTGTATATCCCGGGGAAATGAATGCCCTGGCCGCTTTCCAACTCGTATTCCTCTCTTTCTACAGCAAACAAACAATAGGCCAAGTAGGATGTTGTGTGTTACCCTGAGAAAAAAAAAAAAAAAAAAGAAAGAAAGAAAGAAAGAAAGAAAAAAAAAAAGTGAAGTATTGATAAACTGAGATTAATTTTTACAAAAATGTTTATATCAAGTGCATATGCTTTGCCTCTTGGCCATTATGGAAATGTCAGGGGTTTAATTGGCAGCTGTGAATAGCAGCACCTGGAAACAGCTCAGGGCTTGTTCCTGTGGTCTGGCAACATTCTTACTTTATGCTTTAAATAAAGGCTTACTCCCTGAGACAGAAATAACTGACAGGGGATGATTGATGATTGCCCATCACGCAATGGCTGACATCTACCATTCACCGAATCCATTTACAATTTCACTTCCAGATTTCATTAACAGGGCCGTGACATCTAGGAACGGGATTGATACAGATGGCAGCTCAGTTACAGAGTTCAGCTGATGCTGAGCGTATGTTAAGCATGGAAAACAGATTACTACGAGCTCCAATCTATCTCATGTGGTACATTTTGGAAACACTATCTGTTTACTCCAGGTAACCTTTTATAGTTCTATTTATCCTGCCTAGTTTCAAACCAGATAGCAATTTTCCATAGTGGAGAATTTATAGTGCCATTTGCAATGGGTGTTTATAAAATACTTACTTCCGTGAAATATTAAGACAACATTTTGGCATTCTAAAAGTTCCCCTCTTGCTTAAGAAAGAAACAAAAAATGCAAGCACGTAAAACCCTTGATTTCCCCCATCACAAATAGTCTCTTCTGAGTGTAACGTGGCTCGGCACAAATGGCTCAGTCCCCACCACACACCTGCGTGGGTCTCAAACCCCAGTGGCCATGGAGCTCGCAGGCAAAGAAAGACGTTTCCAGCCAGAGGGGCCAGTCCTGCTTTGCTCAAAACTCCAGCTGACCTCTGCCGGAGATGGGACACAGCGTCCTGCAAATCCTTGTTTTTATCTCGAGCTCATCAGGTTTGGCACAGGCTGTTCTTCAGGAAGGCTGAGGCTCAAAATGCAATTTTCCATTTTCATTAGGAAGCTGGGCCAAATATCAGATCTGAAGTTAGTTTTCAAACCCCAGAAAGTCTGGAGCTGCTCAGACACAGTATTTTAAGTCAGCTCATGGTTAGGCTGTGGGACGCTTCTTAAATTCCTAGTCACCTTCAGATCATGGCCTTAGGCTTGGGTACCTTCCCTTTGGTATCTGTGTGGATGTCAGTACAGGTGCAGCAAAAAGTGGTGATGCTCCCCCCTGAGCAGCTCTTGACTCTTTAAAGAGTACTGAGAAATCTGAAGGGCCACCCCTGAACTGAACTTTACTATTCTGTCAAAGTAAACAATCCCAGCTTAAACACTCATAACCACCTACGTCATGCAAACAACCATAACCGAGCCTCAAAGGAGGACAGAAGAAACAAGCAGGGTTAAAACTAGTTATAGCATCACACCCAAGTGAACAAAGGTGACACTAAATGGATAGGACGGCTCTGTACAGCTCAGCTGCTGAAAAAGTGCATGAGATGCAACAGGCTTTTCCCCCCATTGTTATTTTCCCCATCTTGCTTTTGCTTTTCTAGCTCCATTTCTGAAGTTTTTGGGCCCTTTCACAGAGACCTCTTTGGGAATGGGTAGGTACTGGAGCGAAGTCTGAAGGGAGGTAGGCAACCAGGGCTCTCGGGGCAGGTCCTAGAAGCTTCAGGGAGAAAGTCTTCATTTTCCCAACCTGTAGCAAGCTTGCAAAACCAGGCAGTGGGCCTTTTCTCTGCTGTTCTACCTCCTTTTTCCTTTCTTGAAATCCGTGTGGCTTCACCTAACTTTGCTGTCTGTAGGGTCTTCTGAAACCCAGATTCGTTACTTCTGTTTTTTACTGCCAAAAGATCACGCAGTGGAAAGTGGTGTTAATGTGGTTCTTTAGCAGGTGCACAAAGAGCCAGTTTCCAGACTGACACTTCTAATGGCTTTCCAGAAACAGCTCTGCTTCATCTCAAACTTGCTGAGCCAAATCCATTCCTTCCATATTTCAACCAACTTTCTCCAGTTAAACCACTTCAATCTCCATGTGTAACTGCATGCAATCCTCCTTGTAAAAAATTCAGCGGTTCTCTTTTTCATTTTGATCATTTAGAGCAATTAGAGATGACCACACATAAACTCCAGAATTAACATTGTGCAAATATTTATACAGAAGCTAAAGCTAAGACTTTTCCCCCTTTCTAGGTGAAACATGGAAGATTTATTCCAGAAAAAGCAAATACATTGTCCAGTTTAACTAAAGGCAGCAAGAAAAGTCTTTCTTTCTACCTCATTTAAAGAAGAAAAAAACATAAAGTGATGCTCTTTGTAAGGAAAATCTCCTTCCTCTCTGTGTACCTTCTCACAGGTGTACCACCAACAATGGTATAGAGGACAGTACAGAGATTCTCCAAGAAATTTCTCCTAAAGTTGCAAAAAGTACCTTTCTGCAACGTGGTTCAATTCAAAAAGGATTTTTCAAGCTCGTCAAGGCTACAGGAATAATGCAGCAGCTGTAACTGAAAACAGAAACAGCTACTCCCCACTCTGGAAAGGAGGGCCTGTATGCAGGGTGTAAGTGGGGCATTAAAAATCTAACTTCGGGCGTCCCTTTTTATTCCTGTTTCTGTAATTCCGATCCGGAGGAATGGATGGGCACTGAATTTTCTGCTGCCTGGTGCACAGCTGGAGGGAAGGGAACATTTGGTTTGCTATTCTTTGTAAATACCACGTCAAAAGCACACTAAAGCACAACTTCATGGCAGTCAATGCCACCTCCCTCCAGCAAAGCCTGGAGGCGGCACTTTTAAGTAAAGCTTGTGCTCTGTTGAGCAGGGCCCCCAAAATAAGGCAGATGCACCTCAAAGTCAGGAGTCCAGCCCAAGATGTTCAAGTGCAGATGGCCAGCCCTGAGCTGCAGTGACTGGGGCGCTCTCTAGAAGTGGATAGAAATAAGTGTCCCCAGATTGCAAGTCATCTCCTGCTGTCGTTGGCACATGAAACAGGTCACATCAGTCGTGAGCTCCAAGTCCCCTTTTCCTATCAATGACCAGATGAAACAATCAAACTGGCTTAGACATAGGCAGCTACTTCACTGCAATCTGAAGTGACATGAGACACATCCCATCCATAATAAGACAAAATCTCTGGAGAAACCCTACTTGTGCCCCATGAGTGGAGAAGTTGCAAGTCTACACATCTGGTTTTTTTCTTTATGACTCCTGCATGATCATGCTTCATCAGTTTTGAGATGGGAAAGAGGTGAAACACGAAGGTCAATACAATAAAAAGCACTGGGAGGCTGTTTGCTTCTGCCTTGTAGTTACATGGAGCCAGGGGATGCTGCAGCATGGCTTGTAAAGACAGAGAAAGGTATGTCCAGCAAGAAAAAGCTCAAATTGTGGGTGCAGCAAAGTAGTGTCCCAGAATTTTGCCAATCACCGGGGCATGGGTTGCCTTCAATGTGGTCGGAAGCTTTGGGACAGACCACCAATGAGGGCTGTCAGAGCTAACCTGCTGGCTTGGCACCACACAGAGCAGGGATCACACAGCAGGGAGCCTCTCTGCTGCTGATGGAGCTCCCGAGTACAATAATCTCCAGGACATGAGTGATGAAGAACAGCTTGGGATAGTAATTTTTGCTACTAGCCCAGCTAGTTCCCTGAGAAAATGTCCTAGCAAACTCTTCAGTGCTTTGGTTCTTTGTGACTGTGGTGTGTTCCTGTCCCCAAATGTCCCTTACAACCCCAGGATAATGTGGGAGAGACAAATGCCTCCACCAGCACATGCCAAGGACTCCACTTACACCCTTAATTATTGCCTACTTTGACTTCCTCTCCAGAGGCATCAACATTCCTGTACTGAATGTATGGGAGCCAGAAGAGATTTTTCTGCTTAAAATTAAGTGCCTAAACCCATGCATCCAAATTTGGGACAAACATACTCCCAGGGCTCCTTCTGAAGGTAAAACCTTCAATGATTTCGATACACTCAGCACCTGCAAAAACAGGCACTGTGGGGAAGTTAATTAAATAAAAAATAACAGAAAAGTAAAAAATCCCAAAGTTATTTTACAGTGAGATGAATGGTATGTAATAAATTAAAGCTGCACTCAATGGCAAGCATGCAAACGGACTGCTCAACGAACTGCTTTTTTGGCTACACATCATCCATCTGGTGCTCTCAATTAGGCAGGGATGCGGTGCAGAAGGGGTATACGGTTGGGTAATAAAACCACAACACGTAGGTGGAAGGCAGAGGTGTAAAGGTCAGGCCTGACCCACTCACTGCCTCACTCCTGGCTTTCGGAGCCCTTCGTTTTGCAATCGGCACATTCCTGCAGCGTAATGGGGATCCTGGCACAAAGCTCTACACAATACACAATTTCTTTATGATTACCTAGTGAAACATCAATGCTGCCTTCCCAGAGCCAAGGGACACCCCTCACTGCCACTGAAGTCAGTAGAAGCTTTGCGTATTACTTTGAATCCCTGACAGTAGGCTTCTCACAAATTTTCCATTTTAATTGTTTCAAAACTTTAAGAGCTAACTGAAAAGAGTGGGAAGCAAGGTAAAACAAATGGTACTGTAAATTGTGCAAAAAAGGTATTAATAGCTATTGGCGAAGGTGTTACTTTTCGGACAGTGTCTCCAGTTGCCTCAAGAGTTCCACCTGGCAGTTGCAATTGTTTTCAGCTCTGTCCCTTATTTTCCTTTAAATAAGCATGCGTCCATATCTATAACATCACAAAACACAACGCGATCCAAGGTAACCCTCTAGAAATAAAAATGTGCTTTGGATCAGATTCTTGTTGTTATATGGATGGTGAACATTTGATCTGTATTTATTGCACTTGGACTGAAGTGCACAGACAAGTAAGTGTCCTCAGTTGGGCAGTTAGCAGATCTTTACGTATAATTTATAAATAAAGACTATGTTCCTATGAACAATGGCTCAGAGCAGCCTACTAACCATTGCCCTTGTGTCACTCCACTCAAACAACCCCCTTTCCTCTTCTGTGTGGCTGTGGTTGAATTCTTCACAAGGTTACCCTGTCCTGTATCTCAAATGCACGTGGTGTGGCACTCAATTGTTATTTTGAAATGAAGGAGAAAATCATTTTTGCAGACACCAGAAAATATCAGAGATATATCGATTCTGCTTGGGACGTCCCGGAAGAATAAAACAGCTCCCCTAAGCACGGGGCAGGAAAAGACAAGGGCAGAGAAATTTGCATTTGGACTAGAATAAGGGGAATCTTCCCCAGTTCAGAAAATTTAACCCCAGTTTGCTTCTAGAATAACATTTTTCTTGAAAGGAAAGGAAACCACTCTGCCTCCTCACAGCTCAGCTTCTGTTTACACAGAGCTATTGTGCAACTCATCCATGCTGTTGATCCTCTTGCACTCTGAATCATGACATTTGCTTGGACCATTACGATAAAACCTCATTCATTTCTGGCAGATAAAATCTCTGTTTTCCATGCGTGAAGGCAGACAACACAGTAATGAAAACACAAATCCAAGAGCAAAACACTTGCAAGTTCTTCAAGGCAACATGTTGAAAGGGCGGAAAAGTGTGTCAGAAGTGAAAAAAGGGGCCACCAAATGGGTGTAAATAAAATTCTGCTGCAAGGCCATTTTTCACTGCCAAGAAGGTGTAAAGAGGCCTCCGTATTAATGAGAATCAAGCCATGAGGCAGAGAAGACAGATGTTGGCTTGCAGCCCACAGATAAATTGATGGCAGATAGCAGAGGAAAGCCTATGGTTTACCCCAACAGTGTAACTCCACTGATTTTAACACAGCCACATACCCCGAGAAATTCATCCCAAAGGCAGCAGCCCTTTACACAGCACAGACAGTGTGAGTGAGGGACAAATCCCAAGGGATGACAGCAACCTCCTGCCAGGTCAGTCTGGATAACCTTCCAACTGCTCACGTGGAAAGCATCCTTGCTGTAGGTTCCTGAGAGTTTTCTCCAATACGAACAACAGCTTGTGATTTAACTTCCCAGAGAAGTTTTGAGATGACTTATCTATGCCTTTACTCAACTCTCTAAGAATGATCCTGCTGCAAAAATTCACGCTGAGGAGAAATTAATAGCCCTTCAGGTGAACTGGAGGCAGCCTTGAATTCTGCAAGGATGGGTTGATCTGGATTTTTAAAATTACAGACAATCCATCCTGGTCATTTTAATACATTTACGTGCAAGAGTTTTATATTTTTACCTTTTTATTAAGAAGGAGACAGCTAAACCAGGTAACTAACAAATGTTACTGAGGGAGGAGACACAAAATTTATCACCTCTCCCACCAAAGGCATTTAGAGAACTTTATGCAGAACATCAGCACGAGACATCTCCTCACCATGCCTCTGCTTTAATTGTGAGTCTCAGCATCTGCGCTGCAAACAACTGTTTTTTTCCAGGGGTTCATAACTCAAGTTTAACAGATTGCTCTAGGCTGACACATGGTTTCAACTTGGGAGCAAGCAGTTCTTTTATAAACGGCGTTTTCTTTTCTTTTCTTTTAAATGGTGATTTCTTTTTGGTTTTGCTTGTAATGTATGTAAAATGATTTGGGATGCTTTTTGCACTTGTGTACAGTAACTCAAAAGCAGCTTTCATTGGAACAGTGGAATTTGGCAAGTGAACAGTCAATATTGCCCTCTAATTGCTTTTAGCGTCTTTGCAAAAATAAAAATGTCATTTAAAATGGCTGAGATATTTCAATTTGAAAAGTGGCTACTGAACAGGCACAATAATGGCATGGATTTTTACTTTGTGTATGTAATGCACATATTCAGCATAATGTGTCCCTAAAATATACATCTCCAGGTTAGGGCTGTGCTAATCACTGTCTGCTTTTTTTTTTTGCCTTTTTTTTTTTTTTTTCACTTCAGTGGCTGAACTGGAAAAATAAAATCTTTTGGGGTTGATCATTGAACATTTTTCTTTCCACCTTTTTCTCCATCACAGTCCAGAACAGTTTCCTATAGGGACAACAGAAGTTTCCTTCTGACCCAAAGCATAACATAACATCTCCATTTGGGGGTCCAAAAAACCTCAACCAGTAACAGAAAAAAATACATTAACAAAAGTTCCATTAAACACCCAGTAAAAAACAAGAACATGATCATGTCCTTCCCCTTCCTGTTGTCCCCCATCTCACACTCTGAGAATATATTCCCCCCAAGTTTAAGCCCTTATTCCTTTAGAAACCTGAAATGTATATTAACATGGGAATACCTTCAATCCTGGGCTACCAGGTACTTTAGGAGAATGTGGTCCATTCACAGGTCAATAAGAAGTGGGAAGCGGTACCTCCTTTCTCTGCTGATGTTTTGGACAGCCTTGAACAAGCCCAGGCTTTGCCATCAAGTGGCAGGGAAACGCCTTTTTTGTGGGATCTGCCAGGTTGGGCGGAAATCTGCAGTCCTACACGTGACCTGGAGCTCAAATACCCACAGATGACTGGACCAATAGATACTACAAGCCTCCCTACAGCACAATGTGGCTTTTGGGTGCTTTGAACCTCTCAAATGACCACACCAGCCTCTTCTCTTCATCACGAGACATGTTTCAAGATTGTGGGGTTGTTATAAATACATTGTTTTCATTTGCCATGCATTGTTTTTAACAGAAAAATTGGCACTGCACTTTTGTCCTTTTCTTCTACACTTGTGAAGATCAAAGCTTATGTTTATGGTTGGGTTTTGTTGTTCTGTTTTGGTTTTTTTTTAACAAGAAGCTAAGGATGAGTCCATGTTCATGCGACTCCAGAGCCTGAGGCTTTAGAAATCATCACAGGAATCTCACTAAACATCATGTGTTGACAGCGGTGCAAATAGCGCACATTCACTTGTCTAGCGAGATTGTATATTAATTCAAGACCATCCAGAACCACGACCACATTTCTCTAAAAGACAAGAACAAGCCAGGGCAGACTAGCTGGGAGAGGGGGCTGAGCAAACGGGCATTGTTCAGACCTTTCCATCCCCACACTGGCGGGCTTCAGCGAGTGAAGTCCTCATCGTACCTTCTCCATCCACCCCCCTTGCCTGAATGGAGCCGCCAAAGTCACGGAGAGGATTTTAAAATGTGGCACTAAGTTACAATATGCCATTCTAGGTCTTTTTCTGACAGGTAATCCTGAGCTCCATCTATCCAGATGGAGTTAATTTGGCTGAACTATGCTGACCTGGGTGAAGGATTTTCAAATATAAATGGTACAAATACCGTTTCTGTGGCAATAAAGTTATCCTATGTTACTATTTCCACCATCTCTCCCCCAGGCCTGCCTTATAAGGAGAGTGTACCTTCTACTGGGATTCATTCTGTCATTAATCTACGTCTTCTTTCAACAATAAAGGAAATATGGAATAAGATTACCAGAATGGATGGCCTGGTGCAGAGTAGAGAACACTTCTTTTTAATAGGGATTTAAATTTGACATCAGTTAAATGTCTTGTGCCATCACGTTTCAGCTTGGTTATGTGGATTCTGGACCATGCTACCTACTTGGATGTGAATGCACCACACTGATTTAAGGCTTCTCCCCTGGCTATTCAGAGGCACTGCAATCTCATATCCTGCTCCAGGGCTTGCTTGCTTGGCCAAGGCCGCTGAACACAGTGGTACAGTGTGGTGGAAACTCTTCCCAAGAGGGACAGGCAGCCACTCCTCATAGTTTGGCTACGCTGTCTGTCCAGGTCAGCTGGGAAAGGAGGAGTAACAGACAGGAAAGGAGCTTCTTGTCTCCCTGCCACTCCCAGGAAACAGGAATATTTGCTCAAGTTACCCTCCTGTGAGAGGAAAATAGGGCCAACGGAGCAAACGTTTCTTATCCCCAAGGTGACTGTCCTAATTTTCCATTACCTAGGTTTAATTAAAAGGCTAATAATATTATTTACCCTATGAATCCAACTGCAAGAGAAACAGACTTGGTCCATTCATGCATCTAGCAGCATTCACGTAAGACCTGAAGCTGAGAAATGGAAAGTTCCTTCAAGCCCTTACACTAAAACTGATACGAATCGTTTTCTTTCAAAACCTTCAAACCTCTACCCAAGTTTCTTGGTTCTGGGACTACTTCTACTGACTCCAAGATACTGCACATTACATTCTGGCTGCTGTGCTTATCTTCAAAGAAATCACTCCAAAGAAATCTCCTCCCTAGCGAGAAGCATATGTGTTAATTTTCACTGCTAACTATCTGCCTAATATTGTTGATCAAATCTTTGATTAAAATAACATTAGCAGCTGAGTCTGGGTGACAGGGAAGGAAGTGAGCGAGTTTGGTTCAGAATGTTATAATAATTTGGATTTCTTAAGTGCTTTGTGATAATACAGTACCCTGAAGAGCTAATATTTGTTCAGTAAGGGCATGCTACACGATTCTTTTATTTCCTGCCTCCCTCTCTCACATGCAGTTTTTGCTAGATACTAAGACATGTTTTTATTGTTTCTCAATAATATTGAGGCAGTACCTAGAGTCTTCACATTTTCATTGTGTGCTACATAAAGAAAGTAAGATTCTGCTCTTATTCAAAGAAAGAGATCACTGAATAGACAAAGGGCAAAAAATCATGGGGAAAAGAAAAGGTTGGCAAGGTAATAAATACTGTAGGCCTTCAAAATGCTAAATTGTCTTCCAGTTAGTTGTAATATGCCTCACTGCAAGGTCTAGCAGCTCTTACACCAGCTGCTGTGTATTCACAGAATAACAGATATTCCCTGTTCCAAAGAATGTATAGTACAAAAATCATAGAATCATAGAATGGTTAGAGTTGGAAGGGACCTTAAACATCATCTAGTTCCAACTCCCCAGCCGTGGGCAGGGACACCTCCCTCTAGAGCAGGTTGCTCAAAGCCCCATCCAGCCTGGCCTTGAACACTTTCAGGGATGGAGCATCCACAATTTCCCCGGGCAACCTGTTCCACTGTCTCACCACCCTCACAGCAAAGAATTTCTTTCTGGTATCTAATCTAAAGCTCCCCTCTTCTAATTTAAAGCCGTTACCCCTTGTTCTGTCACTACACTTCCTGACAAAGAGTCCCTCTCCAGCTCTCCTGTGGGCTCCCTTCAGATACCGGAAGGCTGCTCTAAGGTCTCCCCAGAGCCTTCTCTTCTCCAGGCTGAACAACCCCAGCTCTCTCAGCCTACCTTCATAGGAGAGGTGCTCCAGCCCTCTGATCATCTTTGTGGCCCTCTTCTGGACCCGTTCCAACAGGTCCATGTCCTTTCTATGTTGAGGACTCCAGAGCTGGACACAGTACTCCAGGTGGAATCTCACAATGGCAGAGTAGTGGGGTAGAATCACCTCCCATGACCTGCTAGCCACGACTCTTTTGATGCAGCTCAAGATGTGGTTGGCTTTCTGGGCTGCCAGTGCTCACTGACGGCTCACATTGAGCTTCTCATCCATGAGCACTCCCAAGTTATTCTCTTCAAGGCAACTCTCCTGCCATTCTCCACCCAACCTGTATTTGCGCCTGGGATTGTCACGTTCCAGGTGCAGGACCCTACCTATATGATGGGAGAGAAAAGAGAGAGAGGAAATCACCTGCCCAACCTGGTGTCATGACAGGTTGGGAATTCATCAGCTCACTCATGAGCCGATTCCCAAGCCAAGCTGCTGGGCCACACAGTGTAATTCCCTGGCAACCACAATGCCCTGGTATTGGCTTTGACACGTAAGAGGAGAAGGTGTCTGCAAAGGAAACGTCCAGAGCCGATATACAGAGATAAAAGATAAATTACAGAAAGGTCAGAAAGGAAAGAGCATATAGGACTTTCTAACTCTGGTTACGTGATTCATCAAAGCCTGCATGGTAAGAATAGAATTTGATTGAAGAACTTGAAAGGAAGGAGGGACAGGTCTCTGCTGCTGAACTTGGAGAAGAATAGTTTATGAGAGCATACAATTAGTTGTGACGATTAGTTTATGACAGTTTATGGCATTAGAGCTAATGGGAAAACATTTTGGGCCTGTATATTCTCTTAGAGAGAAAAGGCAGGAATATACAACTTCTACCAAGCCTTACTCTGCAGAATTCCTGACTCTTACCCTAAACTAGGAAGGACTTCTCTTGCAACACATTTTGTAATCCTTAGTGATCCTCTTTTCTTTATGGGCTTTCATGAGAAGAGGCTTGTTCAAGTAAAGACCAAAAAAAAGGACTGAAGACCAGGTGTTATACAGTAAAAGCCCAATGCAAAAATTATTTATTCCCTCCGCTCTTGCTCTCAGGCCGCATCCAATTTAAGCTCACAGCTACAAGAACCTACAGGAGAAGAGTTTTAAATAGGAAGAGGGCAGATTTAGGTCACTATGAGGGTAGTGAGGCACTTGCCCAGGTTGCCCAGAGAAGCTGTGGCTACCCTGTCCCTGGAGGTGTCCAAGGCCAGGTTGGACGAGGCTTTGAGCAACCTGGTCTAGTGGGATGTGTCATAGCAGGGGGATGGATCTAGATGATCTTTAAGGATCCTTCCAACCCAAGCCATCTTATGATTCCACAAAATGCTTGGACAGTGAGATCTCAAAGTGAGATCTCTCTAAGGTGCCTCAAACTGGACATCCAAGACTGAATGTCCAGCTCATAAATAATGTTTTGAGTAACTTACCCTTTTTCTACCCCAGCTTCACTGATTAACATTGCTTTGTTGGTCCAGTGTTCTTCAGCAGCTGCTAATGTATCCTCACCCAAAGAAATTTCCTCTTTTTAATAATAAAGTTGCTTTGGTACAAAGGAATGCTTTAGATTTCTAAGTATAACACATTGCAGGTCTGGGTGGAGTCACATGAAAAGACAGGGCCACACCAAATGCTATAAGAAGAAACTGGTTCAGCAAAACAAAATAATACTACAACTCTGGGAAAAAATAGGCAGAACAGCCTGAGGCTTTAACATGGCCCTGACTCGCACTACATCTATAACTGATACTGTATACATACAGAATACATGTATATACATTCTTGCTGCTACTTTCTCAGTTCTGTATTTTAGTGTTGTATTTTGGGGATAATCCTCAGCTGCCAAGGTTTGAAGACCCTAGAACCAAGTGATGCAAGGCCACCAACAGACAAGAGAGAAATCCTGCAGCCAGCGAGTATAGCAGCTGGCTGTCAGATAACCAAAAATCCCAGGAACACAGACAAAAGCAACATTAAGACAACAGATAAGTTGCAAAAAAATATACCTTAGCACTAAAAATAATAGAAATTGCACATATGAGATAATAACCCTCAAATTGCTTGTTTGCTGGAAGTGGTTCTATGGCGGTAAAATCCACAGGGTTTCAAAAAAGCTACCCGAGGGAAAGCTGGAAAAAGTATCTCTGGGTCTTATACTGTTCCTGTGGGGTAGGAAATTCTGATCCCAATGACATCAGTAGGTAAGGGACTCATCAGATACAGCAACCATCCCTTGGCATCCCCTCCACCCATAGCAATTCGGTGGCAGCTCTGAAAGATGAGGTGATAATTAGAGCTTGAAGCAGAACATGAAACTATGCTCTTTGAAAATACTCCATCTACCTGCCTTCTCACTCATTTGCACTACTCGTTATTATTTACACAGGTAGCTTAATTCCTTGAGCTGTTAGAGGAACTAGTTGTCTAACGAAATCTAATGCCATTCAAGAGGCAACCAAGATCTCAGAGAAGAGAACTGCATTCTGCTTTAGAAGTCTGTGGTGGTAATATCCCCGTTACATGAAATGTATGATTTTATTCTCCATAACAACAAGGGAAAATTTTCCTCTAAATCCAGCCTTTTTTAATTGCTGAAGGCAGTAACAAACGCAACGTGCCATGGTCTAGTCCTGCATTTATAGTGGGTGTCTACACCCTTGGGCATTCAGAGGGATTTCTTCCTCAGATGTATGTATGTACACAGACACACATCTTACACACACACACATATATATTTATAAATACATTTAGGCTTAGGACTGTATTTATGATATAAAACGATTGCTTCCCTTTTAATACTCAACTCATGAATAATTTGGGAAGACTGAGGTATTTTCTCCTGCATTACAAGACTTAATTGTTTGGCTTCCTCATTTATCTTTGGCTCTGATTTGCAATTTATGCCTTTGCACAGCTTTTATATATCTAACATTTCTTTTGTCCCTTGCCCATAACATTTAATTCTTCTCCCACTGATTATTTATCTCTGTAATTTAAAGCTATATTATTTAATGCTACAAGCTATAAAGTGTTTGGGGATGCCATTTGGATGAAGGATGCTGCACAAAATAGAACTGTATTGTCCTACGAATCCAAGTTCTTCATACGTACATTACATACCATGGCCACAATCGTAGCACGACCATCAGTTCCATATCAATATATTGTTTATATTTTCAGGATATCAAACTGTACATGTTCTGAAATATAGAGAAACAGAAGTACTTTTTTTTCTCCCCTGAAATGTTTAATCTTTAGTGTCTTAAACTAAAAGGAAGCAGAAAAAGCTTTTGCTCAAGTAGCAACAGTGACCTCTAGTGTGTTTTTTCAATTTTTTCCATTGCATTTACACCCATTGTTCCTTTAACCTTTAGGGCATTATTTAAGAACAATTTTCCGGGTAGTATTTGGACTAATTTTCTTATTGACTCTAGTCTATACCAGAACATGATTCTTGGGCGATCTTCTTTTATCCTCATAATCTATGGTAAAGCAAGTGTGTCTTCATTAATGACTGTAATTATCATATATAAAGTTGTCATTTAAATGAGCAATCATCTCTCTCACACACACACACACACAAATTGAGCTTTACTTGTAGCAGGAACTGAAATTTGGCTAAATATCCTATTTAGCTTCAAGCAGTAAACATCAGGAGCACAGATTGCATTGGTTGACGGAGTTTGTCAGCCAAGACCACAGTTGGGGTTTCCCACTGCCCCCCTCCCGTCCGTCCCCCCCATTCCCTTTTTTTCTCCCAACCATACTAGTCTATACCATGCACAGATTGTCTTTCAAATAAGGAATGTTGCCAGAACACTCCATAGTGCATACAACTGTTAAATTGGCACTGCTGTCACTAAGCCTGTGTCAGCACTTCCAATCTAAGCTGCTATTTTCAGGAGTTTAAAATTCAGTTACATGAGCCGTTATGCACTGGCACTTGATGCACGTGGCCCTTCAGGGAAGAGGGTTATTCTGAACTGGAGAAGCATGTGTTGGCTTTACGGAGGGATTTTTGTGCGGGTGGATGTCCGGGCATTGGCAGGTTTTGAAGGCGCCTTGCAAATTTTCAGGCACGATGACGGAGTCCTGTTAAACTCTTACAAAAGCAAATAAAAAGTGTCCTTAGGACAGCTACTTTCCCTCTCATTCTAATGATGTCAAAGCCAGCCTATTAAAATGTTTCTCGCAGCTCTCCTGATTTTTAAAAAGAAAATGAATTGTTGATGGGGCTGCTTAAGTCCAGGTAGTCACGAGAAGAAACTCCTGGCAAGTTGAAGAGAAGAGCTCCAGGGATCTATTTAAAGGCAAAGCACCTGCAGAGCACATGTGTATTACTGAAGAGAACTACAGACACGAAGAGTAGCTGAGCCTCCTTACATGCTAACAGAAACCCATATTCTGCACCCTAAACCATGTCTGGGCACCGATATTTTACAGCATGACCTTGACTTTATTCATCTATTTGTGTGCATGTGGAAACACCTTCCCTGCAATGCTTTGAGCCCCAGTTTAGCCAGCATTCAGGCTTAACCTTAAGCAAGTGATCTCAGTGCAACCATTCACATGCCTACTAGAGGACACATCCTCAAGTGGCTTGCTGTAGCTTCTATTTTACACCCCAAAGAGCATCTCCCATTTCTTAGCTTCAGAGCCAGGGTTCCCTGGGATGTTTCAAAACACTAAGATGTATTTTTGAAGAAGATGACAAATTGGGACTCCATCTTTCAGTCATGGTGCTGAACTTTCAATTTTCTTTCCCACAAATGTGTGAATTAGGGATGGTGATGGCCTTAAGTCGATTCCTCTGGCTTTTTTCAAGTAGTGACAGCTCCCCAATGCCATGTTTTATTTTAAGGGTGTCTGGATCTAGGTAAGGGAGGAAAATCTTTGCTCGACCTGTATAGATGAACAAATGAGTTCGAGAAATCCAGGAAAAAAGATGCAAAGGAATTATAATCTGTAGACCTTCAAAGTGCTGTCTGCACTGCTGCTGCAGAGGAAAGTCAGGTTCCTGCTTGGCTAATGGAAAGGAAAAAGAGTCGTAAGAAAAAAAATTTAAATTACAGATGTCCCAGACGTGTCTCTTGAAGGTCCAAACCTACATTCCTGGCACACCTTGACTCCCGCTGACAAAAACCAGTGCTTGGCACTGAAAAATGAAAACAGCAGCACAGAGCACATGATGAGAGTGGTACTGTATCTGCACTCTCCCGGCAGGGCAAGAGTGAAACGACATCGTGGCTCTAATGTATTTGAGGAAAGGCAGGTGGTTTGTGCCTTGCCAGCCTCAGGCTGGTCCAAGGAAAAAGACGGGAAGGTGGCAGCCAAAGCTATGAACACATGACTTGGCCAAATTCAGGGTGAAACCAGCATCTCAAGGCCAGGTTGGGCAGGGCTTTGAGCAACCTGGTCTAGTGGGAGGTGCCCCTGCCCAGAGCAGGGGATTGGAACTAGATGATCTTTAAGGTCTCTTCCAACTCAAACCTTTCTATGATCTCCACCAGCCCTGGCCACAGCCTTGTCCTTATGTCTGTCTTATTCAGCACATATTCCCCAAACCCAACATCATTCCCGCTCCTGCCCCTTGTTCATTTCCTGACAAATGACCTTGCTGAACTGGGCCCCACCTCAACACCCTGCTTGCAAGCTGGTCCTTCCTCTCCAGCCAAACCAAAGCCTGTATTGGGCTGAGGAACTCTGTCTGACAAATGCTGCAGAGCTCCTGGAGTTTTCAGAGCTTTTCTTATTTTCCCCTTACCCAGCCTATAAACAGCATAAATTAGTAAACAAAAAGATACAGTCCTCTGAATCTTTTATGATGGTGTGAGGGAGTCAGAAATTTGCAGACCAATATCTCTAATACACACATATTTGTAAAGGTCTTCTTTGTTTAAGTAGAAGAGTGAAAAGGCTGGAGGCTTGTCCCTCCCCTCACCTGCTCTTTTTGAGTTAATTACAATCCAAATGAGACGCCTGTCTCAGGGTCTTTCTTCAGGGCACTTTCTTGTACAATACCACAGATCTAGATCAATTATCACCACAATCATTTTTATTACTTAGTCTTAAAATACGAACTTGTAAAAAAGTTATGCTGCAGCCCCAAGTAACTTGAAATGCTGCTGGAGTATGGTTCAAGCATGTGATTCTTGATTCTTCTTCCTTTTTGCTCATCTCCCAGAGTGAGCAAATATACACGTATGTGTATGTATTGTGTGCATTTAATGTGTATGTTGGAGTAGGTAGGTCTATGGTTGCCTGTGCAGCAACAGAGTGGAGGAATCCCACACTGTACTTTCATAACCTTATGTCCAGCCTTTATTCCACAAGAACAACCAGTTTAGAGCAACCACTGAGGCTCTGCTGAGAGCAAAGGTCATACACTAAATCTTGAGATGCAACCTCCTGTTCTGACCTGTCTGCAGATGGCAACTTCCCTCTCAGGGCAGAGAGCCA
>VZTM01022032.1:243778-254651 GCA_013400555.1 Jacana jacana | reverse complement strand
CCAGAGACACTGGACAAAATGCTACATAACCTCTGCCTCCTCTCAGCATTGTGAGAATATCACCACTTTGTAATCCTATCTGGCTTTTTTACGGTATTTGTGTACATGAGAAAAGTTTTTTACAGCTTACTGATGTGGCCCAGCACCACTAAGTCCTCCTCAGTGATTTCTAAAAATGTTGCTGTGATTAATTGCAAGACTTGTCTTAACTGGAAGGAACTAGGAGTCAGGAATCAAGATGAAATACACCTAATCAGTAAATAACTTGCAGACCCTGGCCAAGATTTTCTAAACACAGGAGCCTAGCACTCACCTTCCTGAATCTAAACATGGAGCATATTTTCATAGCTGCTGATGCACCAGCAGATTTCCCATTACTGGTACCCCAGTGTGTAGGCACATGCCTAACATTGCATTCCCCTCTGATTTTTTCACTTCTAATACCTACATAGATGTGAAGAGCAAAGCGTTTGCACTGATCTCCATAGAAACAATACAGTGCTTTGAAAGAACAAACCATACCATACAATCTAGGAAGCAGATGCTTTAAGCAAAGCTGTGCCATTGGCCTACAGGGCAATAACAAAGGTAATGGAATTTATCCTAAATTTAGAGGAAATTATGTTTTCTCTTCCTTGTCTTCCATTTGCAGAATGTATCACATACCAATAACATCATTAGCCTTTTAAAACGCTCTATGATTCCTTGCAAAGAAAGCACTGTATTTTTAAATGAAAATTTATATTTGAAAAGAACAGCTCCGTGATACAGCCTCAATATTCTTTACAAGTCACTGTTCTTATTCTTAATACTACCACTCTCTTAAGCTGTGGCCTGCTCTTCCATGAATAACAACTGGCATGAGGGTTGTATTTAAAGGCCAACCATGCCCAAGCAGCATTTGAATTTATCACAAAATACTTTAAAAAGTTTTGGGGGAAGGGCCTGCAGTTCTAGAGAAAGAATTACAAAATCACTGAGTTAGAGACTTAGGTCCTCTACCCCTTTGGAAAATCCCTTTATTTGCTTTCTACCTGGTTCCAGCAGACGGCAAACAGGACAGGACCACAACTGGGGCATCTGTGCTTAAAGATTACACCCCAAAATCACATGAAGCTATTACACCCCAAAATCACATGAAGCATGTGGCACCTCAATCAGGCTTTCAGGGTTCTCTACAAACCTCTAGGCAAAGCTCATACTGTGTCCTTCTGGCCAAGGCACTGTCTGCTGTTTGTCCTTTTTATAATAATACTTCAGTGTATCACAGCGATGGTGTCATTAGGGCCACAGATAAACCCCTGCTTTTATCACCCACTCCCCCATGAGCTATCAAAAGGGGATGTTTATTGAAGTCGGGCACCTACCAAACCTGGATTTACTGGAAAACCCAACCTCATTACTTGTCATTAAACACACAAGATTATATCTACACTGCAGGAGCCTAAACATCCCACTTTAGTATTTCACCTCCACATTTAGAAGTCCAAAATTTTGATTCTTAGAAGCCTTGGCAACTACTTTACTCTCTGCATAGGCAGAACACCTGCCCCACCAGGTTTTCCACCCTAAAGTCATGTGTTTTCTCTAAGCCTACCCAGTGACTTAAAAGAGGTTTGTTCCACGTGTATGTATATAAAATCAGCTGGAGGAACTATTGTGCAGAGCTGCCTGCCTCCCCTGCCAATAGCTAGAGATACAGCAAAATGCAGCAAGGAAACACAGATGACATTTTTTTCTCAAAAAAGGTTTACATTTCCTTTTGCAAAATGCTTCTATTTTTATTCACATTTTAACCTCTCGGTCACTTTTTAAAAGACTTGCTTTTCTGCATAATTTAAAACTGCAGCATTTCCATATGAAACTGAAAAACAAGCATCTACCGAAACCAATCCCATTTTTCCTTGCCTTTTCCACAGCGGGGTCACAACATCATCCCAACCAATTGGGTGTGCTTGTGCTCAGTGGGGTGGCGATGGGGAGCCTTTTAAAAGAAGAGAGCAAACAAACCATTTCCCAAACATTCTGGCTAGGCTGCTTAGCCAAAACCACACCGTAATGTGGGTCACAGCTGCAACCAGCCATGTGCTGCCACAGGCTTTCACCCAAAGCGCTCTGAAGTCTAGAGAAAAATATTATTGATTACAGCAGGCTTTGGATGAAGCCAGAGCAGAGGAAACAGAACTGATACTTATCATAAGCAAAGAGGTTGTTTCTCTTTCCTGCCTGATTGATTTTGTCATTCATTTGTGATTCCTTACTATTTTCTCCTGTACAAGGATCAGCTAGAGACCCTCAGAGACAGCAATTGATCAGGAATCATGGTTGAATTTTATGTTTACCACCAGCCCTTGTTTTGTTTGAGCTCTTAAAACAAATGTGATTCCAAACCCTTTCTCATGCCCAAATCCTGCAACAACACATACCTTTAACTTTGCAGGCAGTTGTTTGTCAGTTCTGGATTCAATAGGCACGTAAAATAGCTGTACAAGTTCCTGCATGTTTGGAACCTTAAGTGCTCACAGTTCTATTAACAGAATTAATTAGCACAGACTAATCCATGAGGAAAAATCAAACTAGGGGTTTAGTTTTGTTTCCTTTAATTGTAAAAATGAAGAAGCAAACAAAATCCCTAAAAATACCCTTTATTACCAGAAGATCTCATCCTTTTACAGGGATCTCCCAGAACCACTTCTGCTCTCTGAAGGCTTATAGCTCCTGGCCTGCAGAACACTCGTTTTGAATCCCCTTAGCTAACGCAGGCATGCAGTTCATTGGGGAAAATGTAAAAGGTTTCCTAACCTTCATTCGTAGGAAGGTTCCCTTTTCCTTCATCCTAACACATAAATCCATATTTGCTCTTCATCTGACAAGCCTGTGAAGGGCTTATATATCCTTACAGGACTATCCAAGGTTCTATATATCTCTCATCCTGCTTTGCAATCCCAATTGTACACAAGGCTTAAAGTTTCAGATCCATCAAGCTGTCATTCCTGCTATCCGCATGTAGAGAGGTTTTGGCTCGAGTTTGAAGTTTATGAGCTAGATTAAATCAGTGCTAACATCAGGTTCACATTTAATTCTTCAGAATAGCCCTGTTCTTACAAGATTTTGACCTCAGCAAGACAAGAACTCTGGGAGATGAGCTCCTCTCATGAGGTTTCTGAGGTCTCTAATGGTGGAAATCTCCTAAGATACATCCTGATGATTTATCCCATCTTATAAACACATGACAGAGCACAGAGGATTACGGCTGTCTCACTGAAAGCCATAGGAATACACATCTACAAATCCATAAGTCTTACCCCACAAAATGCAGGGAGGTACTGGATTTGGGGGGGTCAGGCCCATTCCCAGTTCTAAAGTACCAACGCTTCCCAGGAAAGCGTGATATATTGGTAGGACCCAGCACACTTTTTTCTTTATCAGCTATGAAAGCTTGTATGAGATTTAATATTCCTTTTTATTATCAGTTGTAAAATGTTGTTCAAAAACTTAATAAAAAGCAAAATCTAAAAAACAGAGAAGACACTTCTGAGCCAAGTTCATCCAAAGTCTAAGAGAGACATCTGGGAGCTTACTGCAAATACTTTACAGCAATATCCATCCATTCATTCATTCATTCCAGTTTTAAAGGAATTGGATTCAATTATGTTTTCACCTTTTCTGTGTTTTTTTCCTGTCAGTGGTCTAGTGAGCAAGTTTGCTGGCAACGGTATTTTCAGGGGGAGTGACCCCTACCCAAGTACCAGAGAACTCTCTTAGAAAGTTTTAAGTACATTTGCTGTGAATATTCAAACCGGATGCCTGCTCCTAAATGCTACGTGTATCCAGTCAGAGAGAAGTAGCCTCTTTGACCAGTCAAATCTACACAACAGACCTTGAACACATGGCACAGGCAGGGAACAAGGGACGGATCACTCGTTACTCAGGGAGCAAACACAGTCCGAAGGGCCACAGGGACAGCTTTTGCCTGCTCCGTCCACGCCACACTGACACAAATGGGAATATCAGTGCTGATGTCTGTGGAAATGGGTCACACCTTCAGGAGCAAGGGAGAAAAGGAGGCAGAATAAATAAATGGTTTATGTCTAATATTTTCAAAAGCCAAGCTGAGGCATGTGTGGCAAAATGCATGGGAGGCTGAGCCTCCTTGCAGGCTTGCGATGATGCTGATGCCACTGAAAATCAAGAGCCTGCTCATCCAAGCTCAGCAGCCAAAGGCAGCTGAATATGCAAGTAGAGACACTCCCATATGCATCTTTGGCTACAGAATACGGCCCCTATCCCAGATAATAGCTAGGCTGGGCATTCCTACACTGAGGAGGGTGTTCATCTTCTTATTTTAAAGGGGCATTCACTGATAGGATGCCCCTCCTTTATGTGACTCCAAGGGGGAGTCAGGCTCACGTAGCTGTGATGCACACAGCTGAGCGAGTATCCACTCAAACTTTACAGCCACATCTGTAACCTTTCAGGGCACTACAGTTTCTTGCCAGACTATGCAGATAAAGGAAAGAATGTACTACACAGGCTTAGGTCATAAGAGCTGAATGTACACACGTAGGGGACATCAGTACAAAGGGCCGGATTCTCCAGCCATTATCTATCAGCCCAGCTCCATATCAGGGTTTCCCAGTTTTCAATCATTTGGCCCACAAGTGCTTCCAAACAAGGTTCAGAATGATTTCCTCAGCCCAGACTGTTTACCCTCCTGATGGGAAGGGGGGGTGAGTTGAAACATCTAGAGAAAAAAGAGATTTAAATGCTGTTTTGTTCATGCTATGCTGCTGTCCAAACTAGTATTTTCACTGAATGTGGTCCGGCTTAGAATATCTGCTTTGAAGAAGCCATCAGAAACAGCACGGAACATGTCTAGGTAAAGGTTGCTCTGGTGGGATCCATCCACTTCCTAGTACAGATTAGATCAACCAGAGAAGTCAGCTAGACTATGCTGGCTACAAGGAGGCTCCCTGGAAATCGTCTGATAAATGAAGATAGAAACTTTTCCATTCCCTAAATAATCCTCCATAAGGACTATTTGGGAAAGACTGAGTTTAGACGGGGGTGGGTAAGAAGGAAAGGCACAGGTAGTGCAACAGCTGTGTGCTATTTTAAGCATATTTTACAAGGAGAGCCATCCGCTGGTACCACATCCATCATATTCAGGCTTTCAAAGCACCTAAACTAGGCTGCTGCTCCGATTAGCCCTTTGGGCAAGCCTTCCTCTTACTGCCCTTTGACTGTACAGACTCCCTTTCGCACCATAAGATGAATAAAAGCTGGCTAACAGCCTGGAAAATACAGCATCAGCTTAGTCAGTGCTCTATCTCTTCCATCAGCTGGACAGATCAAACAGATACTGCTGGACAACTGATTTCTGTTAGCAGAGATAGTTTAATGCAGGTTTGCATCCCTCCTCCTTTATCCTTAGATAAATGGCATGACAGAAAGCAAAATTGCTTCCTGTCCTCCAAGAAAACCTAATGGGAGGAAAAAAATCGAATATGTTCATATCATTGCCAATAGCTGTATTAACTTCAGTTGCAGCAATATGTTCTGGATGAAAGGGACAAGAGATAAAAGTAAGCGGATATATTACCTCTCCATCTCATGCCAGATGGGCAGATTCTTTTCTCAATACGTTCTGCTGAAAGCTGTGGCCCAAAGGCGTAACCCCAGTGAAGAGCAAGGGCCTGACTCACCTTGCCAAGGCTGGGTACCTACACCACAGATACTGACCTCTGGGTGAGCCTAAGAGACTCACTTTACATTGACCTCATCCTAAAGCAGACACCTATAGCAGGCTGGATTGACCCTAGAAGAATCTTGGTTGCTTCTTTGGCCACACAAGAAGTCTAGATGTGACATCTCTATATAGACTTCTACAACAAACGTGCCCAAAGGCAGGTGAGGTGAATGCTATTACAGGTATTAATTAGGCATGGAGTCAATGCTCAAAAAGAACTGTCATTATTATGTTACAATTATATCAAAAGATGGAACACCTAAGAAGTATCTCACAATTTTTAGTCCTAGAATAGAAATAAAAAATAGTCATCCCAGACTTTGCTTTACCAGTTTTTCTTTCCTCCTTTTTACTTCTGGCTGGGCCAGAACCTTTTTTTTTTTTTCTCTTGTGGTGCCTAATTAAGCTCTCACATAATATCACTGCTCCTGATGATGCCAACCAGTGAACAAATATGGCTCCTAATACTTTGATGTTCCATGTTAGACCCAGAGGTAGCCAAGAAACACAAACAGGTATAAAAAGAGCTTAAAAATGTAATTGTGCCTGTGTTCTCAGACAGCACTTTTCTATCTCATGGCTGAAACGGGCTGTCTGAAATGGGGGTATTTTCCAGTGTGGGAAACAAGAACAAAATAGTAGCAATCTGAGCTGCTAGATTTCGCCCTCCCCTTTAAATTCTAAATGTTCCTATCTTGCATTTTTCAAGTCCATTTTCAGCACACCAGCCACCCCCTTTGCAGATAGTAGATTTCACTTTTTTGTTCTTAAAAACAACTGTCCAATTTCACCCCGATTTCATTTCATCGGCAACTGCAGAATTAATCCCAGGGGTGATTTGTGTCCAGTGACTTCCCGCTAAAAATGCAACGTGTTTTGCAAGCTTGGACAACGATTGCTAAAAGCAAGGGGCCAGATTCACCTTGGCATCACTCTATTCCTACGCTGCCATAATAGCACTTTAATCAACAAGCAGAACTGGCATAAAGCACTGATGCATCAGGCCCATCATATAGAGTACACCCACTTAATCAGGTAATCAACTTAATCAGGACACTTCCCAAGGAACCAAATTAAGCCTAATGACACCAAGTGGCAAGGACTGCTGCTTAATTGGGATAGTAATTCTGCTTATGGTAATTGGGATGCCTGCAGGTGATTAAATGGTACTGAGCTAAGAAGAGACAATCTCAGTGATGCTCAGAGGCTGTCAGTGATTTGTCTCTCCTCAAAAGCCTCTGTCAACAGCAAATCAGCAAAACAAAACTTTTATAATCCTCCCATTTGGGCACTGTTTGAACAGAGTATTTCAAGATGGAAAGAGGAACGTGGAAGCAGAAGGGGAAAACGCCCTATAGATTCCTTAGGTTAGTCTGAATCCAGCACTCGGGCTAGTATAAAAAAAAACCCACCCCAAACAACAACAATGAAAGAACCAAAACAAACCAAATACTGAGAGCACTTTGTAGACAGATCTGGGGGAGACATAACTTTCAGTCTCTAAAAGCCACTTTCTGCCTGCCTTTTCCAACAGGCCCGTCGCTGATGTTTCACTGCACAAGTTCAGCAGAACCGCAGTATTCAGGGAAAGCAAGGGCCTCCTACAGATAAGAGGACACATGCAAGGAGGGCTCCCAGAACTGCTTCCCATGATTTCCCATCCTATTTGAGAGGATGAATCAGAAATGAATGACTGGCAAAGTACAACAAAAGAGATGTCTGAAAATCACAATTTAAAAATATTTATTTCAAAAAGGACTTTTTAAACATCTCTATTTGCTATCTGAAGTATGCATGAGATGTTCTAAAGTTACAATCTGCCCTTCCTTTGAAATAACTGTTGGAAATCATAAAGGCCTGCTGGAACTAGGTCACTGATAAAACAGCAGCCTCCAAAGTCACCACAAGGAAGTGGAGAAGCAATGTTTTCAGAGTCCATACTTAAAAGATTGTCTCAAAGTGCTTTTTACTTTCCAGTGGCCACTTTGGACCACACAATTAGTCAAAATGGAGAGTCTCACAGAGCACTCCATTTGGGAAAACATGGGGATGAAGTGCAGTTTCTTTTACACAGCTTGTTTATTTGCAAAAATGGAAAACATCTTGTTTCCTTTCACTTTTCCTCTTTCTCTCTTATAATGTCTGCCTGGCCATCAAACCTACACAGATTGATGGTATATTTGTAACTCCTTTCTTCATGGTTTTACATTCAGATACACCACTGTCACTCCTGCTCCCCCACCCCAAGCAGTAGGCATTAATGGCCTCCCCCACCGGGAGGCTGTGTTTTAGAGAGCACTGCTGCATCAAAAGCTGTGTGTCCCCACAGCCGTCCTGAGTGAAGGACAGTCTTTAAGCCCTCTGCTTTCAGAGATTTACCCAAGGGAAGAAGAGTGTACCTCTCTTTTTTAATTATTTATTTTAGAGTGAAGAAAAGCCAGTTCAACCCACGCATGGATTTGCACCCATGCCTCCCCAAAATTTGCATGTGAAAGGGAGAGTTTGGAAGTTTCACATAGAGTTTTGGAGCCAGAATTTAGGCAAACTGGATCTCATCCATCCATGAGCCAGGGAAGGTTTAGATTGGATATTAGGAAAAGTTTCTTCACCAAAGGGGTTGTCAAACACTGGAACAGGCTGCCCAGGGAAGGGATTGAGTCACCATCCCTGCAGGTGTTTAAAAGGTGTGTAGGTGTGGTGCTGAGGGACATGGTTTAGTCGTAACTTGGCAGTGTTAGGTTAACGGATGGATTTGATGATCTGAAAAGTCTTTCACCCAAAACAATTCAGAAACTGCAGAGAGGGAACCAGGAGCTGTAAGCAATGGCTGACAGAAGCCAAGGACCCTCTGCTACTTTTGCCTTAGACAGCTGAGATCACCTCCTCAAAACCAGTGGTCACCACAGCATTGAAGCCAAGGAACCACATAAAAGATGCTCTTCTATTGCTTGTAATGTAAGCCCCTGTGAATTCGCAAGTGTACTGCTGTGTTACCTGGCTTTCATGGCAACCCCCATTGCTGCCCCTACTCAGGGAAATCCTCATGCAGTGTTAATCATATTCACACAATCACAGAACATCAGGGATTGGAAGGGACCTCGAAAGATCGTCTAGTCCAATCCCCCTGCCGGAGCAGGAGCACCTAGATCAGGTCACTCAGGAACGCGTATTCGACAATTGTCTCCTTGTGGCTTGACAGCGTCCCTCCACTTTTCTTCCAGAAAGGCAGATTTGTATCCTGCTACTTGTTTTCCTGGGCTTTGCTATGACTTTCATCGCATACTTCATGTTTCAATGTGTTCAATACCTACCTGTATGCTTCCACGTAGGCTCTTCTTTACATGACACTTACTACTGAATATTGTCACGGATAACTCTGTCTTACCTCCAGGAGTGTTTAATCTACTTGTTCCTGATTTATAGCCTTGTCATGTTATTAGCTTCATTAGAGGAATGAAACAGCAGAACTTTGGTTTCTTTGATCACAGGCTGATCTACAGAACACCAGGCATGCTGGCAACAGGTGGGGAAAGCCTAACCAGAAGGGGAAGAAGGATCCTGAGAGAAGATTTATCAGGGCTCATTGAAAGAGCTTTAAACTAGGATGGAAGGGGGATGGGTATGAAACTGGGATTACTAAAGTGGAGCCTGGAAACAGCATGCCAGTGTCCGTGGGTGAAAGTATTAGCAAGGTCTTGCAGTCCGTTGTCTCAGTGGAGGTGAGGGATGGTGATCCATGTGGTAGCAAAGACATGAGGAATAGTAATAGGCTGCAACTACAGAAGGGTCTAAGCACAGTCAAGTAGGATATGGGGCTCGTCCCCCAAAAAAAGTGGCAGGACAGTTAGCCCAGCTGAAGGGCATCTACACAAATGTACACAGCCTGTAGAACAAACAGGGTGTGCTAGAGGCAACTGTACAACAGGAAAACTATGATAGAGTTGCCATCACAGAAACATGGTGGGATGGCTCACATAACTGGAGTGCTGCGACTGATGGCTACCAACTTTTCAGAAGAGACAGGCAAGGAAGGACAGGCAGTGGGGTGGTCCTCTGAGTTAGGGACAGATTTAAATGTCAGGACCTTAACAATGTGAATGACCCTGTTGAGAGTTGATGGGTAAGAATCAAGGGGAAGGCCAATAAGGCAGACATCATGGTGGGAGTTTGTTACAGACCCCTCAACCAGGATGTAGAGGTTGATGAAATATTCTATAAACAGCTGGCAGAGGTCTCACAATTACTTGCCCTTGTTCTCATGGGAGACTTCAACTTCCCAGACGTCTGCTGGAAATACAACACATCAGTGAGGGAACAGTCCCAAAGGCTCTTGGAGTGTGTGGAAGACAACTTCCTAACACAGCTGGTGAGAGAGCCAACCAGGGAAAGCACCCTACTTGACCTGCTGCTTGTTAACAGAGAAGGTCTTGTGAGGGTTGTAAAGGTTGGAGGTCTTCTTGGGCAGAGCAATCATGAAATCATAGAGTTTTCAATTCTTGGAGAAGCAAGATAGGGAGCCAGTAGACTTGCCACCTTGGATTTCCAAAGGGCAGCCTTTGGTCTGTTTAGGAACATGGTTGAGAGTGTCCCTTGTGAGACAGTCCTGAAGGGCACACAGGTACGCAGGAAGGCTGGTTCTGCTTCAAGAATGAATCCTTAAAGGCACAGGAGAAGACCATTCCCAGGTTCTATAAAACAAGCCGACGGGGAAGCCTGGCTCAATAGAGAGTTTGGCAGGACTGACCTCAGGAATAAAATGAAAATTTATGATCTCTGGAAAAGGGAGTCGGTAACTTATGAGGAGCACCAAGATCTAGCAAAGATATGCAGGGGGAAAATTAGAAGGGCCAAAGCTCAAGCAGAGCTGAACTTGGCCACTACCATTAAAGGTAGCGAGAAGTTGTACTTTCAGTATATCGATAGAAAAAAGAAGACTGGGGAAAATGTAGGGCCACTGACAAAGGAGGTGGGTATCTTAGTGGTGGAAGACACAGAGAAAGCAGAACTACAGAACACTTTGTTTCAGTCTGCACTGCTAAAACTGTTCCCCCATGAATCCCAGACCCTGGAGACAAGGAGGAAGACCTGGAGAGAGGAAGATTTTCCCTCTGCAGAGGAGGACTG
>VZTM01022032.1:231426-243517 GCA_013400555.1 Jacana jacana | reverse complement strand
GGACACTCCAGAAGGCTGTGCTGCCATCCAGCGTGACCTGGACAGGCTGGAGAGCTGGGCAGAGTAGAACCTAATGAGGTCCAACAAAGGAAGTGTAGTGTCCTGCACCTAGGGAGGAAGAAATCTGGGCACAAATATAGGTTAAGGGCAGACCTGCTGGAAGGCACTTCTGCAGAGAAGGATCCATGAGCCAGCAGTGTGCCCTTGTCACCAAGAGGGCCAGTTGGATCCTCGGCTACATAGGGAAGAGTGTGGCCAGTAGGTCAGGGGCGGTCATCCACCCCCTCTACTTTGCACTGGTGAAGCCACAAGAGGAATACTGCATCCAGTTCTGGGCTCCCCAGTTCAAGAAAGACCATGAACTACTGGAGAGAGTCCAGAGTAGGATAATGAAGATGATTATGGGATTGGAGCACCTGGGAGGGCTCCAATCTATTTGAGGAAAGGCTGAGAGAACTGGGACTCTTTAGCCTGGAGAAGAGAAGGCTGAGGGGAGACCTTATTAATGCATACAGGTATCTGAAGTGTGGGTTGAAGGAGGATGGAGATGGACTCTTTTCAGTGGTTTCCAGTGATATGACAAGGGGCAGTGGGCACAAGCTGGAACATTCCATTCCTTCCAATACAAGTTCCACTCAAATAAGAGAAAAAAGTTCTTTCTGGTGAGGGTGACAGAGCACTGGAACAGGCTGCCCAGGGAGGTTGTGGAGTCCCCTTCTCTGGAGACCTTCAAGACCCACCTGAATGCAGCCCTGAGTAACATGCTCTAGGCAATCCTACTTTGGCAGGGGAGTTGGACTAGATGATCTCTAGAGGCCCCTTCCAACTCTGACAATTCCATGATTCCTTGAGTGTGTGTGGTGTGTGAAGGCAGAGGGCAAATTCACATTCCCGTTTGCCTTTTTCCAGTTGCCAAAAAAAGGACTACCAAAGGAAAAGGTAAGAGAATGAAGCCCTAAGAGATGTATTCCTAAGTCTCTAAACACCTCCAAATGGGCAGACCTCTGCCCAGTTGTGCTTTCCAGATTCAGTCTACCACACGACCGCCAACAGGGAACAACCCTGACACGTTTCCAAAGCTACAGTATTCGCTTCCTGATTCCTACTGAGCACTCCCAGCAGGAATTTTCCCTGCCAGTTCTAGCAGGCTCCAGGAAGTGATCAGAACTTGCACAGGTTAATTGTTCTTAGCTAAAATCTTCCAATATAGTCAGAGAGGCTAAGAGAGCACTGTCGCAGTGGTGTTTGTTGGGAGATGCAATATGCCACGTGACTCATCGACTTGGCGCTCCCCCTCTCTCCGCTTTTGCCTGTTTTGCCTCACGCCCAACGAAGCCAAACTTGCAGAGCAGTTGCTGGTGAACCCAGCGAGATGACCCCCTTCACATTAGTGCTTACAAAATACAATAAATAAATTTTAATAAATATATCTTCAAATCAAAACCATTTTGAGTTGCTTAACTGAGTGCATATCTAGTCCTTTGTACACATATTTGTACAAAGTGTTGCCTGTAATTTTAAAGATGCTTGCCTCAGGGAGGTTTCGTTTTTCCATTGAAGTCCCCTTGATTTACTGTACGCAATATGTTACAGCTTCCTTATTTGCTCCTTTGGGACAGTTACTGACAGTAAATCTCTATTAAAATATTCTTCCATATGGTTGCATGAAAATTTTATTGCAGTGAGCCTGAGGCTGAAGGTCACAGCTGAGTAGCTGCAGTTAAGTATTGCAGTCTATGGACTCTGAGGTACATCTGTTCTGGGAGCTGGAGCAAAATTAGAATTTTACTGTCAATAGCAGTTCTCCAAAACTAGTTCCATTTGTTTACCATTGCAGGCCCATAACAAGGCAGTACCCACCATATACGTGTTACAGGCCACTGTGGCTACATGATTTAGGTCTTTAGCTCCAATCCAAAAATTACAGAATCTGGAGGTCGCTGGAGAGAGTCCCTAATGTATATTTCACTTACAAGACATGAAAATTTAATTTTCTCTCACGTGACCTGACTCTATCGCTTGCTTACACGCTTTTTGGCATGGGCTTCCCTGTTCATTGAAAGCTTTTCTGGGCAGTACATCACACAAACTTTACAAGTGATACAAAAGTGTGATTTTTAATCGACTACTTACAAGCAAACGGCCAGCTAGAGGAACACCTTGCTGTTGCCCGCACAACCGGATGGCAAAAAGAACCCTGTAACATCGTCTGGCTGCATCATCTGGATGCCGCCGATCTGCTGGTCAGTAGGTCAGGCTCCTGTTGTAGAAATGCCCGTGATTTGTACAACTTGGAAAGCTGTTTGAAAACAACATTCCGCTGTGGAGGACCGCAGAGTATTGGAGTGTTAGATTGCTCTAAACATTACATTTAGCAATTGCCGCCAGGGTCAGCCAAATGTTAATCTACTGCTTGTATTTGTTTGAAATAAAAAAGGAAACATCTAGGCATATTTCTAAGCCCATCTTGTTTAGCAATATGACATCTATCAAAATGGCTCCGAGCCAAACCAGGCCTTTCCAATATGAGGCATAATTTTGAATGTCTAAAAGAGAAATCAAACCTAAAATGCATTTGTGATTTTAACCCACGTTAACAACATTTTTTAAAAGGTTACAGCATCCAGTTTGATGGCATTGTGGAAAACTGCCAGCCAAGAGATCTGAGAAGGTCAGGAACGGAGTGAATTTTTGAGACACTAAAACCTGTTAGAGAAATGCAGTAATTTGGAGAACAATCAGTGGAGCTCCAGTCCCCTGGGGACCTGGACTGGAGATGCCATTGAAGGGCATCTTAACCACTGGTAGCACTTGACCTGACCTTTTGGGATAGAGGCAATTTTCTGAATGCAGTCACTAGACAGAAGAGTTGGCAGAGGAGGAGGTGGGGAAAGTATGATTTATGTGGTCTATTTGCAAATGGTAATCTCTAGTGAAACTTGTATCACTGTTGCAAACTAGTTTCTTGAGCAAGGAGATGTGATGACTGTTTAGTATCACCTTGATACGTGCTCAACTAGGTATTTTCTGAAGCAAAAGATGAACACTACTGCATGCTCAGCCTCAGCCTAAATTCATGATGTTACTGTATGTATGGAGACAAGGATACCTTGGAAGCCTACTGGATTTTTAAAATTTTTTTTAACCACAGCTATTTCTAGACTGATGTCTGTGCAAGAATGTTCTTCCGCATCTAAACCCAGGCATGGCATATACGGCAAACGTTGAATAGCTAGAATTTCAATTTCCAACCTCGCTGTTAATTGCTCTCTTAAAATCTTGTACAAGTTAACTAACTGTTAGCTCTCCACTGAAACTGTTACACATTTCCACATCCACAATGTACACCTGGCTCATGGGGAAGTCGTTTCCCTTTTTGGTGTCCAGGCTGTAAGGCATGAAGAGCGGCTTGGCTTGATGCCTCATCAAACCGCAGATGAAGATACCTTTGGAACTGGTGATCAGCTCCCTGGCAGTATGTGACAGGTCTTGTCATGATGACAATAACACACTTCAATCAAAAACAAGGGACTGTTTTGAGCTGGGAAGGGGCTGTCTTTAAGCAATCACCTGGGTACCAGTTATTGGTTCATTATGCATTTTAAACAATTCAGAAACCTATCTTGCAGCAAAGACACCTATCATGGTTGTACAGGTAAAAGTTAATACTCATTAGATGTTTTGGTACTCACAGGCTTAATTATTTCACTTGAATCTTAATTTTCAAACTAGGACAGACATAAACTTGCCATAATATTTTACCAAAATAGACATGTACTATGAGGAAGTGAAACGAATTCCCCCCCACTCTCTCCCACGCCCTGACAAGCCAATAAAAATGATATTAGGTGATTAAATGTAGAAATAAAAAAAGGAGGCAGACATAATGATAAGCTGTAATGAAGTTAAACAGCTGGCAGACTCCTTGGTGAATTTGCCACCCGATGACTTGTACTAAGACACAGGCAATGCCCCCAGCTCACCGCTCAGACAGCAGCCCCTGAAATACACACTGAACATTGCCTCCCATTCATTAATTGGCTTGATGGAAACCGTCTCCCTTGTTCTAAGGACAGAAAACATCGATTTCATATGTGTGCATCTGGGAAGAAAAAACAAGAGGAACAACCCACAGTCCTCTAAAAACCCCACAGTAATACAAGATTAATACTCCTGAATGAATTCTGGGGAATTTGCAGATGGGGATTAGACTCACAAACACCAGTCTCATGTGAAAGACATAAAGACTTTGCTTCTCTTTAGCTTGGGAGCAATTTTGAAATACAGGAATTTGTCCCTTCTCACTGACTTCCAGCATAAGGTAAGACTAAGGAGAGAAGGAAAATTGACAGGAGAGCCAATGTTCTCACCACCCGATTTACTACTGACCACTGAAATTCCATTCCCATTTACTGTTTATAATAAATACCAGCAAGTTCAAATCCAGAGCCTTCCTTGCTCTGGTCACTGGCTGCATTCCCACCATTTAATGTCATGTCAGCACCGCGTGCAGAATAAGCCCAGGGGATTTGCCTCCACAAAGCCCCCCGCCCACACACTGTGTATAAGCACCTGTCTTGTCCAGGACTTCTCAAAGCAACACACACACTTAAGTGTTTGGAGGCTCAGAGGTGGTCGATGTCTGTACCTCTCCCTTTGTCTCCAGCCCTACCCAGTATGGGGCTGCAGGATTGTGGGGCCCTGAGGCAAGCCTTGGCTCATTGCAAAACAAGTGGATCCTCAATGGCTATCAACACAGCATTACAAAGCAGAATCACATCATCTTACAGCTACTTCTCCCCTCCACTGGACACAGCTTTCTACTACCTTGGAATATAATGCTTGGCGGGAACTATGAGTAAATATTGCTCTTTGTAGGGCTTTTAAAGTGAAGCTCAGTACAAAGGTCTATGTTATCATCTATGTGTATGCCTGTTGACCTACGCTTTTCTCTCTTCATCTGCCCATCTTTTATACACACAACAATTGCATAGGGTGCTAGCATCAGGGAGGGGGAAAAGCCCCATCCTTTCTTAGAATTACCCGCTCCATTAGGAATTGTCTTTTGCTATTTAAAGGGTGTTTTGATGAAGAGGGATGGCTTCTCCTTAAGTATTCATATTTGCTGTATTAATGATGACAACTTCTCACAGACCAGTGGAGCAAGGAGCTTTGCTGAGTACCAGCATGAACCAACTAACAACTTTGTACCATTCATTCCCCCTTCAAGTTCCCACCCTCCACAGAAATAATATTAAAATATTCTCAGAAAACACAATTTGGATTCTCTATAGACATTTTTTTCCCATAAGACTAAGCCTGCACTTCTCTTTCTTAGGACCCACAGCTGGGAGAAGAGTTTGACTCCTGCCAGCTTGTATTGCAGAGCTGGAGTCTGCCCCAACAAGTGGGACATCCCTATGCTTCAAACAGTTTTGTTGCTCATCTCTGAATTAGTTTCTTTTTTCCCTGCTCTAAACTCTTCCAAAATCCTCCACTTTATACTTTACATCTTTCCCCATCTGTCTGCTAGTGCATCACTATTCGTTTTTCTTAAATGCGCCATTCTCCCCACATTCTGCTGCTCGTTATCAGACCTCATTACCTCTAACACCTTGTTCCTGACCCTTGCTCTGGCTCAGCTGTCTTCTCCTTTCCCATTCCTCACCCTTCTTCTTCGCTCTCTCCCTTTTGCCCCCTGTTTCCCCTTGCCTGCCCAGGTCACCTCACACCCCCAAAGCAGGGTACACAGTGGCTGGCCCTCTTCCCCCTCACCCAGACCTCTTCCCATAAGCACAAAATACATACAGCAGGAGGGGTCTTAGACATGTATAAAAAGCTTAATGCACATAAATAAAAGCAAGTGGGTGACTAATTTATTTTCTCAGTATCTATTAAATTCAGCATCAACTGCCCTGGACATATTTAGGCTGGAAATTAGAAGAAGTTTTATAACCACAAGAAGAAAGACAGCCTCTCAGTAGGAATAGTGAGGGCAAGAAACCTAAATGGTTTCAAGATGGAACCAGATAAGTGTTTGAAAGACATCATATGATGTGGTTGCCTTCAGCAGCAGGGGACGGGACTTGATGACTTAGGAAGTTCCTTTCAGTCTTAATACTTATCTTCCTGTGTGGGCCAAATGTCACCCACGGCAGTCTGCGGACGAGCCCTACGGAGACAAGGCACAAGAAGGGTGGCCACAGGCCTCTGCCGGCTGCAGTCACCCTCCCAGCTCCAGCAGGCAGATGTACTGGAGCGCAAAAGGAATGGGTAATACCTGAGCACCATGGCGAAACACTCTAAAGTAAGTTTCAAAAGGATGACAAAGTGCTCAGGCTACTCAGATGTGACTGTCATGTGCTGTAATTCCCTCTCTGCTTCTCCTCTGCACAGAAGAGGACAGCAGCTAATAACTTTTTCACCATTTCCAAAACTTGCCAGCCTTTGGTTAGGAAAGCTTAGGTTCTGCAGCAGTCAAGGGGTATTTGCTCCACATGCAAGGTTTCAGAGGAATTTACACACTGATTTATAAAGTAAAATTACACTTAAAAGTAAAATCCAAGATCATCTGCTGGGTTCAGTCGCATGCATACTTGTAGGGCGGCTGCAGAATGAGGGCTCCCAGACACAGCCTGGGCACCAGCTCACTCTTAACTGCCACCAAGCCAGAAGATCTTTACAAGTTACCCTCTCTCAGCTGTGCTTTCCTTGATAGCAGTCCCCACTTGCAAGCTCAAAATGTGCTGGCTTAAGTCTTTATCAGAAGGTTGATTTTAGCATCTTCAGCCACAGAAATACAAGCTGATACGTTTTGCCTTACAACAGCAGTAGGCTACCGGCGTGCGGGCAGAGGCTCACAGAGGCTCAGCTGAAGGGAGGGAACTTGTTCAGCTCCCTCAGTCACCTGCCCAAAATTGCCACAAGTGTTAGCAGCTGGGGATGACATGGTCAGCAGTGATGCTTGGAGCGCAGGTTGACATCTGTGAGGCTTCTAAGACCTCCATAACACAACCCACAGAGCCCTGTCAGACCAGCTCTGTCTGTCATTTGTTATTTGGTCCTTCGCCTGCAGTTCCTTTTGAAGCTTTAAAAGCTTTTGTTTTTGATAGTAAAAGGATATTTGTGCCTTGCCTGTGGAAACGTCAGGCCCCGTATTGTTCAGTCCACAATAAAATATGTGTTTCAGTTTGATTTATTGCTCTCAGTTTACTTTGCCTTAAGTTGGCAGCATTTCCTGGTTTGGATTTTGGTGATGGCTTTACAGTTCCTTTTTCTGTATTAGGGCAGCCAGTTTTATGTTTGTTATTCCAACTCCAGGACTATATTCAAAATGACTAGGAGTTGTAGTGTTTGAAATTTGATTATTTACAGCAATGCCTCTACTTGTGAAGACATTTCCAGTAGAAACTGTCTGAAAGCAGACACATGGACTCAATTGAAGACATGTTTTTAAAGTTACTTTTTAGAGGAATGCATCCTTTTGGCCACTTCGGAGCTTTTAAGGGTTTGCTTTTTTACAGTCAAATTATATTTAGTCAAAAAAACAGAAAACCACAACACCGAGCAGGTTTCAAAATGCAAGCTGCCATGTGAGCCACCAGCGGGACAGCCAGGCCCAGATCTCCTTCCCTTGGGCAGACCTGTCCCCCACACCACCCACTGCCACCCTTTGTGTCCCCCTCCTGCCAGCTGAGCTTCCTCTGGCTGTGGCTAGTGTGGGTTGGAGGCAAAGCTAGCCAGCCCACATTCACTTCTCCCTTGCTGATGACTCTCAAGGTGCCTATCAGGTGCTTGCAAGCCTTCATACAGCACCAATGGATACAGCACCAGGCTGGGTGGGTGAGCTTTTGTCCCACTTCCCAAGTAGTTTAGTTTCCTACCAGCAACGCGTGAATGAAGACAGCGGGCTGCACGCAAGTGCCTTGTGATCTGCAGCCTGGCACGGACATTTCCCAAGGAGATGAGATGGCCTGAAATTCCAACTCAGGGCTCTCGAGTCTGTCACTGTATTACTATTACCTTCATAAATACAAAAGTCTAGATAAAATGTAACGGAACACAGCCAACGTGGTCCTCAGAAGAAAATAAGAAACTGAGTGGAACAGCTGGCTGGATACAAGTCCAATAAAAACAAGGCATATGCAAAGTTTCCAGACTGGCACAAGTAGATTTTCCTACCAACACAGCGTGCAGGCTTACACCTTTCTGAAAATGTGACAGGAAGCTCATTGAAGGAAGATTATTTGTTGCTTATGTTTGTGGGTTTTGAATTATTTGTTGATGCTGTCTCTTCAAAATGCCATTCCCTCCTGCTACAGTCAATAGGAATCACCAGGGCTGGAGGTAGAGCCCCTATAGTGGAAACCGAATTTTGAAAGAGATTTTCATTAAATAATCTTCATGCTGGCTGGCAAATTCCCGAAGTCATGGGACACACAGCCAGGAAAAGGCATAAATCCTTGGACACACAGATAGAGTGGCTGAAATTCAAATGGATACCAAAGTTGTCAAATCACTCCCAGCAGACTCGGGACAGAGCCAAACCAGATCTCCAGCTTTTTCACTCCCAGAGCGATTGGATGGTGCAAGTCCTCACAACAAAAGTTCCCAAACTCTCAGAGCACTCGTCTCCTGGCAAAAATGAACACCAGACCTACACAGAACAAGATTCCCTCCAAGTACAGTTAGTCTTTAATAAGTGCATCTTTCTTTCCTGAACCAGCACACTTTTTTACGGACCAAGACAAAAAGGAGGACAATCATGGTGACAGGTTATCTGCTTCGTTTACCATCCCCTTTTCTTGGCTGTCAGATTATGAACTAGATGCCTTTTAACATTTGCTTTTGCTTTCTCAATGACACAATAAACTTACGGAGAAAATGGATAAAAGTATTCGAGCAACCTCCAAATATATTTCCTGTCCACTTAGAAATATGAAAACACCCTGCTTCCCTGGTTCAAGCATAGAGGTAACAAAACCTGCTGTATCTCGACTGGCTCTAGAGCAATAGGTTTAGCTGCTTTCCTGGGGTTCTTTCAGCATAGATATGATCAAAAGGCCATAGCAACTCCTTTGAGTTATTTTATATACCACGCACAGTAAATCACTCGGAGCCAACATATCAATGACACAATTGACCATGATAGCTCCTTCGGAGCACTTACAGTTTATCACACCAATGAGGCTGTCACACACGCTCACAAAGCCCACCAGATAAACACCTGTGTTTTAAAAGTCCTTTACAGCACAAGCTTGTGGCCATTTTGGAAATGCTATAACTTTCTTTATCCTTGTTAATTACCGTGCCATTAAACATCTGCTTGATGAACTTCTAGCAGCACCATTCTGCCTGAGAAACTAAGAGGGGATTACCTTCCTTTTTAACAGAGAATGCTACCTTTAGAGGAATAAGGAAGTGGTTTTCATTGTCAGGATTTATTATTTATTTTGTGGTCACATCTTGGGGTCATGTATGACAGACTTCCTTCACTCGCAGCTGAAATCCTATCCTGAAGCATTAATATGCTGCTTTTTCACATTCCATGCTTACTGCTTAATTTGATTTCAAATGGTGTATGTTACTATGGTTCCACTGAAGTGAATGGAAAGAGTCCAATTTATACCATGTAAGAACCTGGCTTTCCGCCACTGAAAAACAGGCAAAATTAAACTTCCCAGAAAAATTTTATCACCACACTCTAAGCCCTTGAAGATAACATACCTAGTGACAAAACCACAAGCGTGTAATTAGGAACAGTGTGACACACTGTGTGGAATCTGGACAACAGCAGTTCAGAAAAGAACATGGGTCAACATTTTTGGTGTGTAACATTTGACATGAGCTTGACTCATGGATTTCCTTCAGAAAGTAGCTTAAATGGCACTGCTTGTGAACACTTGCAAATCCAGCTCTGAAAATTTCTACCAGCCCTCTGTCTTTTCCTTCCATACCAGACCATACTGTCGCAAATGCAGATTTCAGTGTCTAACTTTGGGCATCCACTTTGAAGAAGCTGAAGATGATCTCAAACTTCATGGTCTGGAGCTTGAAAAAAAAAATTACCGACAAACGTCAACATGCCATAAATACACCAGAGTCTGTAATCTTGCCTTGCACTTTTATCAGGACTGAGGACAAGGAAAAAAGACCCTGGTATACTCAATACTAAATTGATACACATTTATATTAACATAGCAGGAAGCTGAAACTCCAGGCCAAGTTGTTGTCTTTCTTAAGGAAAAGCATCGCGTCAGCAATTCCGTTCACTCAATCCAAGGCTGCTTTCATTTCTTGCTTGTTTTGCTATATATTTCTATTGAGGGAACACTTTCTCAGCAGCTTTTAGTCACTTTCTTAAGTGCATTTTATGAGGAGACAAAGTCAAATCACTATTACTTAATTAACACAATTGTGAAGACATCACTCCAGCTACACAATAGCTCTCCTAATCTTGCAGAAGGATGCATGACTTCATTATTGAGTATATTGTTTCCTATAAACATATAAAACCCCTACAATAACAATCCCATCAGCTGAAATGAAGTTATCTGAGAACAGAATTAAACTCTAAATGACCCTTTGCTCCACTCCATAGACCCCTATTAATAATTCTAATCTAATCAGTGTGGATAAATGTACTGTTGCAGCCTATGCCAGGCACTCTGCCAGGAGGTCCTACTGCAGTCCATCTGAATCATTCCAGCCCACAGCTTCTCAGGAGAAGATGCGTCTTGCACGGAGAGGCCACTGGCTAACTTCCTCCTTTGTTATCTTTTAGTGGCAAAGTCATGTCCTTGTAACTGATAGACACTTTTCTTTGTAAATAACCCTGGAGTGACTGATAGAGTGCTTGCCAGACAAAGCCTGTAAATAGCTAGGCATTATTCATGCCAGGCCTGAGAACACTGTGTCACGGCTGACAAATTTATGGTAGATATGAGCTCACCTCTTCCGCAAATATATACTTTCCCAGCAAATTCATCACATGTTTTAATGGCCCCATACTGAATTTGTCAGCTGTCTGTCCCTGCACATTGTTTCCTTTGGATTCCTGTCAAGGATTGTTTGTTAAAATCATCTCCCTCTTCCATCCTTCAGCTGCTAGCCCCAGGAAAGATCAATGATGACACATCTATTGATAATATTTTATATTCAACTATTCGGGACATAAATCATTTTAACAATGCTGATATGTTTATTGAGTGTCTGCTGGCATTGCAATTATATAGAAAGTGATGTCACCCTAAATCTTGGCTTTCTTGGATTGGTTTTTATGTCTTCCTTCCCACTCCCACTCCACTTCATAATTAAAATATGTCACTTTTTATTTTTGCATTCCCACTTTAGAAGCAGTGAGAACTTTGGCATTTTAGAGAAGGTGTGAAGTCCCAGGGTCTCTGTCTCCCATTAAAACCAAATACGTAAAAGCACTTCCCAGCAGTACGTGAAGACACTGCTGCAAGTCTGCACAGATTCCTTGGGAAAAGCAGGATGGAAGGAGGGAATGGTGATGCCCTGCCTGGCATGAACACTCAGCAAGATCTTCTCCATTTCATGCAAACCACTCCACTTGCAGATCTTTATTTCAGATGATTACCAGGATTAACCTGGAAGGCTAAAAAAGTTGCTGTTACTCCTCGCTTTGCAGTCTCCCTTCCTGCACAGCTGCAGCTCCAGGGACACCCAACTGCTGCCCCCATTGCACAGAGGGACCTGACTCCACTGTTCAACTCTAGATATTATTTCGCTTTTTAACTCATGACCACAATGTTACGCAGTTACAACAGTTCTAAAAAAAGATCTAGGGCTTTGCAATTCATTTAAGACTGTTTTCCTCCTTAGCGAGCTTCTGTTAGGCGTACCCAAAGAGAAGAAAGAGAAAGCAAGAGAGTGTTGGCCAGCAGGAAAAGTCACGTTTGTTCCTTGAATGCAACATGTCATCATTCATTAGAGAATACTCAAAAGTAGAGTTTCTCCCAAAAGCAGACAGCAGGCAGGATTTACACTATTCCATCAGCTTTCTAATTTTAGTGCCTTCCTTCCTTCCTTCCTTCCTTCCTTCCTTCCTTCCTTCCTTCCTTCCTTC
>VZTM01022032.1:195424-231309 GCA_013400555.1 Jacana jacana | reverse complement strand
CCTTCCTTCCTTTTTTCTGCAACCCCGTAAACATATAGAGGAATTGATGTTGGTATGTGTGAAAAAACTTTCTAAATGCATAAATACAAAGGTGAAAAAAGCCTGAAGCGGTTTTCATTGGGATGCATATTTTCCTTTCTGTACCAAGACACACAAAGCTGATTTTGTCATTACCAATGATGGGACACACCTCTCAAAGTATGGTTCAAATATGCAGCCAGCTACCTCTGAGGTGTCCCACTAATTTGAAACTTTTATGATCTGCCTTCACAAGCCCATAAAACTGGACAAGAACTCTGATGAGAATTTCAGGCCCTATAGAAATATATCGAGAATAACCGTTTTTCCTGTGGTATATTGGCACATCAACATGTAGATTTAACCTTTCTCATGGCTTTCCAGAACGTGCCGCTTCTAAGGCCAGGTTCAAATTTCATTTATCCCAGTGTAATTTCACTGTGTCAAAAGATATTACTTTAGATCTACATAGACTGAAGCAAGAACACAGCCTGGTCCTTTATTTCAGAGAGTAATGGGCTCAGAAAAGAAGAGCAGATCTGCCAAAAGGGGAGATATTTCGAGCTGTAGTGAAATCTGGATTGTGATTTGGCTTCTGGGTTTGTGAGGGACGCAGATACATTCTGAAATACAAATAGTAAATGTATCTGAAAGACGTAGGAGAACAAGCACCACAGACCAGCAAATATTCCTGGCAGATAATTGCACTTTTGCTTTTGCAAGTTGCCTCGTTCACCCTGTAAATGTTTGAATGAATCTTGGCTGAGTCTCAATTTTTTTAACAACCCCCCCAGACCAGACTACTTTCATATGTTCTCTGGCTTTCTGCAAACATTTTATGGTTTCATAACTCTGAAAGGTATTTTCCTGTTTTCAGTGCTTCCATTTTCCTTAGCACTGAAGGCTGAGATACCTTATACCCTTGTCATCTTTAGCTTAATGGAAATTCTGATAAAGAGGGAAGTCAAGCCTTTTCCATTGGGAATGCAGAAGAAACTCACTACTTACAGGGGGCTTAGCCTAAATTTGACTGAACTCAAAAAGAAACTTTCCGACTTTTCTGGGCTCCAAAATAACTGTGCATTCCATTATAATGACTGTAGGCATAAATCAGCCCTGAGTTATGCCTGTCAGATAACCTGCTAGATATCTGCTTAGTCCCATTTGTGTTCAACAGCTTAATTTATGTACACACTCTTCAGTACCTTGTGTTTATAGGTAGATGACAAAACTTGATACATAAAATTATAATAATCATGGGTTTCACTCTAAACTGCGCCTCCAACTGTTGTGTGCAAGCAGAAGCCAAACATTCCTATCTAAGGTAGGCTCTTAGATCTGACTGAGTTGCTAGGCACTGTGAAGATATGGTGGGAACCAGGCAGGGCAGGGTTTCAAAACGCCTCAGAAAAGGTCACAGGTCTGCCTGACTGGGCAGCTAACCACAGCACCCACTTCAGAAACCTACTCCATCTTAAACTGCCTTTACAATCAATGAAGAGTCACAGCTTTTCCCCTGAGCATCATTTGTTCTAATTGAGACCCCCCTTCTATTCCCATTACAGAGGTACCTGAGGTTTCAGCACACCTTGCAACCGCAAAAGGTGAGAGGGGATGAATCCACACTTACGCAATTGTCCAATGTAACTTATTGGCATATTAATGGCTAAATATGTGTAAGGATTTGAGATACCTTTTGCTTCATCAGGTCTCCTTTAGAAATGTAGCCTTAAATATCTTCAAATTCATTTGTATACAGGGTCTTGTTCTGCTCAGAAAGAGGGAGCCACTTTTCCAAACAGATTTTTAAGAAATGTAGAATAAATCCCATGGATGTCAAAGTTTGATTCAAACTCATTTCTAGGTATTGCCTTGGCTCCGTTCTCACTCACAGAGATAACAATCAGGAGTCGATATACTCGTGCCCATTTAAAAATCTGCCTGAGATCAGGAACAGCCCAGTACACTTATCTAACAAAATAAATTGAAAAGCATGAAGAAAAATGTTAACAATGATGATACATCCTTGCAAGTATATTTGATACATTATTTGGCTGTCTTTATTATCAGGGGAACACAAATGTCTTGTTCACCACAGATTCCAGAATATTTCAAGCATGAATGGGGTATTGTGTTTGTTTTTTGTATTTTCGGGCAGTATCCTGTATGTAGTCATAGCAAACCCAATTCTCCAAAAGACTGTGAGAAACTTAATTTCCCCAGCAATTGTTTACATCCATTTTAGCTTATTCTGCTGAACTCTTCTCTACCAGTTGGGGTTTAGATATTGCTAGTGCTTTTGCACTTTAAAATACAGGAGTGACTGGGAAGAGGGGATTCATTCCCACATTCACTTAGCGATAAACTAAATCATGTGCATTTGTATGATACTTTGGCCAATTCCATTATTTTATACACAAAATGTCATTATGTTCCAAAGTATTATCATTTCCTTTTTTCCCAGACAGTGTCTGTCCGTAACACGCTGTTTTGGAAGGGCTCCCTCCCAGATTCTGGGTATTTCTTCATTTACTGAACTGTTTCTCACCACAAAAATAAAGAAGTAAAAAAAAAAAAAAAGTGACGTGGTAGAAATCCAGGCACAAAATCCAAGAGCACCAGTCACCTATTAGCTTTAGCTTAATTACTGATCTTCAGTTGCACATTTTCCCAGGAACAACACTTAGAGGAACGAGCTATCTTTACACACTGGGTTATCTTATGGATCTGAAACAACTGCTTATGAATGGGCTTTTCCAAGAGAACACAAGCTGTGTTTGATTTAGCTCGATGTGTATTTATGTGACAGAATCTAACCAAGTTGGACTTTGTGCCATAACCATAATGTTTGCACAGTTACACCTGGGGAGGAAAGCCCTCCCACTAGAGTACTGACAGGATGCCAGTGGCAAGAAAGTTTACATAATAAAATCTTGGTTTAAAGGATTTATACGTCTGTCAGTAGAACAGTGATGACATTCCTCATTTACAAGCACGGTACATAGCTTCAGCTGCGAGTAAAAGATTAAGGATAAGGCCAAATAAAGGCCCCTGTAGACAGATAACAACACGTTTTGTTCCCTGCCCCGTTCCCTCCTCCAGCAAGGATCCTGAAGGGCACTTTGCTGGGAATCTGTCTTCTCCATAACCTTCCTTCTGGGTGAAGAATATGAGCATGTTGTTGCAATCCAGCATGGCTAGATATCAGTTAGTTCACACAGAAACAGGCACCGCAGAGCAGCATTTAGCATGGCACCAGGTCCATAGGCACTGCAAATCACTCTTTAGTGCAGAGGCTTCCACACAGATTTTGTCACCTTCCATCGCCCATTTTGCTCTCTCCCTCCCTTGATGACAAAGATTTGTAACCCTGGGAAGCAAGAGGAAGGTGACAGAGCCACAGGAAGGCACAACTTATCTCTACCATGGCATTAACATCAAGGAGACCTGATCTTCAAAAAAGCATAGAGCAAGAACAGCCCACTGACTCCAGTGTCTGAACATTGATCCAAGAGCAATGCTAAAGGCTCCTGGTTTTGAAAGTCTTGGCTAGAGCTAATGTGCTTCCTCCGTTGATCTGCTATGAGAGCCCTATTGCCAGTGCAGGCGTCGGTGCACGCTGTCAGGAATACGCTGGTTTTCTTCTCTCCCAGTTGCCAAAGAGAGTGCCAGAAACAAAGCTACTTTGGAGGGGCAGAGAACAGAGAGAAGAGATAGAGGTAGAAAGAAGTCAAGGAAAATGCTGTTCAGTATTCTTACTTAATGAAAGTCTCAGGCAATAAAAGAGGGGTGTAAGAAAACCCTGTGACTCACTTGACTGGCCACGCTCCTCTGAATCACCACCTTGGGGAGGTGAAAATTAGCACTGCAGGAGCCCAGGGAAAACCCACCTGGCAATCCAGCTCACTTTTTATATGGTAAAGTAAAAGTGTCAGTTGCTTTCATACCTCCACAGCCAAAAGAAGGATGGGGAGTACAGAGAGGCTCCAGGAACCCAGAGCGACAGAGTACAGCGATGTCGAGAGGGAGAGAGCTGAGATTACTCTGCAGGCTTTCTTTCTTTAATGGATCCCTTCCTCGTTCACCCCAGCAAGGCAGCTGGCACATGGTATTTGGGAGTGCAGATGGATCAGCAATGTCAGACATGCAGCTGTGCATATTTAACACACAGGGATCTTATTATCTATTTGCTGGCTAGCCAACAGCAGGCTGATTTTGGAGGCGATTGCTCACAGTTGTAGAGAGAGAAAAATAGAGAGTAGTCCACAGTCATTAATCTTACACAACAGGCTGCGCAGTGTTAGAGCCAGAACTGCTACTCTCCTGCATCTGTCCCTCCCACCAGCCCTAAATCACTTCTTCTCAACTCCTCTCCATTACCAAGAAGAAAATTGTCTGGGTTGGAATTAGATACCACAACAGCACAGCCAGCCCTGCTGTACAAGACGTCTGCTACAATTTTTTACCAGTTTCAGGTCTCTAGCAAGCCTCTAGTCTTACCATTGACCAGCCAGTAGGGAAAGGGGAGAAAACCAGAGAGTTTCAATGCTGGCCATTGCAATTTTCAGGTTGGGAATCAATTTCAGGCTCACAGTAAGGCCCTCTTACTGTTATGCTGGAGCAAGTGCAGAGGCGAGCAACAGAGCTGGTGAAGGGCCTGGAGCATAAATCTTATGAGGAATGACTGAAGGAGCTGGGACTGTTTAGTTTGAGGAAGAGGAGGTTGAGGGGAGACCTCCTCACTTTCTACAACTACTTGAAAGGACATTGTAGAGAGGTTGGTGCTGGTCTCTTCTCAAGGGCAATTAGTGATAGAATGAGAGGGAATGGCTGCAAGCTGCAGCAGGGTAGGGTTAGGCTGGACATTAGGAAAGAATTCTTCCCAGAAAGAGTGGTCAGGCACTGGATTCAGCTGCCCAGGGAGGTGGTGGGGTCGCCAACCCTGAATGCGTTGAAGAGCCAATTAGATGTGGTGTTGGGGGATATGGTGTAGGGGAGAACTTTGTAGAGTAGAGCTGATGGTTGGACTCTATGATCCTGAGGGTCTCTTCCAACCTAAATGATCTTATGATTCTATGATTCTCTTTTGTGGAGCTCTTCCAGTGTGACTTGACTGGCACCAGAGGCAGAGGTATGCTGCACATACAATCATTCACCTCTCACTAAGCAAAGTCATGAGGTTTTAGGTCCTCATTTAGCAATGCCCCGAAACCCCACACCTGATTTGATGCATGGGAAACTGTCCTACTTGTGTTCATTTTAAAGTTCTGTGCATCTTGAAGAGCTTTGTTGAACCACAGCCAAAGTGCTTGTGCAAGCCTGAACCCGTGATCACACTCCAGTTTTTCCTTTCTCCTTACACTAGACGTGAAACAGGATATATCCCTAACTAAGCAACAAGCAGCAGTGATCTCAAGAAGGGGAGGCTCAACAAAGAGGCTGAAGTCTTTCTGTGTGTGTAATTTGCAGTGCAAAAAGTCCTGTGAGAAATCTGAGGGGCTCTCTATAGGAGTAACAGTCAGTGGAGACAAACTCATGACCACTAAGTTCTGCTTCCCAATACCAAATAGGAAAATCACTTGCCATATGCTCAACTGATTTCCAGCTGATGTAAAATGGTCACAGTCTTGAAAACAGTCAGGGTGCTTTTCAGTATCACGGAAAAGTAGAAACCAGCCATGCCCAGAGGAAAAAACCCAATAGTGGGAAGATCGAGAACTTTGGAGCTGGAAGTGAGATGCTTGCAGTGAAAACAGACCACTGAAGAAACAGAGCAATTTAGAAATGCTAAATATGTGGAATAGTAGGTAAAGCTTGGGACCATTTGCAGCTATTTGGACCTTCTCCTTTTTTTAATTGCAAACTTGTTCCATTATGCACAATGTAAAAGCAAAACTGAAAATCCCAGCAAATGCCTACCATCCTAACTCTAAAATAAAAATTATTACAGAGAGAGAGAAGTGCAGTGAGAGACTTCATGCCTGTGAAGAGAGGAGGCCTTAAGGTCATGTTCCCGCATGGAACAACAGAACTTTTGTGACTTCCCTCAACTGCCCACAAAACTCCCACCTGCCTTATCAGGACTGAAATTCAGTATCACCAGAAAGGCAGAAGGAAGAGTGACAATAAATGACAGATCTAAGGAAGGTGCAGTGTGGCACAGCTTTACTCAACTAAAAACTAGCTTGAAAATAGCAAAGCTAAACCCCACCAGCACTTTGTATGGAAACTGAACCAAGAAGAAAGAGGACAAGGGTTTGGAGGGATTGAAGAAGCCCATGACAATGGCTGTCTTTTCCCAGACTGCAGGAAAAGCTGGCCTCATTGAAAAGGATGTGATTAAATAACTCAGACTTTAATGAAAGAGATTATGTTTCACTAGAAAGGAGCAAAGTCTCTGAAAGACTCCTTATCAGCCTACCACTGCACAACGAAGAAGAGGTCAGATTCAAGTGGTACATTAGTCAAATAATACCATCTGAACATTTACTTTGAGCTCACTCTTTTTGATGAAGGCCACGGCCAATAATTACTAATGGATAAGAGAGGTTTATTTGATGGGGACCTGACATTCATTACAGCAGAGGCTGCCATGGTTAATTGATCAGAAGGACAGTAAGTGAAAGAGTTACACTAAAAATAACGCTGTTAACAGAGCGATGTAAATGTGCTATTGGTCAGCATCATTTCATAATTAGGTTACTCAGGAAGCCTTTTGGGTCATCGATGGTGGAAGATCAGCCAAAAGCACCAAATATGCCTGCTGTGACAGATGCCCAAGTTACTGCTGGGCATAAGCACTACAGGTGCTTGGGAAGAAACAGACCTTACAGCCTATAAATATTTTAGCCGTGGCAGATGAATAATAAATTGGTGAGAACAACATAGTGACATGAACTCATGTGAAACCATACCACACACTGTGAACAATATGGCTAACTGCATTAAAGCAGGACATTATGAAAAACACCCTTAAGAGCCGGTCATCAGTCTTCTCGATCCTGTCTCATGGCTACCTAATATCCGGCCTAGATACAGATAAGAAAAAACAGTAAAATCCGAAATGCCAGCTCTCCACATGAAGCAAAAGTAGAAGTTCCTGTGCTGTTCTGCATCAGCTGCAAAACTGACAGGGAGCAGCTACAGCAACCCCATGCACAAGAGCTGATACAGGCCTGGGAAAAACAGGGATAGAAGAAGTAAACCAGGAAGAGTAACGATGTTCAAATACAAAGCACAAATGAGACGACCACCTCTTTTCAATTTCTTCCAAAGAAATGAGCTCGCAAATACTAATTTTTACTAAAAATCAACAGAAAGCACCCAATGACTTTCACCCTCAGACTTGGAGCATGCAGGTAAAATGGAACTTAAACCTGAACCAACCTAGTCCATTTTGGTGTTATGAAACCAAATTACTACTAACAAAGTCCTGGAAAAACCAAATCATCCCTGATTTTCCTGTTAAAGAACAGAATTTGTGAGCCCTGGGTAAAATAAGCTTGAAATAGGGATCGCTCTTCTCATCTCAACTTCTTCCAAAACCAAACCTGAACGCCCATACTCTTATAACAGCCACCAACAATGCCATCAGAATTAAAGAGCATGCTGACTCTGAAATGATAATGAGACTTAACCGCATACTCAGGGTAAAAGATTATCTTCCTCCCCAGTTGTAAAAAAACCTCCATTCTCCCAAATCAATTGCTGATCAATTTTCAGCTGTGCCAAAAAGCTTACTCAAATTAGTCAGAGCCTTTCCACTGCCTCTGCCTGGCTTTGGATCAGGCTTGTCCTGCCACAACCAAATTCACAGAAACAAGCTACAGGTAGATGACAAAGATGTCAAGCAGAGGAACATAATTATAGGGAGTTTTCAGAAATCACTAGGTGGGCCAAGTGCCTTTTTCCCCCGGCTCTTGGATTATAACTCACTGATTTACATTGGAATATTATTTAATTAGATCAGCACCAAATGACTCATTGTATTTTGTCATTTTAATGATTCTTTATATTTCTCCAGTTTGATGGGTTAATCATTGCCTATCACAGTTTATGGCCTCCATCTTCTTTATTGTGTTTTGCCTCCCATCAGCTATCCAAGGTGATGTGAACTTTGTGCTATTGACTTTTCTCACTCCTCTGGGGAGGTTGTCATGGAGAATTAAGTTATTGACAAACCAACAGCCAACACACTGAACTCCTTTCTGCACGTCATCGTTAGGAATGTGGGAATGAGCCAACTTTCGGGTTGTGCAGAACCGAGATGTTCCACCACATAAAAGAAATCCAAAAATCCTACACAGCGGAGTCCGCTCTCATTTAAAGCTCTGCAAATCTGGAGTAAAAGAAGCATTTCATCCTGCAGCTTAACAAAGTCTTTTTAGAACAAGTTCAGGCAGCAGAATTAAATGAATGAATTTCAGACTTCCTCTGATAATTTTCATCTTCTCAACGGGCGTAGTTTTTGTTTCCAGAAGCTGCTGTCTTCATTAGGTGTGACTGAGCAAATGAACTAGGCAGAGATAATTAATACAGTGCTAACTGCAAGAAGTGATGAATAACAATTATTTTTCAAACGCACTTAATAAATGTTAATTTGCTCCTTTTTCTTCTTATTATTCTAAAGTGTGGGAACTATTCTTATCATCTAGATAATTAGCCCATCAAAAATACCTAACTTGTGAGTCAGTACGGTGTCACTCCTTAATACAGAACCTCCCGTTGTTATAGAAAAGATACAAATTGATATAAAATATTTCTGCATGATTAAAAGGTAAAAAACAATGACTTATTTACCAGATTTTGCAGTTGATATGAAGATTCATTCTGATTCATATTTCAAAACCTGCCCTCCCCTCTTTGTTGGCCTGATTTGCTAACAACTTTTGTGGATATGGAATTCAATTGCAGGTTCAGTTTTACTTTGTTGCAGTGTGGATTTGTCCGGGGATAAACGTTATTCCCAAGCATGTCTCTGCTTAAATGAAAACTGGTCTCTTAATGTACCACTAAATATACCTCCTTGTGCTCCCCCTCAAATGTTTTCTCAAATTTTAATGAAAATGTAATTTCAGAAATGTTTTCTTCCCAAAGCTGTTCTGCTGCCAAGTAGTTAAAGTAAGTCCAGCTTCTTGTTGTTGCTGTGCTTGTTGTTAGAGCGGATGATGAGCCAAGGAAACTTGCACTATATGTTCTATTTCCATTCCCCAATGGAGAGCTTTAGATAAGCTCCTCCAACCAGGGTTATGGAGACAGTGCCAGGAAATGTTGTGGGAGCTGGAGGGAGTGCTGGGACAGTCTAGAAAAGCAGAGGAAAAAGCACCAAATTCAAAACTGAAGCTTTGCAGATCCAAGTCAACTCCCTGTTTTTCCAATGGAGTAATCTACTGCTTAACTTCAGGCTTGCAATATAAAAGTATTCAGTTCTCTATTCACTTCTCTGCAGCGCTGGTTATGCCAGAATTCACCCTTTTCTCTGCTTTAAGTTTGTTGCAATCTTGCACTGTCTCTTGTTTCGTGTCAACTGATAAATCAGTCAAATGATCAGATCACTTTTTTTTTAATTAACCTAACTTACTTTTTGACAGCTGTGCTCCATCCCCTCCTCCTCTTTTGTAGATTGCAAATACACTTAAATTATTACTGTTGCAATAATGCAAATCCAGTAGGAGTGAGACTCCTGAGACCTTGCATCAGCCAGCTCCATTAATTAAGCTATATGGTGCCATGCAGTGAAAACTTAAAGCTGGTCATGATTGTGACCTCTATGCAAAGAGTATGACTTAGAGGAGGTTTGACTCTAGACACTAAAAATTAGCTGTCTAAAAATAAGGCAAGCCAAGCCGGTAATATGCACTCTCAGAACATTCTATGCAGACAGAAAAAAACCCTTCCAGATAAAAACCTATGTGTCTAAGATAAGCGGATGGATCCACCAGGTCTGGTATGTCTCCAAGGGGATTAATATTATTATTGGTTTTCTGGCTTTTTTGGGTTGGTTGGTTGGTTGGTTTGGGGGGGCTGTGGTGTTTTTTAAAACTCAGTAGCTCCCCAGGAGCGTCACTAGACTGAGTGGTCAGAAATGGAAGCAATCAAGGCAGAAGCACACAGGCAGGATAAACTCGGTGATGCCAACCTGCATCAAACCTCCTTTTCCCACAACAGAAAATACAGTCTCTTATTAATAAGCAGCTCACCAACTTCCCCTAGTCTTGCTCTCTGTCCATTTTGTATTTATTTCTCTTTCCCCATTCCCTTTCTACATTCCTCCACCTTCTTCCTCTGCTCACAAGATCCACTCTTCCTTTGCCAATAATTATCTCCTGCACAAATATAATCACTGAATTTATTTTGTCAAAACCAAAGCAACCTGCATGCTCTGCAAAATGCTTGAAGAAGTTCTTATTTGAATAAAATAAAGGAATAAACAGAGTCTGAGTAGGAAATAAAGGAAATAAAACTAATAAGCTGCTTGACAAACATTGCCCTGACCTCTCAAGTACATCACTTTGCCGGGACGGATCTATACAAAGTCCCATGGAATCACCAGGGGAACTGGTTCCATTTTCATGGAACTTTCTGTATCAGTCCCTCACCTTGCCTTGATTTCTGTTTTTTTTTTTTTACTCTCATCTTTCCAAGGCAGTGCCCATGTGCTCCTAAGCTTACCCAAAACTGACAGCAAAACTGGACTCTGAATTCATGGAAGGCCGTAGAAGCAGAGACTGCTGAAATCCCCGTGAGAAAGTTCTGATGTTTTGACATGGGCTTTACTCCTGATCCAGGGTGAAAAAAAAAATCAGAATAGCTTCTCAGAGAAAACTCAGATTTTATTATGTGAACAGGAGACTCCAGACTCTCTGTGAAAATACAGCTGCAAAAAGAGACCTCCACAGAAGCCAGGGGGTTGCAATGCAGGAGAGAAGAGAAACCTGAATAACCCAAAGCAACAACTGCCAGGAATTCAAAACAACCAACAGCCCCTTTTGACTCCAGAATCTCTCTGGATGCACAAGGGCTCAAGTAGAGCCACAAACTAGCACTAGCACTAATCTGACCTGAAAAGAAACATGTAACTGGACATACTCAAAATTAAAGCAAAATCAGTTTTCCTTCAGATTCTTCACTGACACTTTTGAAACAAAAAACACTGTTTTCTGATACATCAGCCACCTCTGGTAGGTAAAGAAATATCACATTTCATGAAATCCCACATCTCCAGATTATGTATAATTCAAATGCAGCATCCCCAAATCCAGTGGCCCTGGGGGGGGAAGCGGGGAAGCCGCTGTATGGATCCATGCAGGATCCAGGGGAATGGGGATAGAGAGAGTACCCCACCCACTTCAGGTGACAAGTTGTGGAAGTTTCCAAGTTTATTAAAAGGTCTCCTTCAAAGGAGCACGTGAGCCCTATCTCATATCTAAGCAACAGTCTTTGACTGACTTCTCTGGGAGTTGGTGAGCACCAGATTTGTGCTTATTTAAATGAGGGTACACACAAAGAAAGTATTCAACTGTTTTCTTTCATTTATGAAACAATACACAGTAAAAGACCACCATTACCAAATGGATTCATCTGTCCCTTTCACTTACTAGTCAGAGCAAATCTGAAGCCTTCATTCTTCACCCCTTTGACCTACCCAGTAGGTTTGTCTCTGTCTTACTATTTGGAGAAGAAGGGACCCCTGATTAAGAAGTATGTGGGGACATCGGTCAACAGAGAGCCAAGGGTCTCATTTCCTCCTGCATTAATATCTCGCTAGTGTTAATTGCAGTTATGGGTGAATAGGCAATATTGGAGAACAGAGGATGTGAGTGCTTTGCCATTACTGATTACCTCACATCACACATTCAAAATGAATTTGCTTGTCCCTGGCAGTCCTTGGGTCAGAGGAAAAAAAACCAGGGGGAAAAAAGCCTGTTGTTACTGACAACTGCTCTTCAAAGGTCAAGGATTACAATAGTTGGAGCACTGCAGGTCAGGGCTGATGTGAACCACACAGCCAAACTCTTCTTGCCCTCCCCGCAGCTTGGCTGTAACAAATGTTATCGGTCCCTCTCTCTCTTTGTAAGCTTTGAATTCNAAAAAAAAAAAAAGGAAAAATAAAGCAAATAAAAAATATTTACAATGCAATCTCTTCTCTGCACACACCTCTTCCAATCAGGCAGCTATGAAAGCTGTCCTCCTGGCAAGATAAACTATCATTTTTTAACAAGGTAGATGGATGCCTTCATACATTTTTAAGCTTGGGACAGGATATATTTTGTGGTTTATTTATAATGACATCAATTACACTTGCTCCCAGGTCATAATTCACTCCTTTATAATTATTTATGAGGTGATTTTTACTTTTTTGAAAGTTTTATGTTTATTGATGTGTTTGGTTAACGAACACTTAAATGACATGGTCAGTTGCTTTGCAGGATGCTGGAGAACAGCAAAATCAATATGTTCTGCACCTGAGAACAATCTTCTTAGTTTTGTAGTAATGATTCCCTGAGCAAGGTCCCAGGGGCCCAAGAGATAATTGCAATTCCACATAGTCAACAGTCTGCTCAGATCTATATAATCACTGTCTTTAGCTGCTTCATTTTGTTTAGTTTTGTTGCGTGTGATCTTTGCCATTAACGTCTCTTTCTCTGTGATCTCAACTGGCTGGTTTTTGCCTCCCAGCCCCTCCTTTAGCTTTGATTTTAGAGTCTCACCTCTGCTGAATTCAGACCCCTGCGCTGAGTAGAGAGAGCCGTTAGTTAAGTAGCTGCTTTCTGCCACTCAATTTATCTTTGTTGATTGCTGCCTTTGGAGAACAAAAGTTCATAGCGCTCTGGATAAACATTAAAAAAAGACATAATAAGGCCTGGTATCCCCAGCTGAAGATAATTGATCTCCTCAGTTGCTTTAATATGCAGAGAACAGAACACAGACAAGTGCTAATGGAATAATATATTCTACAGCCCCTCTGTGCTGGGAGGCCGACAACGCTCTGCACGGTGAGGGATGGTAAGCAGGGGTAGCTCCTCCATTTGAGAAGCTGGCAAAGACATTTTTCTTCAGGTTGCAATACATTTATAGATGCAAAGGAGGATAAAAGATGGCATTTCAATCTCCAAAGCAGCTTCTGCTCTGGCTGGGGCACAGGGTGCGTTTTAGAAGGACGGGATTGATGGTTTAGGGCCTTTTTAAAGTGGTAATTGTAGCTTTAGCATATTTGTGAAATGTCTCACCCAGCAAATGCACTAAGGTAATTAATCAGGTATGTTCTTAGTTAAGTTTGAATGCAGAGCACATAAACCAGGACAGACATTCAAAGAGTAAACCAGTCAGGAAAGCACAACTGACTTAATATGTGAACTCTTCCAGTATAGTCCTGGGCCACTTGTGGCCTACAAAGCCTCGTTCAATACACTGCAGTTGGTCCACAAAAGCATGTTTCCACATAAATGAGAGAGCACATCATTCCATAAAATCTCTGAAGATCTGACAGTGATCTGAAGTGGTTGGAAATCACCATCTTCCTGGGCTAGCATAAACATCAGAAAAATAAAAGCCTTTTACAGGATGCCACAGCTTTCAGAATGCAGCTTCCTCTCCATGACATCAGGTATGGTTTGTCCATCAGCTCATACAGACATTCACCTACCAGTGTGCTAGGATCAAGTGGGCTTGAAACACAGAACTTGAACCACTCTTACCATCCACGTTATTGAAAAGACCATATCCAAGACCTCAGCTACAGCAAGCAGCTCTGAGTCCTTTGGTTAATACAAAACAGGTCAAAAATCTTCCAAATGGTCCAGTGAAACCCCCCAAACATACTATTTGGAAAGTTATTAGCTGGTAGCTGACAAAAACAATTCTCCCCCTTCATTTACAAAAATGAAAATTGGTGTTATTCTTCTGAGTTTCAAAATAGACCAGTAGTAATATTAACATGAATAAATCAACTGGGAAGATGTTTGCAAATCCTGATCACACAAAGAGATATGGTAACCTGCTGTAAAGGAAGATAGCTGATTTTTCTGCTTCCATTAACTGTTGCCAAATCTCATAAATGTAAACAGAGAATAAATCCTTTCAGTCACTGAATATGAATATTCTCCTGGGAAAATCCAGCTGGCATCCAACTTGATTTATGTGCTTTAAAAAAAGCATTTGTTTTATAAGTCTAGGGTGAGCCTTAAAATATAAGTTCATGTGTAAAAAACATTATGGCTCAGGACCTATTTCAGCAAAAAAATTACCTCCTCTTCTCAGCTGCCAACCATTCCCCATGCTGAGAGCAAAGGCACATGAACTCAGGGTCATGGCATCTGCTCAAAGGAATCTGTTAAACTTAGGTATTGAAACAATGACCTCTGGCATCACAGCCTCTTTCCAGACAGCTACTATGGCTCCTAATCTGTGCACTCAAATTAGAAGTCTGGAGCCTCAATNGGGGGGATCACAAGCCTTCCCGCACAACCTCACAGCCTCATCTTTGCTGCTTCTCATCTGCCTCACTTTAGGGGAAACACTATTTCCCCCAGCCCATCCTTCCCCCATAGACACTCCTAAAATCCATCTTCTAACCCTACTCTAACATGTAGTACTTTACCCGAATATTTCACACCTGTCCTTAATGGGTAAGCATCAATTCTTAATAAATTCTTTGCATTACTGGCAAATGCATGCCAACTACAAAACACACTGCTTTCCTAGCCATGGGGTATTTCCTAAGCGTGAGACGAAAAACATCTTACAGCCACTCACTACTCCTCTTTGTTGTCTTTCCTCATTTTAGATGCCCTAACCAAATCATTAAAGAAATGCACTTTTTGTGTTGTTTTTTTGTAGAGCAGGGCCATACTATTAAGCAAAATGCAATTACATGCTCAGTAACGGTCCTGTTCTTTAGCTCTGGGTGGTGGAAGGGAGTAAGGTCATGCAAAGAAAGATGTGAGGGCAACAGCAGACAGTAAGCTGATTATTTGGTCTAGTAACCCACTCCCAAACCTGAAGATTTTTCTGTATGTGTACATACAAACGCACACGAAATACACACTTGTTCACTATATATGAACATCCCATGCCATTTTGTTTTCAGTCTTGGGGAGATTGAGAGAACATTGCCAAGCGTGCTCCCACTTCTACTCTGTAGAAGCCCGAACTAAAATTACGACTGAAAAGCAAATGGAGTGACCTTTAAAGGCATCGAGAAGAAGCTATTTCCAGTACATTACTAAATGCTATATTTTAAAGGTTCTAACCTTATTTGCTACAAGTGTATAATATCAGGAAAACCTTGTGAGTGAAGGTTCTGCATTCATCACATAGCCCAAGTCACTTACAGAAGAGATGCGGAAAGTTATTACTTTCCTCTTGCAGACATTAAAGTTCAACCCCCTTTCCTGTAGTGTTTTGCAGCATTAAATAAGGTTCAGGGATCACTTTGAGAATTACAAGCTTCTTGACTTAACAAAAAGTACAGTTTTCTGCAAGCAGCTACAGATGCATGATCAAGCAGAGAGAGCAATTTATGAAACAGGCATGTCCTACACGGCTCAGACAAACAAGCTAAGGGGAACCGGTTACTGTTATCTGATACTGCCATCCCATAAACTTTATTGATCAAAATACTCTTTTATGAGAATTATAATAGAAATTGATTTACAAGATACAGCTTAAAAGTAAAAGATAGGACAACAAAAGACATGTCATAAACTCTTGTGAGGCCACCCTTAAGCCTGGACTTTAATTGCATCAACTATGTAACAAGAGGTGTGTGATGGTGTGTTTGTGTAGTGCTTTATTTAATGTCTGACAGTCAACAGAGACTTTGGGGTTTGATGCTTAGAAAATCATAAAGTGCAATGTTAACTTTGCTTTATTTATTATTATTATTGATTGATTTATATCGTACCTTTCGTATGTATAATGGTACTCTACACCAAATAAATCAGGGAGCGTAAAACCTTCATCACAGCAAATAAAGAATGAAAGCAGGCAGAACCAGAAATGCCAATAAAATGCAAAAGTGGAGAGTAAACAAGTGTGGGGTTTATCTGATTTTTATAAATTTGTCCGGAATTAGCTGTATGGGATATTGTGGTGTCAAATATTTCACCAGGTAAGTTCCTAATAAGAAAATACAACATATCAGGAAGCAGACAAATAGAAGAGGTGGAAAATGCAAATAGTACAAACCAGAGCTACAATGTGGCTTGCACAATGGAATATAAATTGAGTCAGGAAACAACACAAAGAAAATCTGCAAGATCTGAAATTCCTTAAAAAGCACAGTAACACCAAGAAATACCAGATACAAAGACAATCAGCTACCAATTATATTGAGATCTGAATGCTATCCAAGTCCCTGGCTCCATAAGCTATAGTATGGGCTTAGCCATAAGCTTACAATTAAGCACTTAGTTTCCAGAAACACCAGCAGAGTCACCCATTCTCACAGGAGAATGAGAAAAACTTGAAGAAAAGCTCCAAAAATACTGCACAAATTATTTTTTCGCATTTCACTTCAGGCCACCAAAAAATACCTCCATTTGTTTCAGTGTAACAGGATTGTGCCCTTAAAGAGCTTAAAGAGTTACAGGCCCTGGATGTGCCTTAAAGCAGGACAGGAAATCACAGGCAAGGATACGGTACTTGACCTTTAGTCGTGCAATGAAACCACTAAAATATATGTTAGGCTGCAAAATGCTGAGATCTTCCACCATGAAACAAAACAGATATCGATTTTTCCTATACACCTTTTAGGACGACCGTAAGTCAAACACAGTTGGTGCCAGATGATTCTGGTTGTTTGAGATATCATACAACATGCTCAGTAAAAATCAAGAGTAGTGAGATTTTAGTACTTTTGCAGGTTGGTTTTCTGAATTAAATTAACCAAAACTGGATTAAATGAAAGTACCCATGAAAGATTAAATGTGCCCCTCTACCTTACATGAAGTGAAGCTCTCTGGAATCTGTGCGTGGCCCTCAATGCCACCGTGTTCCACAAGAGGATGAAGTTCTGCTGCGTGGACACAAGACAACGCTTGAATGAACACAGTTGGACTTTCCAGTTAGCCACTAAGCAGGAAACCAAAGGAAGAGTTTCAAAGATCCCTACACGATGGAAGAGTCCATGCCTCATCAAAAAACGAGTGCAAATTTCACCTTCCATGAGTCTAGAATAACTTGAGGATTTGACCATTAAAACTTTTTAAAAACATTCTAAACTACTGAATTAGCTAACCCTGAAATGAAAGGATAAGAACATAGTTTTGACTCTTTAAGAACAAGTGCTTCCCAAAACGCCTTTATAAGCTAAGTAACACCTGATAGTAACAAATTCTGATGAGAAACAACTTGATATATCAAATATTCCTGAATTTCTGCAACCCAGAACACGGTGTTGATTTTTACAGGCAGATTTATGAGAAAGATTGGATCAGTCTTTGTGATTTTGGATATGAGTCTTCAAAGCTGCTTCTCCCATCTCACTGCAGGTCCAAGAGGCTGAAGGCCCACGGTACTTTCTAGTATATCCTTTGCACTCTCCTGCTGTATGATCCTACTTTAAATACAAAGATCTCAGTGACTTTACCACCAGTTGCTGTGGAAATTCTTGTGAGATCACTGAACTCTCGGTGAAAACAGCAGGAACTGTCAGATTAAAATTGGTTTCCAATCTACCCACAGACCTCCACACACTTAAAATGTGTAATTAAAATCCATGGACAATAGATCTCCTATTCTTAGTGACCTTTCATAGGTCTTGGTCTACACAGTCCATGAACACCTGTGGACTCTGTGCAAAAGTCCAAGGCCATGCATGAGTTTTAGCACCGGTAAGAGAGGCAATTCGTTCTACAAAGGCAACATCCATCCAACTCCAAACCGAGCTACCTACACTACCCACTTCCAGTACTTAAGTGCCACACAGAGGGAAGATCCTTATTTGAGATACTCTAATCCAGTTTGTAAAGGCATCTCCCTTTTGCCCATCAAGGTTCTTGAGTTGTTGCTTCTTCTCCACTCCAAGTTAGAGCATTTCAGGACTACCAAATCTGCACCATCAGGCAGACAGGGGGCTCCTGTTCCTTGTCTCCAAACAAGGGGCACAACATCAGCTTTGGTGACCCAACCTTGCTGCCTTTGTATACTCAAAAACTGGTCCAATAGCTGTACCAATGTGGTGTGACAACATCAACCCGAGCAGCAAGGCCAGAACTACACACTAGCAAGAACGCAGGTCTTCAGCCAACTCCAACGGGAGATGGTCCGCAGCAAGCATGGGTAGTCAGCGCTGCTGAACATTATTAGTAACTGCAGCTGGGTTCCTCCCAGCCAAATCTGCCTCATCCACAAATGACCACCAGAACGTGAAAAAAACAGATGACTTGCAATACCTTAAGTGAAAAAATATGATTGAATAAATCCTGAGCATAAGACTTTGTGCCTAATTAGTTAAATCCCCTTAAGACATAAAAAAATTTGCTAAAAGGGCTCTCAGTAATTTGTAATAAGATGCTTAGATAATGTGCTCACTATCAAGGGAAGTTTCCAGTTTCACTGTACTCCATTTTTTTAATGTCTTGGCAAAGACCTTTTTCTCTCTCTCATGCTAAAGACCTCCCATTGACACTGTAACGTTAGCCTGGGAGCAGCTGGTGACCATTTCTGATGAATGGCAGGTGAGAAAGCTTTTCACACCAAACCACCATGCATGCAAAGCCGAATTCTTCATCCTCCTTTCCTTCATTTAGCAGTTTTAAAGAAGCCCCAGATAAGGCTGTTTGGGAAAGTTAAGCATTCACCTTAGACAAGCAGGTTGGCTACAGGCAGGGAAAGGCAAAGAGTGGGTAAGCTTAGACAGGGCTGCCTGTCCTTTGGCTCGGCATCGACACCCCACTGCCCAATACAGCACCAGTGGCCCACACAGGCCAGATGGGTACCTGAGTGCCACAGTCCACAAACAGATGAAAGGAAATCTCTTTTGGAGCTGACCCAGAATGAAATGGGCTTTCTCCATAAAGTAAAATACCAACACGAGTCAAAAGGACTAATTACAAGGACTAATTAATTAGCATCTCTCTCCATGTCTGATTTTCTTTTCTTTTATTCTACTTTTGCCTTTTTAATACACTTAATTTAGATGTATTTTGGACATGAAACTTTATTTCCAGATAAGAAAATGAAAAGGCTGTCTTTTTCAGTACTTTTCTGTCTGAATAGTTGTAGATCATCTGAAACTGCATTTTTTCATCCCTGCAAATAAATATTGAATAACAACTGCTGCCCGCTCCCTATCTAGCAACGCAAAACACATGAAAAAACTTTGTGTCAAACTTTACATCCTTTCATCAATGGATAAATTTAAACCACATAAGCTTCAAGTGAAGCTGGATAATACTGTAACGATGCCAACCAAAGATGCCTCTGCTGACAGTGGTGGTCCTGGCCTTTTACTGCACCATGATTTCCATGCTCTAGTCCAGGGGCTGGATGAGGACTGGCTGCAGGTCTATCATTTCAGGTATGCCAATGCTCCTCCTGATTTCTGTACACAACGAACACAAACACTAAAAATGCTGAGTAGCATTTTTGACTCAGTTTTTACAGAAATCAAGGGTGTTCAGAAACAACCAGGAAGGCACCCCCACCCATTCTTTTTTTTTTTTTTTTAAAGTTCATCAAAATACATTTTTACATTGCTTCAGCTTTGCTTTTTGTGCCAAGTTCCAGCAATAAAGCTGCTTTATTAAACTGACATTTTGCAAGTAGTTAGTCCTGAAAATTGACTAAGCCCTTTTGGTATTAAAAAAATCATTCTGGAGGCAGCTGAAATATTAAATGAAACAAAAAAAATAGCTAATGGAACGGCAGGAAATCTGATTAATTTTTTTTTTTTTCACAGAGCAATGCTGACGAGGCAAGATAGCCATTTTATTCAGCAATGAGGTAATTTGTTTGGCAAAAATAGAAACTACCTGAGTCTGGGCTGAAAATCTAAGCCTTGCTTTAGCTGAAGTTCAGAAATATTATTTAAGTTCACCTGAATTGTGTTTTCATACTCCCACTCTTAATTATGACGGATTGGCACTCATACCAAATTAGAACCGGCCAAGAGGTGGACGTGAAACTTGAAGAACAGTGAAGTTCTGCCTGAAGCAAAGGGGGTGATTCATTTAGAAAGAGGTTTTCTGAGAAATCAACATTCCAACATAGTTACCTGGCAGTTTGGGGCAATTAGAGTGGATATTTGAAACTGCAGCCAAGTTATTGGTCCTGTGAATTAATTTTATTTTTCTCTCTTTAGTTAGGTACCTAAGCTCATCCTGACAATCAAGGTATCTAAGAGAATTTGAAAGTGGGATGTAAAGAGGACTTTTCAAAGCTAATATTGAATATGTATAGTATGAGGATATACCACCCTGTGATATCTGTAGGAAGATCGGGAACATCACGCAAATTCACATAAACATTGTGATGTTTTTCTTCCTTATCCTTTCTGCAATTTTATGAAAAATGAAAAGGGTGTAATTGGATGCTCAAAGCAGACAGTCAGGTACTCCACAGTCATGCACTCGTTTAGCTAAACTCACCACACCAAACTGTATGTGCTTGCTTCACTGAAGTGCCTAAATCAGACAGGCAATTCCCAAGAACCATTCAATGCCCCCACAAGCCAAGCTGCCCTCCATTTATCTCTAGGCAGATAGAGGGAGTCTACGGTAATGAAAATCTTACTTAAAAGCTTATTTAAGTGCTTGTATTTTCAAAAGATGAAAGCAGGCTTTATGTGCATATTATTTTGTGGATTCAAAGGCAGCTCTGTTTTTGTGAAAACTCTATCTAACCACCAGGAGTCTTGATAATTCCAAGGTTAAAGAAGACAATTTCTGAATATTAGTTCATCACATTACTTGATGTGCCAACTCTTGCCAGCTACAGTAAGGCTTTGCTTTTGTTTCTGCAGCAAAATGGGTAATTTTCTTGTTGTTTCTTTCCAACCTGCTTGGAGGAAAAGCGACAACCTTTCTTGCTGCCTAATAAAGCTCAGCCCCAGTGTTACACTGCTCTGAGCGCTAACACATCAGGCAAGGACTAACCTGCATTTGGTTTTCAGGACAGAAAGCACATGCTGGTTATAAATGGAAAATGAGATTATACCAAACGGAACAAAAGCTAGAAACAGGAGCAAAACTGACCAATTCAGAGCATTGCTGCAAGCTTACTATTATTACAGATGAGTATCTCACCTTGTAAACCAGGTTTTCATTATGTTTCTGATAAAGCTACATTTGGAAAAGGACTGTTTTCCTGCCCTGCTTTGAGAGGATTTTGCTTACCAGTTGGGTTTGTGCGGCAGCATCAGGTGAATTTCACCAATCTAATAAAGCAAGCTGCAGAACAATATACTGAAGTCACATGTGTGCCTTCTGCCCTTTAAATCACAGTGGTTAAACAAAAAACCCAACTGAACCTTTTCAGCTCTGCAGGCTGGGATAGCCTCAAATCACTCATCTCTAGAAGTGGCTAGCTTCATCTAGTTTCTACAATGTCATCACACATTGCAGTCCATGTCCACATCCAAGAACGTACCCCCATCTAGGAACTCTTGAGTCAATACATATTGCCACAGCGCCCTTGACCTCGGAAGGACTTTGAAGTTTTTTTGGCTGGAGATGAAAGTTACAGTATGTGTGGCAGAGCTGGGCTGTAGAGTAAGAAAGAATTGCTAACTCAACAACTTGTTAAACACATATTTCCAGAACTTTTTTTTATTATTTATTTTTTTAAAACTAATAAACACACTATTTCCAGAATTTCAGCCCTCTTGTTCAGATTGATTAGATGAGAGATGAATTTGAACAGACAGATAGATTAAATCAAGAGTTATGGGTAAATTATTTCCAGTCCTCCAAATCTAGCCTGATGGTATCCATTTCCTAGCCCTCCTTAAGGATTTCTGCTGGAGCGTGGCCCGTAAAGCTTCGATCCCTGTGTGCATCGTCAGGTTATGAGTGGCAATTAGATGCAAACTGAGGATATCTTCCCAGAGAGGGCTTTATTCTTTGGGTGTTATAAGAGAAGATCAGATTCAGAAGCTACTTATTGGCAATGTTACTCTCCAAAAGAACAAAGAACTTGCAAAGGCGTTTGATATAGTGTGACCAAGTCTGCGTGAAAAACAAGAGGGATGAAACTCCCCAAGGTTATTGTTTGTCTCCCTGTCATATGTTCATGCTGTTCGGACCCAAAGCAGACATCTGTTGGACAGCTTAGTCATGTTGTAAAAAGGCCAGATGTAATTAAAGTGTGTACTCGTTTCTTGCCATTCAAAAGGAACTGAAAAAAAGAGCAGAACACCAGATCACAGTTCTCTCTTTCTCATAAAGGATCACATTTTCATGAGCAGAAGCCTCATGCATTAATCTGCCAGGCAGAGATTCACCCACTGGCAGGCAGGCTTTTAGCACAAAAATGTATGTCCAGATCAGATAAACTAGAAATTATAGGCATAAAACATCATATAAGAGATTCCGGTTGGACGCTAGCAACAAGTTTCTGATCATAAGAGTGCAGAATCACATTAGACTGCCTGCAAAGAATAGCAAATGATGAAGTCTTCAGCACTAGAGATTTGTAAGAACAAGTTCAACAAGCATCTATCCAGAAAGACTGACTCTAGTCCTGCTCTGGGCAGAGGACTGGATTAGATGATCTAGTCATTTGGGTGGCTATTATCCCCCAAATCCTAAATTCCATGTCAAATCTTCAGTTCTTCCACTTGCTTCACCTGCACCTCCTGGAACCAGATCTGTGACAATTCTAAACCCTTTTCCAGGAGATCTTAGGTTAATAGAAGAGGAGCTCAGCATGTAATACCCTTTAAGCAACAAAACACTGTGAAATTGCCCAGCAAGAGAAGCAGAATGCTATTTTAAGGACTCTCCCGCCAAGCACAAAAGCTCAGCAAACTTCAAGTTAAGCAAAATCACTTGCCCATCTTGCTAAAATGTGTTATTATTTATGGCATCCAGGCACAGGAAACACCAGGGAATGCAGAAGTACACAACCTTTTTTTTCTTTTTTTTTGCCCCCCTACCAGTCAGTGAATTGGTCTGTAAACTACAATTCTGTACTGCAATGCTGTCCTGGAAATACTTCACCAAAACAGCTCCACGCTGCCACAGGCTTACAAAGCATTTGCAAAACAGATTCTCAGTAACTGAAGTACTGGCAGACACACAGGCTAGTTGTTTGATTCTCCACACCGTGATGCTGGTGTCACTCCTTTGAATCAAGCATCAGGACTAAACCCATCCTCCAGTGGGATCTGAGAGTGAACTGAGTGCAGGTTAGCAACTCCAGTACCTTTTTTTTTCTTTCCCAATTTGGAAATGATATGGACCTGTTGGAGCAGATCCAGAGGAGAGCTATGAAGATGCCCCGAGGGCTGGAGCACCTCTCCTCTGAAGACAGGCTGAGAGAGTTGGGGTCGTTCAGCCTAGAGAAGAGAAGGCTCCAGGGAGAATTTAGAGCCCCCTCCAGTACCTAAAGGGGGCCCAGAGGAGAAATGGAGAGGGACTCTTTATGAGGGAGTGTAATGATAGGACAAGGGGTAATGGTTTTAAACTGAAAAAGGGGAGATTTACGCTAGATATTAGAAGAAATTATGTGAGGGTGGTGAAACACTGGCCCAGGTTTCCCAGAGATGCTGTGGCTGCCCCATCCCTGGAGGTATTCAAGGCCAGGTTGGACAGGGCATTGAGCAACCTAGTCTGGTGAGAGCTGTCCCTGCCCACGGCAGAGGGGTTGGAACTCGATGATCTTTAAGGCCCCTTCCAAGCCGAATCATTCTATGATTATTACTGAAATGCTATTCTCAACATTTTCCTGGTCAGAACTGTTTCTTAATGCTGGAAATGTCTTCTAATTCACTGTTTTCCCTACTGTTTCCTGTTCATTAGCTGTAGGCAGCTCCCTGCTCGGCATCCTATGTAGACCCGAGTTGGTTTTTGATGCTACCTCTCCACACTGACCAGGTACTGGGGACACAGATGGAATTTAGGCCACCTGCATTTGACTGCTTTCTGCTGGGTTACTCACTTTCATATAATTAAGGAGGAAAAAACCCTTTCACAGACATGCACACATTTAATGACTGTTAAGAGAAGTCCTACCAGCACAAGGGGATTGAATGATGTGCTTAAAATTACAAGCAGGACCAATTACTGATGGCTTCCTTTACTGTTCCTGCTGAAGGACTCTGTTCGCTGTACAGGTGCTAACAGATTGTTTGATGAGATTTTCCAGTTCAAGAGATGAACAAAAGCAAATGTTAAAATCAAAGGAGAAGGAACTATTTTCTTGCTGTTCTTTCATACTTCAAAAAATGGTATTTCTGTTCCCTCTTCCCACTTGCTCTATCTTGGTTAATATGCCTTAGGTCATTTAGAGTAGTTCAACAATCTTGAAGTGCTAATGAACTGATCCAAAAAGTAATTTTTCACACCTAATTAATATGAACCCTGAAGAAGGGGAGGTTTTTTTCACTTCAGATTATTAAAAGCAGACAGGCTGGATCAGAGGTGGACTCATAGAGTCACTAAGGGAAGACCCACTACATAGAATCATAGAATCATAGAATCATTTAGGTTGGAAGAGACCCTTGGGATCATCAAGCCCAACCATCAGCCCTACTCTACAAGTTCTCCCCTACACCATATCCCTCAACACCACGTCCAATCTACTCTTAAACACAGTCAGGGAGGGTGACTCCACCACCTCCCTGGGCAGCTGATTCCACTGACTGACCACTCTCTCCGTGAAAAATTTTTTCCTAATGTCCAGCCTAACCCTACCCTGCTGCAGCTTGCAGCCATTCCCTGTTGTTCTGTTGCTAATTGCCCTTGAGAAGAGACCAGCACCAACCTCCCTACAATGCCCTTTCAAGTAGTTGTAGAGAGTGATGAGGTCTCCCCTCAGCCTCCTCTTCCTCAAACTAAACAACCCCAACTCCCTCAATCGATCCTCATAAGCCTTATTCTCCAGGCCTCTCACCAGTTTCATTGCCCGCCTCTGTACTTGCTCCAGCACCTCAATATCTCTCTTGTGCTGAGGTGCCCAGAACTGGACACAATACTCAAGGTGTGGCCTCACCAGTGCTGAGTACAGGGGGACAATCATCTCCCTACTTCTGCTGGTCACACTATTCTTTATGCAAGCCAGGATGCCATTGGCCTTCTTGGCCACCTGGGCACACTGCTGGCTCATGTTCAGCCGCCCGTCGACCAGCACCCCCAGGTCCTTTTCTGCCAGGCAGCTCTCCAGCCACACTGCCCCAAGCCTGTAGCGATGCTTGGGGTTGTTGTGGCCCAAGTGCAGGACCTTTGCAGGAATCAAAGCTGCCAGAGTAATCTTCCATTAACTTTTCTTCTGCTAGATCTTCTTATGTTACAGGTCCAGAAACTGAACACCCTACCAAAACATCCTTGCAATTATTTTTTTTCAGCTCCTCCAAAAAGGTTGCAGGACTTTCCTGACAAATCATCATCTGGATTGTTTCCTACTTTTAAGAAGGGAGAGACAAGCCACGTAAGTAAGTACCCACAAATTTATCTCACCTCAACTCCTGAGTTATTTTAGGCATGGCCACCAAATTAGCTGTGGGGAAGCTTGCAAACTATATGGCTGATTAAGCTTTAGCACCACTCCCAGCTTGGATTGTGACACTAAACATTCTTTATGTATCCTGGCTGTCCCTCATGATAAAGCGACTTCTTTGCTGTTGTTTGTTTGGGTTTTTTTAAATCAAAGAAGCTATTTAACTGCCTAGGTTTGGGGTTTGTTTTGTCTCTCACACAGCGTGGTCACACAGCATATTCACTTTGACATTTTGACATCACCAAATTTCTCGCTGTCCAGTCTTACTATGTTTGTGCTTTCGAGTCACATACCCACTTCCCTTCGGGGTGTTTCTATCATCTGGTTTAGGCCAAGAACCATCTTCTAAATTCAGCATTCCACAAAAATTGTGGGAAGAGACAACAGATCTAATGGGGTAGTTATGGTTAAAATGGCAAATTTCATACTTACTCATAGACTAATGGAAGGTGAAAACAAACCCAAACAAAATCACCCTGATTGCTCTAAGTGGCCTTTTTGCTGCCATCTAACACATGTTAACAGTGCAGCACAAGGCATTTCACCAAGAGCTGCAATTTCAAGCTTTAAAACTCAGAAACCATTGTGACATTTTAGAGGTTTGGGCTTTGAAAACTGATTTTCACATTTTATTTGCCTGGATGCATGGTGATGAAAGATCTGATAATATCTCCATGACCTCAGCTTACCACATTTCACAGCAAAATGCATCAGCACTGCATTTTCATGGTAGACAAAGAACCAAATGTTTATTATGGGCTTTGTGACACCACAATAGAAGCATAGATTTGACTCTATGATTTAAGATTTTATATAGTTTAGTTGAGCCACATAAAATATTCTTTTAGAAGACTAAAATTTTTAGTCAATCTTTATAGTCCTTTTAGACTTAGTTTCATGTCACAGCCCTGTTCACTCAGTCCCTTCTTAGATATGACTGCTTCTTTCGGAAATGATGGTAACCTATACTGAATACTGCACAGTATGGGGTCTTAATAGAAGAACTACACAATCCATCACCGTCTCTTTAAGCTTAAATTCTGGATTCAGGGTCTTAGTCCTGGCATTCCTGTGGCTTCTCTAAATCTGTCTCCAAAACATTGGAACATTCCCAAGAAAAAGCCTCCATTCTTCCCTCACCCTGGCACAGCGCAGCAGCCCCATTCCTCTGTATTGTACGTAGGACAAGCTGGTAAGTCGGTTTCTAAATTGGTTCTATCAGTCAAACATGACACTTTCTCAGATACAAGCTGGATACAAATTGCTTTACTGATATGTATTATCTAGGTAAATATTCCAACCCAGATGTCGAAGGCTCAGCTACTTGTCCTAGGAAAACAAATCTCGTCATTCCTATTTCTCAACTGCAGTCCAACCCAAAATAGTGCAGTGGTTAATAATCCTCCCTCAATTCAGTTACAGAAGACCTTTACGATTCACACATTATTATCATTATTTACGCTGAAGGAAAATTAAAATACAGACAAGCAATTAGCTCTCAGAAAAACAACATCAGAGCAAGGAAAAGACCTCAGTCCCATTTAGTCCATAGTCTAATCTTTAACTAATTGGTTGCACACCCTCAGTTAAATCTCCTATAAAAGCCTGTAACATTGAGACAGACAATCCCATTTTAGTAGGTATCAAAATCTCATGAACTTTGTAGTTCGTTTATTGCCTGTTTACAACATCTTTGAATTTGTGTGCCTCCAAAATCTATAGCCACCTGGTTTTCCTATAACCACATGAAACTCATCCTCTACACTCCTTCCAAAATAAGAGAATTTTCTGCGGGTGGTTCATCGTATTCTATGATACCTATCAGAGGTGAAACGCACCTTCTGGCAGTTCTTGTTGTTCTCCATTAGCTGAGGAGTGAAAAGACACTTCCACAGAGCAGACTCAGACACACAGTTTTAAAGAGGTGAAGTCCTGTAAAACGAGCCTGTGCAAACCAAGGAGAACAAACCTATGTTCTCCAGAAATTGTCTTGCTCCCCAGGTTGAACATAAATCCACCTGTAATTTTTAGAGAGAAAAAAAATTCTTCATGTTCTCTGATTTTAAGGTCACATTTCAAGGACATTGAGGGATCTCTGCAAATGTTTGAGAAAGAAAATCTTGCTCTGCTTCTGTGATTTAGTGACCTGAATTTGCATCCACTTTGAAAAATGCCTCATCTATCTTCTTGCCGGACATGTTAAAAACACCTTACTCCACAAACCTTGAAACAGGTTACGCTTGCTCCTATCGTTATCTAGTGTAGGAAGGAGAAACGATGATTTTATCCTGTAATGATAAATACAATGAAATAACAAGATGGAAGCAGAGGATTTAATTTTTTGGCTTTCCAAATGGTCTCTGCTACTTTGCAAAAGGAAAAAAAAAAGACAGACTTACAGGTGTGGTCAGCCCATCCATTTCCCAGCCACTCTGCAGAGTATCTCTGGTGATACTCATGCCTGAGGAAGAGCCAGTTTAAGCTATCTCTTGCAGGTTCGGTACTGCAGAAAGCTTGTAACAGACCTGTTATGCCTGGACTTAGAAGCAGCCAGAGCTACATTTTATCCACCAAATGGTTTTGGTTAGGCCAGTTATAAAATCTAGTCTCTGGCTTTGAAGAGCCCCTTGAAAGCCATGGTAAAGCATGGTTATCAGCCACATTTGTGTTTTAGATGGCCCAAAGACATGCAGCGAGCTGGCTTCTGGCCTGTTAAAAGTAGCTTCATGCAAGATCTAAAGTCACAAGGAACACGAATCTCTGTATAAATGAATCTGTGAATGCCTAGATCTGTTCCTGGTACGTGGCAAAAACACATCACTCACATTCACTTCAAGGAATTGGAAAAATATCTTTCAATCACAGTAATACAACCTTAACAAAAACTTCTGCACTGCCCTAAAGAGAAGTACAAATCTCTTGCTAGCTACACAAAATAAATAAATACATCCTGTATAAGTAATTTATATTGATTTATTTCAAATATATTTTCATCTACAAGACCTATAATCTCACATGACAAGGGAAACAGGACCTAAGCAGAGAGTAGGGGTTACTCATCACATGGAGGACAAAAGAAACTTATTTTTCAGACTGAAAAAATACTCTGATAACAGAGAAAGTTTATCACCAGACAGTCTCCTTTAAAATGAAGTATTTCAGTAGCAGAAGTACCACATGTAAAAAACACATTAAAATAACCCATCCAGGGGTCACCTGAGCTTTTGTTCAGTAATGAAGTACATATTCAGTATTGCTGCCTGAGATTAATGGATTTATTTTATTATGCATACAGACTACACAGAATCAGGCAGCCTTAACTATCCTTTCTCTAACTCTTAGGTATTGTGGTCCATGACATCTTCTCTAGATCAGTTAATTCCAATCACAATTTTGGCTACCCCTGCAGTGGTCAAGCAGTTGGACTGGATGATTGTTGTAGGTCCTTTCCAACTTAAATTTCTAGTCTATACATCATCTTTTTTTCTTTTTCTTAATCATTTATTGATACTTAAAAAACAAAACAAAACAAAACAAAACAATACAAAACAAACCCTCCCTTTCTCCTCTTATTCTCAAGGAATTACCTCAGTGGTGACCTCCTGCTTTCTACAGTGAAGCTGTGTCTTTCCTAGCCCCTGCAATGCCTTTACCCTGTGTGTTCTTCCTTCACGAGAACATTCTGAAGAGAACAGCCCAGAACAAAACATTTTGTCTTCACACCATGTCTATCATCCCCATCAAGTAATGTTCCCCTGCCTTCTCCCTTCTTCCAACCATAAGAGCTGCTCTCACACATGAATCTAAGCCCACACACACAATCCTGGCCTACTTTGTGGCCACCTCTGCCTGCTCCACTGCCTTCACAGTGCAAGCACATTGCTGGATCTAGCCCAATCATTGGCTAGATTGGGTTGGAAGAGTAAAAGCAAAAACCAACCTTTTTTTTTTTTTTTTCCAATTCAAATCCACATTTACTTCAGCCCTCAGAGCCTACCACAGAGGAGTAGCTACACAATCCTAGGGATATGCAGCACGAGAAGACAACACAGCCTAGACCCACCACTTCAAATCTCATCTTCTGCCCACACATGATCACAGAGTAGCAAGGGGGAAAATCTTGGAACCTTTAGCCAACAGTCAGTCCTGGCTCTGTTGCATTTGACAGCAAAGTTTCCACTGCCTTCACCAGGTTCAGGCTTCATGCTGTGACACTGCAGTTAGGAACACCGTTACTGCCAAGGTTACATTATACGCACATGGGTACGCACACAGAGAACACCAGCCCCCTGCAAAGCATATAACATTTTACTGTAAGCCACCAGAAAAATTCAACCCATGTCCCCATCTAGCAACCGTCCTCCGCCCATTCCAGCCACAGGTCGCTGCTTGTTTTTTCACTGAATTAACTCCAAGCACTTAAAAGAAAGAACATTTCAATATGTTTTTCTGACAGGTAAGAAATTAACTGCATACCAGAAGCTATTGAATTCAGCTTTAATAGTATCAATAAACATTTCTGATTAAATTATGAAATTGATTTTATAATTTTGACCATTATGTTTTTACATCAATATCATCATATGACAGCAAATGTAGTTACTGCTTCCTTATTGATCTTAGACATGGCACTCCAAAGTACTCGTTTGACTATATTACAAAATCAAACTTGATTTCCTGTAGTACCGTAGTAACTTTTGTTCATGACTTGATATGAAGAACCAGTAACAAATGGATTATTACAGGGTATTAAAGGTATGCTTTGTTCTCAGAAGCCCAGGCACGGTTCTGCTGCACGATTTTAGCGGTTTCAGGGCAAGTTTCGGGACTTGGGGATGTTGTTATTCTTTTATGTCAAATAACAGCCCCTCCTCTTTCTCTATCAGGTTTCTTGTGAGCAATCTAAACACTATTTATTAATGAGAAGGAACAAAGTGCTATTTATAAAGCTCATTCAAGCAATCCAACAAAAACTCTGAGTTTCTGTAGCTTGAGAGCATTACTCTTGATCTCACCCTCCCCTCTGTCAGGATAATAGTTATGTGTTGGGCCACTCCATCTCCCCATAAGGTTTAATGTTCTGTTAAGAGAATGCATAATTCAAAAGGACCACTGTTGCTCTGATACATGCATAATAGTAAATCAACGGTGTAATGTGCTGGATATTTATGTCTCAGGGTTAAGAACAAGTCCAATCAGATTAAAGAAATTTCAGTCCTGAGCTTTTTGGTTGCTGTAAATTTTTCCACAGGTCCTCCCATGTCTGAACTTTTCTAGGCTGAAGGACTATGAGGCATCTTCATTGATATAAACTGCTGTCACCAAAGAGGAGCAGCAAGTTGAGACCTTAAACTGGTTCTGTCAGATTGCAGTTCTGCAAGGGATCTGTGGGTCTGCTGATAGGTTACCCAAAGGTGTTTTTTCCAAACAGGCAGTCATGTTTCTTCCTCCCTAATTATGGGGCGTCTGTTTCAAAATGTAATTAATCCCTCCAGGTTTTGTGGGATGAGGAAAGGGGCGGGAGGGGTCAACTGGAACTTGTGCTCTTATCCTTCTTGGAAGATTACTCCCTAATATTCACAAAAGTATTTAGGGCATTGACAAGTATTTGCCTTGACAAGCCTGCGGAGAACTCAATACACTCTTGTCTGTCTCAGATAAACCATTCCCTCAAACAAGACATCAGCAGAGCACGGGAAGATGTTTCACCTTGCTTTGATTTGAAAAAAAAAAAAATTACAATTGGTAAGTGGCTTTAAAAAAATATTGGCAATTTAACGCCTGTGGGAATGAGTGATTTATATAGTGCTGGTTAAATCAGTCATGGCACAGACAGGCAATGATTACGGGCCCTGTAACTGCTGCGATACCAAAGCCAGGACATGCTACCAAGTACTCTATAGCATGGTCTGGTGGTGGCATGGGGGTATCAGGATTTTGTTCATTCAGTATATGCCAATGCTCCTTCTATTTCGTTTCCTACCCTTCACTGAGCCACCTGCATCCTGCACTGGAGCTCTTAGGTCAACAGCCTGACACCTGAAATGTCCTTCAGGCACCAAGCAAGCACCCTAAATTTATCACCACAACACAGCAAAGGGAGTAAGGAAACTCAAGGCAAAAGCAATTCAACACCAAGCTCTCACTGCAAGTGAAGGAAAGAATTAGTCTACTCACAGGTGAAAAAAATGCCAATTCTTAAGGACCTATGGTGGCTTTTCAGCCTTCTTTGAGAAATACGAAAATCCAAGTGAGTGCTTCCCCCTAACTCCTGAAACATTTTGTCTGTTACAGATTAAGATAACAACATGGTCTTAGAAAGACACTCCTTTTAAAGTTTAATGTATTTGTTCTTACAAGCACTTACACTGATGAAACGGGGAAGGATGAATGTCCTTGCTCTACAGAAGCAACCAACTTGGGTGCCACATGAGTCCTCTCACCTCATCCTAGATAACTAAAAGCTGAGCATCCCATCTTAGGTATTTATATGTGCTCCTCTGTAACCGTTGGAGAGAAATGCCTTCAGAGGGTAAATCATCCCATCCTCAAGTAACTGCAGAAGTGGGATGAATCACTGAACAAAGAGGGAATTTCAGTGACTGACTTAAACTGAAAACTAAACTAAATTATAGCTAGCTAAATTACTGACAGCTGAGGTTAGTTGCACCCTAAATAATTTGCCTAATCTCACGAAAAATAAAAAACTTGCAGTGGAATGGAAGACAAAAATCTCTTTTCTTCAGTCTGACACCGATTTTTGAACCATCAGGGCACCTCTCCCGTGCTGCTGAGCCACCGCCTCTGCATCTATTCAGCATTTGTCACCCAGGGAAGGTTTGTAAAGGCTCCGTGTGTAGGGTGATAAAACCGGCAATTTCAACTTGGATCTGGGTTCTGAGCTCTGATCATTATTCATTATTCGCTTTCCATTTTCAAAAGAGTTTTTCCTCAAAAAGTGCCAAAAGGTCTCGCTGCCTCCTCAAGTCATTTGTACCTCACAGTGCTCTGTTCTTGGGCCAGGAGATGCTGCCACTAGCCACAATTTATCCAATCACAGATGAAATGGTTTGATCTTCAGCCTCTATTTCCCTCACGTCGGCAGCATTCCCAAACAACTTCATAAAGTAAGCACATTGCTAAAGAACACAAAACAGATTTTGGGACAGACTGGGCCCAAGCTTTGAATACTTCCACTTCCAGGACCTACAATCAGAAGCTCCATTACCGCGCATTCACCAGTACGGCCCTGATGCAGAAGAAGTAAAAAAAAAAAAGAAAAGAGAGAGAGAGTCTAAAGTTCTCTTCCCGGGTTAGCTGAGGTTAAACAGGTGTTTTTGGTAAGGATTGCAGTTACATTTTGATTACTCTAGCCCACATTCTTACATCACATAATGCAATACGATATACCCAAATGGATCCTTCGGTGCCAAAGTGGGGCCCCCAGCTTGATGTTGTTCTAATTGTGTTTTTCATTAATCCCTGTGACCTCTGCAAAGCATCACCAACCAAACAGAGGCTCTGAGAACTGAGTGTTGGGCTTTCTTTTGGGGGTATTTTTCACATCTCCTCCTCACTTCTTGATGGTGCGAAGTAAAAGTAAAAAGGAGTCTTCAGATTCAACTGTGAGCACTAAGTCTGAGATTTGACTGAACAAAAATACATCTAAGGAACCAGTTTATTGCAGTTGGATAGTATGTCTTCTATAGTAACCTGATCCGGCCTCCAAAAGGAAAACTCTTAATTTCTTTAGAGGGCTTTGGGCCCAGCCTCTACAGGAGGAATGCAAATGCAAGGCAATGTATGCTGCTTTATAAAGAACTAATATTAAAGGGGAGTCTAGGGGCAGAGGCCAATTCTTGATCTCATCCTGGAGTCACTCCATACACTTCAAATATGGCCAAATTCTGTCTCCAACCACACCCTGGCAACCTCATTTCCTTTATTAGGGTTGCAAGGGCTCTATCTGGGGAAATTTGACCCAGGGGACCTCATTCTTTCCTGGCAGGAGCTCATCACCTCCAGAACTGGGGCTCTCTGGGGCCCTGGATGATGGGGGGAGTCACAGATTTCTGTAGTATTACATCAGGGACACTGGTGGTCCCTGGCATCTCCTTACATTTTGTGCAGAGGAATAAGGTGTTTAAGCAGAAAACATGGGTCTTAAGTAGAGTGTGAGGAGAAGATATTTCAACTTGGAGAGGCTCCAATGGCAATCCAGGAGCAGCAGAGTTACCCTGCAGCTCCCCTGCTTTGTATGTCTGTAGGTATATTTTCACACACTCTGGAAAGCATTTGACAGATGTGCATTATTATGCACAGCAATAACTGGTGTATATTAAAATGAGCTGCTCAAGAGGGGAGGAGAGAAATGATGCACCTGTTTATGCACCTTCCCATCTACTGCTGTTCCATCACAGAAAAACAACTATTGATTTATGCTCATCTGCATAAAAGGAAAAGACTTGGAAGAAGATTTTTCTATGGCAGCAAGAGCAGTCAGTGTCTGTTTCGGACACTCAGCCTCCTCCCAGATACACCCTTTTAAAGTCACCTCTGAAATATTCTGCAACTGTTGGTGGTACTACACCAAGAGCCACGCACACGGGATGTATTTTCTGCAGCCCACTCACTCCTGCCCTACAGGCAGCACCGCTGGGGAAATCTCTCCTTCATAATGTCCTATTTTCCCCAGACAAACAGCTATTACACAGAGCAATATTTTTCTGCCTCAGCCTTTTCGGAGGATTGTCAACTTTTCTCATTCATTTCAGATAACGTCTTTACTTCTGTACTTGTTGAGACAAGGACTGCTTCAGAGTGATCCATTTGCTCAGTCTTAAATTTCTCTCTTTTTAGAATGTAATATGTGAGGTGAAACCCAAGCCACTGAGAAATTAGTGGGAATTAACTATTAATTGCCATGCTCTCAAGACTTCTCCTTTGCCATCTATATTTTTGAAAGGGCAGCAAGAAGTTCGGTCCCACCTCTGACATCAATGATAGAAGATGAGTTACTTCTGGAAGAAAAGCTAGGCTTCTGTGCAGTCTCGTTTGTGCAGCACATGCACACTGCAGCAGTACACTTTAGAAGAGGCTTAACTGAAAAGTAAATTTCCAGAAAAAATAATTTATTCTTTTTTACCTTAAACCAGGACAGTGCAGACCCCACCAAAATGATGGGAGGGAGGAGTAATGGCTCCGCTGCTGTCTATTGAACGCTGGGAGCTGCTCTAACCAAGGCCATGGCAGAAAACTGTGCTGCTGCTGGATGATGGTTTGCAGCTTCCCTGCCTTCCACCCACAAAGCTGGCAAACCATTCTTTGCCAGGATATTCCCCAGGACTCTTAAAGTTGACTGGACCCATGGGAAAATCATCAACAGAGAAACAGCATGGAAAACTAGGCAGTAGCCTCAGCCAAAAGGACTATTTCAGAACTATCTAAGAGCTAAATGCATCTCCAGCAAACAGCTTTGCTGTGGTAAAGGCAGAAACAGCTGCCCGTCCTACCACCACAGCAACACAGGTCCATGCGCAGCAAGGCCATGACACACACTGCTCTTTGCCCTGTCTTCTGGAGAAACCACAGACTGGCAGATTTGCACGTATGCTGGCAATGGAGATGGACAGACAGAATTCAAAACCTAATCTATCAGTGTGCTACACAATCTAGAACCACCATACAAAAATGGTACGTATATAGGCTTTTCATATTACCCCAATCTTCCTTTTCCCTGCAATACAAACCAGAGATGGGCAAGTAAGGAAATCCCACGTTGGCAGCTTGAACACAAACTTCTCGTATCAGTAGGACTATTTAAGGAGTAAGGCTCAGGAAGGGTGTCAGAATAAGACTCAATTTGGATTAATTATTTCATACTGTTTCCAGATACTTTTCTATTTCATCCCCAACAGATTATTCCTGACACTTTTAGAGGGCCCTTGGCCCATTTGCTTATTGGTCTGATCTTTACTAGCAATGAAACTAGAAGTCTTTGCTTACTCAACTTCTGGAGAGTTAAGAGGATACCCTTTTATATTATTCACTGAAATTGCTTCTTGGCTAAAATATTCTCCCGTCAGTGTTTTTCATGTGTTCAGCAACATCTGCAGGATGTGGAAAGAACAGAAACAAACCAGATGTTGCAAAAGGTAGTGACACTGAGAAACATAATTATTACAGTATCTTGCTCTTTTTTTTTTTTT
>VZTM01022032.1:156674-195416 GCA_013400555.1 Jacana jacana | reverse complement strand
TTTTTTTTTTTTTTTTTGTCCATCTTATGCCTTCATACATCAGTAACTTTTACTGCTGAAACAGAGACTGACTCATCTAAGTTCTATCTAAACAGATTTACAATCATTTGTAAAAATTGACATATACCCCCCATTAAAGCCAAATTTCCTTTAGCAATTTCAGAGGAAAATAGATTAGGGGAATGTGGATATTTATCTCAGCCATCAACATTTATTCATTTAGGTAATTATCACTTCATTATGCTGTCAAAGAGAGCATGCAGGGAAATTCACCACTGATGAACCAAACGCCACAGAAGCCCTCCACCTCATGCAAGAGTGGAGGATGCCAGCTCATGCCCTGGCCAAACATTTGTCACCCGGATGTGACAAGGGCTGCAGGTCCAAAGGGGTACCGGTGGAGTCCTCTGCACGGTGCAGGTCACCAACCTGATCCAACAGCGCCCCCAAAAGCAAGCCCACCATAGGCCCAACACCCTGACACCCTGAGCCCTGGCTGGCCTCTGCCTCCACAAACCAGTCTGTTTCTTTTAAAAGTTGTTTACTCCATTAAAAGGGGGAAAAATGAAACCCAAACCCCTTCCAAATGCCTGCCACAGTGCAAAAATCAGGAGAGGCTCTATTAGATTGGGAAAATTTTCCACTTATTTTAACTCAGATGTCAGGAATTTCATTGGGGGGGGGGAAGTAGGGGGGGATCAGAAGACCTGCAAGCTCTGCCAAATTCTGAGGGAACAAACTATAACTAGATTAATATATAAATCGTATTAACTAAAACGTAGCTGAATACAGTCATTTGTTATCAAAGTCTTTTGATTGTTTAACAAATTGCAACATTTTGGTCTCACGGGCTCCCTGCCAAGTTGAGGCCTAATTAAGGTGGTTGGAAATGAATAGTGTTCTAATTAGTTTAATTACAATATGATGAATTATCAAACTAATTTTTAAAAACAATGTGCAATTAGCCTTTTAGCATTCAACCCCCATTTTCTGAAACAGGAAATGAAGCGGAACGTACTTGTTTTTATCAGGAGGTTGAAGACGGAACCACCCCAGGCCAGGAGGGCCTGAGGCTGCAGGGAGACAGGCCGCTCCCCACCTCAGGCTCTGGGCATGGACTCCAAGGCCTCTGGCGACCTCTGTGGAAAGCATCTTCCTCAGTCCAAGACTGGAACAACGCTCCTTTTTGGACTCTCAACACAGTGTTTTCCCAATTCCTTCGCTTATTTGGGGTTGCACAGAAAATCCAGCAGCTTTACATGTGTTGGCCATACTGACTGAGAAAGGTTTTTTCATTCTTACCTTTCAAAGCTGTGAATGAGCAAATTCATTTCCCCACAAAGCGTAAAGGTATGCTAGTTCCTACCTGCAGCCTGTAGGGGAGTAGGACGTCTGTAAACATCTGGCCTTTGCTCCATAATGCCAATCGCAGAAACACTATTTTTCATTTTCTGAGTACGTTTCTTTTCCATTTGTCCCCCTAAAAACTATTTTCTGCCTCTTGGCTACCAATCCCACTGCGTCACTCCCCCAGACAGCAAACCTTTCCAGAAATACACTTGCACCTGCATAACCTCAGTAATGTTGCACCCTTGGCAGTGAAAGCACCATCTGGTCCTACTGTAGAGCAGTTCATTACTGGAGGAGTGGCCAAAGGTCGCCACCTTTCATTAGCACTGCCAGGTATATAAGTAGAGTTTGGCTCAATTACAGCATAGCTCATTGCTGAGCAATAGAAGGGGACATATTAAAAATATAGGTACCCATTGAATGGAAGGAAGGAGCAAAGAAGTTCACTTTAATGACATGAATCCTTTAACAAATAATCAGGTTAGAAATGATCCACTTGGTATTTTGATGAGAATGGATTTTCTCATCCTGTGAACCAGAAAGAAAACGTGGCAGTAAAATAGCTTTCGGCATGACTTAATTATCCCCAGAAAGACTTAGGAGCCTGCTCCAGCAAAGCACTTAAATGCATGCCGAACTTTAAGCACATGGGCATTCTCAAGGGACTATTCATATATCTAGAGATAAGCATATGCTTAAGTGCTCCGGCAAGACACCAATCAAACTGAAGGCTCTCATCAGGGCCTGGAGCCACAGCTAACGCATCTGGCAAGCGTGACAGCCTTTGAGATGTCCTGTCCACTCAGGCGCTTACAGAGTCCTCATCGTCCAGACTGAGTGTTTCCCAAAAAATGAAAATAATCAATCACAGTTCCCTCACTTCCTGACTAGTGCATAAAAAGAGGATTTAAATAGGTGCATGTATCTGTAGATTAAATCAGTTTACTGGAGGGAACCAAAATGAGGAGATGAAGTTGCCATATGTTTCTGCTTGTGCTGAAGTTGGTGGTCATGCTTCTTTTTCCTGGAAATTTGTTCCACAAGCTTAACCTGGCTATTACCAGAGCCTTCATGTATTTGTCAGCAGTGGCAAAGATCCAGCAGATGAGGCTCTTGTAAGAAAGAGGACTGCAGAGAGCGCTGACATTTCCAGTAACTATGGTCAAACCTACCAAAGGCTTGACTGCCACAAGGGAGGTGTTGGGCTGAAATTTGCATGCTGAGGAGCTGCTCCAGGATGTGTAAAGGCATACTGCTCCAAGGACTTGGTGATTCTTTATGGCAGAACGCACGGCTAAGGTCCTGGACTTAAAGACTAGGCACTGCTACACAGAGGGCTTGCTGTGGTCTGGCTGCCATCCCCTGGGACTGACTGCCTCTTGGCCAGTCACAGCTGTGGACGTTCAGCATTGCCAGGGTGCCCAGAAGAGCCAGAGATTGCTGATCAGTCCAAAGACACACATTTTCAATACAGAGGACACAGAATAACCACAGTTTTCTGAAGAATTCCTCTCCTCTTATCTAACTCGTAAAGAAAATGGAGAGCTGGCTTTGTACCTTCTTATTGGCTTTCCCAGTTAATTTTTGTAACACTAGAGCTGTAGGGAGGACTGGTTTTTACGGGACACTCTAGTTTGAGGAAGACTGGGAGGCCAGGGTCTGTCTGGTCACTGTCAGTGACATGCTTGGTGAGAGAAGTGTTTAAAACAGGTACATTGCCAGTCCTGCAAGCTTAGGAGGACTGAAGCAAACACTAACAACAACAAATTTCTGGCAATAAAAAGGTTAACACAAAACAGTAGGTATAAAGATAACTTGAACCCATCATTAAAGAAATTCAGTTATTTAGTCAATTTTACTTATTTACAGGCTAGAAGATTAATGAGCTCAAATACAAACTGAGACAGTAATTAGGTTTCAAAAACATACTATAACACAATCAATCATTGCTTGGGAGTATAATGACATTAGGGTAGAGCCCTCTTTCAGCTGAAGTTATTAGCATGTGATTGGTGAAGACTGGACATGAAGAGAGAGTCTACCCCAGGGTCCTGTAATAAAATGAAAGAGGAATCTTAAATAAGGAGAAACTATGTCTTTGACCCTTTGTCCTTTGCCTGTAGATGTAGAGATACTGTATTCAGGATTTAGGGCTCTGTAACAGGACTTTGGGGAATGATGGCATTTCAAAAGACAGTTGGTATTTTACTTTAAACAAGACTTTACTTGAGACCTAATACGCCACAGACAGTATGTATACGGCCTTTAATCTGGTCTTTGAGGCTATTAGCAGCTCCTTCCAAGTCGTTTCAGATATCTTCTCAAAGTCTTTGCAAATACATCAACTTAGAGAAGGAATTCAAAATGTTGCAGAATACAGTGGGAGAAAGGGTGACAATTTAATGTAAAGGAAGGGAAACGAGAACATATACAAAAGCAAAGTTCTCAATTATTGTTGCTAAATCATTTTTTTACTGGGCAACAGCATAAAAGGCTTTCTATGTCCTCATTGCAAGGAATCTGGACAAATGTTCCTTAAATCCAGTGTCAGCTGGGTTCACAAAGAAAGAGGATGTGGCTTTTAAGATCTAAGCCAAATTTCCAAATCAGGTTTTTATGTATGTATCAGCTTAATCCAGCTCCCACAGAAATCAGTGGTAATTCTCATACTGATTTGAATAGGAGAAAAGTTACAATATTGTGTATAATTTTTCAAATTCCACCTAAGTAGCTAAAAGGAGACATTTCAAGCAAAGATTTTCATAAGAGGCTATTGGAATTTCTCACATTCTCCAAAATGTTTTTGAAAATCATATCCCAAAACAATGTTTGAGTAGCTAAATAGAAGCGGCCTAATTTTCAGAGCCACTGGATAGGCCTAGGCTTCAGCAATTTCAGTATTCATCAGCTCTTAAAACCAGACTACTTCCTTTGACATACCTATATACAGGGTTAAGTACCTCATTCTAAGTGCCCAAGTTTGAAAAATGTCAGCCTTAACCCCCCATACACTTCTCATGCATATCCAAGTAAATACACACTTCCACACATAACTTATGCATCACCACCACATCTAAAATGAAATCTTCATCATTTCCTTCACCTCAAGGGCTTAATGGCACAGCCCCTGCATCTTGCTACTAGCGTCATTCTCTACAGACATCTAGTTGCTATTATTTATTCACTGTGGTGCTCTCAACTATCCCAATTCCCTAATGAACAATTGAAATGGATTGCAATAAGGACGTGACACACAGGAATAAGAAGCTGAAATGTATTTCCCAGCTTCAGCCCCCTAACCTGAGGGAAGGTTATGATGGTTGACATGGCTGGGGTCAACAGCAATCGGTTCTAGTGGTTACTGTCACGTAGATACTATGAATGCTTTTGACAGCATTTCAGAGCGATCCTAGCGGCTGATAAATCAAATGCAGAAGAACCTCAACTCAAAATGTACTGTAAATAATCTCATAATAGAGGAAAAAAAAAACCACACAAAGGCAAAACTATATTTCAAAGCAAGAGTGTGAAAACATAACAACATGCAACTCCAGTCAATACAATCAATCCTGATAACAAGAGCAGTCAATGCAATTACATTTTATAAAATCAATGCATCCTCCTACTACGAAAACCAGGCAAGGAAGGAAATGAACCAACATCCTCCTCTCTATCAGCATGTGACAATTACAGTTTCACCAAACACAGCTAAACAAGGAGCAGAGCAAGTATAAGATCCTGAAACCGTGGCAAAAGAGCCAGCACCATGTAAAATCTTCAGTCCAAACGACAAGCTTTTATCTGGCTGCTCTTCTGACCCTCTACATGTAAATACATTTTCACTTACTGATATAAAAGTGTAATTCTTCCAGCAACATTCTTCTGAATTTAAGCTGCTAAACCTCCTTTTTCTTCTCCCCTTGTGATAGAACTACAAATATGATGTGTGACATTAAATCAAGTTGTATGTTTATGACTGCCCAGGTAACATAACTTGTGAGCTATCTTTTCCCTTTCCATAACAATTTAGGGCACAAAAAAGCCTGAATGAAAAAAACTGTGTGTTATTTGTCCATCTGAAAATTCTTTTCAGTTGACCAAAAGTGAATTTTAGGAGTTTGCAAAACTCCATTAATACCTCCAGCTGCTCAGTATTAAGAATGTTTCATGTGTTCAGCCTTCCATCTTGACCCCTTCCCTGGGAGAAACCTCTACAGGAGTCGGCACACATCCTCCCCATGGAAAGCCTGAAGGATGAGACTCTCAATACAGTAAATTCCCAAGTGGGAATTTTAGATTTTACATTAATTAGGCTCCCTGCCCTGTGTGAAATTATGTTTTTCTTACCAAAACACTACTGCTGACCTCAGCCCTGTGAAAGAGACTGAATTAAGAGAGACAGAGCTGAGAGCAGGCAAAGGAGTCTTTCTGATGATGCTCCTTAATTAAGAAGCTAGTTTTAAGCTGAAGAGTATTTGATGATCTTGTGATAAATGTTTGAAACTGAACTGCAACAATGAAGGTGTCAGAGGAAGGTCACAGAGAGTGAGGTTAGAGGCTTGCATCCCTTAACTGTAGGTATCTAACTGTCGGGTGTTAAGTCCTTGACCTATCTCCAGGGAAGCCTTTCTTCTGCAGAAGGAACGAAGGAACTTTGGCTGCCTGTCAGGGCACCTGAGGGAAGTGTCCACCATCAGCACACACAGCTTGCCCTCTAAGGTTACACTGCAATGTGCGTGCAAGGCTGACTGAAGGAGAAAACCTTCTCAGCAGGTCCTGGGTAGTATTCTCTGCCACCAGGCTCTGCACACACTTACCCCTATCACCTTCTCCCCAGCATCTGTTTGGACATCTGTCCAAAACAGAGATGTCATTAATTTCATGCAGGTTTGCAAATTGGTTTAGCCAAAGCATCCCTATGCAAGAGGTTGGTTGATCATCATTGTCTGTAAATGATGAAAGAGAACAACAATCTTACAAACCTAAACCAGAAATTACTCTTTTGGTTTGTATTATCCTAATCCTAAGCATCAGCACTGCAAACACAGTTCCAGTAAATCATCTATTTTCCATTTAACTACCACAGAAGAATTGCAGATACAATTATTCCTGTTGCATTATGTACTTGCACGTGGGAGTGAGAAAACATAGTTTTGCTGCATGCTGCATTTTTCTTTTTCCTCTTATGGGAAAGGTCCAGTCTTAACACCCTTTTCTCTTGGAAGGGAAAGCTGCAGTTGTTATTTCCTGATATTTCCAGTTTCTCAACTACCCATCTGTAGTTTTTTCATCACCAGTGTTTTACACACGTATGACGAGCCTCAAGCAATCTCACAATGACAAAAGTATTTGTGGATCCTTGATTTGTTACCTGCATGCTTTCCTTACAGTGTTTTCTCACCAGTTTTAAAGTGTCTCAGGAAATCTCCATGGGATTCCATGGATCAGATAACATGAAAGGGTCTGTAAACTTGACATATGTTGAATTGTGGACTACTACGCACAAACCAGTAATCCCTAGGCATCTTCTGGATCATCCATAAAGCCATGTACTCAGTCTTGGAGACAGTTATGGCATGATCTAACTTAATTTATTGAGAAAGAAATTAAAGAAAGCAATTATAAAGATGAGAGAAGGAAACCAAGTTGGAATAAACTTTGCCATTCCATTATTTAATATTTACCAAAACAATACTGTGGATTTAGAAAGAAGGCAGTTTTTAGAGAGGAAGTATCTTCAACTTTGGCCTTGTTTAATGGCTTTCAGAATGAGGAATACTGCTCGCCAATTAGGAACAAAAGAGAATTATTAAACAAGAACATGTAAACTCTTCATCTTGGCAAGTGATGCTTGGGTAGATTTCCAGGGAAGCTGATGAGAAAGCTGTGCAGCAATGCAAGACCTATGTAGCCCTCATCACAAGATGGGAAACCAGCTAAACTGCCACATGGCTCCAGCACACCACCACCGCTACTACTGGCTGATGCAATGCTTCGTCACAGTCCTGCTGTGCAGGACTCTGACCCAGGAGAGAACTGGAATCAGCATGGATCTTTCCAGGTGAACTCAGGGGGTCCCCGAAAAGCACTAATTCAATTAGACGGATCTGTAATCAGCCATCTCCTGGCCACCACAGATGCCTACTTAAGATTCAATGAAAGCTGAAGAATCCAGCTGACTAGACCAGAAATTAATTCAGCTACACTAAAAAAAGCTGAAGGTGCTCATCTCCAAGCAGGTAATATTCACATTGATGTAAGCTTTGGGCCATGGTCTCCATCACAGCCATAGCCTGCCTCTGAACCCACCTGGCTTCATAAAAGCAGATCATAAAACAAATGGTCACAGGGACAAACCTAACAGCCAGGTCTTCCAATTTGTATGAGCAGAAGTCCCAGGAACTTTTGGCAATTCAAATCTGTCATGATCTCTACAGCTGGGTTCAGCTTCATGGTCTCAGCAAGACCTTCAAAAATGATGAGGGTTTGAGATCGAGCCAAGCTCCTTGTCAGCGCTTCATACTTCAAGGCATTTGTATTTATAATTCCTGTTACTTAACACAACAGATCCTAGCATGACAAATCCTAGAAAACTGTTACGCTGGGGTCTTCATTTTCAGGATTTGCACCAGAGCTTAAGTAAATTAGAAAGTATTTGTATGGCATCTCAGTGTGAGCTGCCGGTTGATGTTTTATGTTTTAATGTTTTAAGTAAAGTTTATTATGACAAGTCAGTGAAAGTGCTTTTAGTAGGTCAATAAATCACGGACCTATCATATCACTGGGTGACAGCTATGCAAAGCATAGAAGGAAATTTGATATTATTCCAACAAAATAGCAACTACAGCTACTTCCAGGTTAGCTGCAAAGCCACATCAGCCTGTTGATTGTGAACTGAAGAGGTAAATAATTATATTTTGGGGAAGGAAAGCAAGGCCTTTGTAGATTTTTATCTGTCTGGTATTTCTAAAACTCTTGTTGGGAAAAAAGAAAGGAATGATTTATTTAATCTAAAATGGTCCTCTGGATGCCCACCATGGAGTCTGTTCTATAATTACCTAATGTGAAGGAGTGGGGAAGGGGCTGGGGAGAAACACAAAGCAGATGAAAAAAAGAGGATAAAAAAGATTTCTGAGAGATTGAATTCAGCTCTGGCATCTCTCCAACCATATGGAAATTGGAGGGATGTTAAAATAAAGCCCTCTAAGACAGGATGCACAGGACAAGGGTGGGAAGTTTCCCTCATTATTACTGTCAGGATGAATAATAATAATAATAATAAAAGCCTTTTATATATAAGACAGCAGCACACCTGTATGATCAGGGTGTGTGCCCAAACTTCAGTAAGAAAACGATGACCCTATCACAGTTTGAAGTTGTCTACACCTGATCAGACACATACGAGAAGTCTCTCTTAGATATGCAGCAGAGTTCAAGACAAAATTTTCAGGGAAAGATCTATTCTTAACCCTCTTGTGCTCCACAGTGCTTTCAACTGCCTGGTATAGCCTTTGACAGCTACAGCAGCTGCTTATTGCCTGGTGTAACCATTGCTCTATGTCTAGCCTTGGGTCTGGACTCCATGGCTGCAGCGTAGCAGATATTGCAACAGGGAAGGACTCACGGCTGGAAGGCATCAGGGGAGAGCCATGTTGAAACCAAGTGTCTAGTTAAAATTAGAATAGAGAATCTACTGTCATGTTTTCTTCAAATGAAAAGGGCAAAAACACGTGTGTTCACTCTGGATGCCATTTCTTTTCTGGCTATAAATTAAGGGATTTAATATATATAAATCTCTTTGCAAGAGGACTGTTAAACTTAAAACCTGATAAAATATCCATGGATTCCCCTGCCATCAGGGCTAACCACTGAACCTGTTATGAACCACAATGGTATTTCACATAAGATTTGTAAAACCTGAAAAAAAAACTTGGGAAAGCATTTTAATCCACTTTTGCCTTATCTTAGGATCTGTGCCTCTCAATCACTTGCAGCTTGTGTCCTCTTCTAAGGAAGAGAAATATACCCCGGTTTTAAAAGTGAATCAGAGAACAGAAGGTATGATGAGCATGAAGAAAGGCAAAAGGTAACTACATATCAGATCTACATCTTTAGAGACACCTGTACCTTCTTACCACAACCTTCTCAGTCTGTGATGAAATCCATTTGAAGTCATGGAAGCACGTGAATAGGTTTCCCTGCTGCAGCAAGGCCCTTCTAGGATAATGCTCAAAATCAGAACAACATTTGCAAAGGTGTGTCACCAGGATTTCCCATGGGATAGCCCAGTGCTCTTCCCATACAGGCTCAGCAGGCAGGTGACATGGGCTTTGGAGGATACTACTCATTAGGCACACACGAAGACGATCTGTGTAAGGTACCCTTGTGGAAGGCCCGCAGTGGTGTTTGCTCAGAACACAGGGAGAAACAGCAAGCTTCGTCGAGGAGAGAATTGGAAAGCTGGCTGCAGAGACTGCTCCTTTACTGCCCCAGTCAAAAGGCCAGGCCATTCAATGATAACCCCACGGCCTTACATTAAAGTGCCAGATCTGAGCAACCCTGGGCAGATCGATTCTGCGCCCCCCTCCTCTGCTCCCTTGGACAACCCTGCCCTTTTAAAGTATAAGATCAGATAGGTGAATTATACACCCTCATTTTTAAAGCTATTGACTCTCTCACATGGAGGACAGGACTATAGCACAGTATCCCTGATAACTCTTTGCACTCCAGTTATATCTTCAGCCTTTCCTGTGGGGTCTGAGTCCTACTCTTCCAGGTACTATATAGAAAAAAGGGGACATTTTTAGTCTTAAAAAGATTTTCTCAGCATCAGAGGCACAGAGGAAGATAATCTATTCACACACATGCTCCTCTGCACATTAAAGGCCTGTTGGAATGGCTTGCAGATTCAGGTCTGAGTGGAATGACTGCTAAATGACAGTATCTGTAATGTAATGAAGCCCACAATTAACGACTAAGCAGAAAAACTAAGCCTGCAAACTTCTAAGAAAATAACAGATGGATGATCTTAACTTTTGTTCTACCAAGTAAGACAAAAGAAAGGAAGAATGGTAGAAAGAAAAAGACAAATGTACGCTGTTAATCTCAAATAAGTACAGTAGTACTGAAAAAGGTGCTTACAGTGAGTTATAGGATTCAATGGGATTAATTGTAATTAAGAAATGAGCATAATTCTGTATAAAATACGGGGTCTAGCAGTGGAGTGTAAAGATCAGATGGCAAAGTTGGTGTAAAATATGGTAAGAAAGGCAAAGATGCAGAATTGAACAGAGCAAGATCAACGCAGGGGTTAAGATAAATAAGACATTTTTAAAGTACATACGGAAGGAGAGGGCAGTGAAGGAGACAGAAGGGCCTCTTAAAAATGGCAAGGGTAATTTATTGACACAAGTAGTAAGGGCATTGTTTAAGGGGAAAAGAAAAAAAAAAAAAGAAATGAAATCTTCGCCTGAGTGTGCAGAGAGGAGAGGGGACAGATGCCAGAAAGAGACATAAATTTCCCAGAGGAGAACAAGAAATGCTTAAATGCTTAAGGAAATCAAGTTTATACCAGTGCTGGTGATTAAGGAAGTGGAATGTTGGAAAACTGAAAAGAAGAAAATAAATAAATGTAGGAACAAACATGATGTATCCCCAAATCTAAGAGAGACAGAAAGAAATACTGCAGAGCTGGGTAGAACCTGGAGAGCACTTGGCAGGAAGCCGTATGCGCCGGCAGAAATCTGACACTGTGCTACCATATGGCTAAAGCTAAATTCAGGTTGTGGATGCCACCCAGCAAGCTGGTATTTTTGCTTCAAAGACCTTTTGGCAGTAAAGGAAATTTTACTAGCAATAAAAAGGCCAGTCTTCTTTGCTTCCTTCTCACTTGCCCAGTTTCCTTTCCAGCACCCGCTTCTTGCAAAGTTAGCCTCTGACAGAAGGAGTGCTTGCCAGGGAATATTACCGAGGAGCTGCATGGCCACCATGCTTCCCCATGGTGCATCTCAAATGCCCCGATGGAGCTGCAGTACTGGATACTGCTTCCAATGTACATTTCTACCTTTAAACTGAGGTTTATGAACTTCTAGAAAACAGAAGCCTTACCAAAGACATAGGGAATCCACGTTAAATTGCAAAATCAGTGACCTCAGTCCATAAAAGCTACAGACCCTAAAGGACTTGGCCCTGCATGCACCAGCTCAGCTTTAAGCACCTGACTGTTCCATTGACACCATCAGAATTGCTCGGAAACATCCAGCTGAGTCCACGTGCTACTGCTCTAGTGAAGAAGCAGTAATGAAACTGGGCCTACAGCATGTATATCATACAAATGGAAATATCCAGCAGAGCAGCAGAAGGTCTCATGTTGGAGTGAGATGGTGTCAATGACATGCACTTAAGCAAAGACAGAGTCAGGCCTTACAAGAATTTGCAGGGTATTTGGCTACACTAAGAATAGACAGTACTTGGAGAAGCAGTGGGGCAGCTGCTATTCGTAGAAGTTTAGAATGGCAATTCTAAACTTAGTGTGCAAGTATTCAAAGGTGGTAAACCCTGAAGCATATCCACAGATGCTACCAAGAAAAACAAAAAAAAAATGCTGACTGAAGAGCACGATCAGGCAAGGTGCTGAGTGCCAGTTCCTCAAAGGAGCTACACTGATCTATACCAGTTGAAACTGAGCCCCTGCATGCTTCCTTCTACTCCTAGCAATGAGATTTCAGAGCTCCGTGCCACATAGGAGCATTTTTTCTTCTGTTGGATTATATGTCCAGGGCTGAAACCCACTGACTTCAAGCGCAGACTTTTGAACAGCTCCAGGGATTGGTATGAACTTTCAATGAGCGCATCTACAGCACTTCCCCCAGTTACCACTGAGTGACTGCATTTAATCTGCTTCTGATAACACTCCCCAGCAGTGCATGAACGGAGGCCATGAAAGTAAAATGGGTGAATGCCAAGTGCAATTGGTTGCATTGGATGCACAGAGTGCAGATGTGGGGAGGGCAACAGGGACAATTCAGATACAGGGTGTGAAACCTCAGCAATCAGCAGCCAGGGGCTGTAGTCTGTACTCTCTGGGTGAAACTCTGCCCAGCAATCACTCAACAACCTTTGCAGACGATAATGACATACCTAAAATAAATAGAAGTGCAGCTGAGAAATTTAGGACAAGACAGAAATAAGAGCAGAAGCTGTAACTCTTTGGAAGATTTATAATTTATGACTGTTCCATGGCATGAGTTCAACTGTGACCTCTCAGCTGGCAGCTGTCTTTATGCTGCTTTCTCCTTCCACCTGCCTAGTGAGAAAACAGCCACCGTCTCTGTGAGCATGGATAAATCTGTCACACTGACTTACACAATGAACTCTCTGGAGGGAGACTGAAGTAGTCCAGAGAATAAATCTAGCCCTCAGAAACAGTAGCAAGGTTGTCCAAGTTTACAGCATCTCCTTTTAACCCCTTTGGTGTGGACCTCAGGGGCTATAATTATAACTGGCACTGTCTGACACGCTGAAGCCGGGAATCCTCTGCAACGTGATGGATGTCTCGCTCAGGACAAGTCACAGTCGGGCACAAAAAGCATCTGGGACAGGCCAATGATGCAACATGCAGCTCTCAACTGACGTGGCAACCCTTGGCTCTAAAGCCTTTCCCAAGGACATCCAGGTGGGCAAAACAGTTTTACAAGAGAAAAATGTCTTTGCTGAAGTGCTCCGATCACAAGGACAAAGCACTGAATTAGATCATTAGATTTTAAGGCCAAAAAGGCATTATTAGTTTAGATGGGTTAACGGGCTCCTTCCACTCCTCCTACCCTTCTGATGGGAATATGGCAGACATTAAATTGATGCTGAACATAACCAATGTCAGAAAGACATCATCCTTTAATAAAATCTCTCCAAGGCAAAGCTTCTTAGTATGCTCCAGCAAAGCACCTTGGTCAAACCAAATGGCTGTCTGTGACTGGGGATTACAGTTTGTGAAAGAAGCTAAGGTTATTTTAAAGTGATTAGTTTAAAAAGCAAATATCAGAGGCCACTTGTTGTTCGTGGTTAATATTAAGAATTCATGTCTAAATAGCTTAGAATGGCTCTGGATTGTGATTCATCTGTATTCTGATAGAGAGTAAATTATAGGTAGTCCACAAGTTGCTAATCACTGTACCTTAGCTTGAACACCTCCAGTAGATGTGCTTGGACACTTTTCAAACTGATTTACAACATGCCTATGACATCTGGTGCACCACACAGAAATAGGACCTTAGTAGAAAGGCAAGGAAACTACAGTATCATACAATATTATGTCCAGGATCAATGCCAACACCACAACCCCACAACCCCTGACCCAGGCAAACCCATTATTCTCATCAGACCTTTGTTTTATTTATGCAATTCCTTTCTCCTGTAGCTCTAGTCTGCACCTGAGCTTGATGAAAGTCATCCCAAGACATCTGCAAAGCCACTTTCAACTTCACCATACCGTGGCTTTGCCTTGGAGGCAGCAGTAAATGGTAGAACTAGTGGATGAAGAGAGGATCTTGTACCCACCACCCAGCAGAAAGGCTGCTTTGCAGCAAGGATTATTTTGCTTTTCTTTCAGGCCCTGAAGAGCAAACTGTGACTGTTCTATGCTATTCTTGTCCTTTGATCACTCTCCTCCTCATCCCTGTTTTGTGTAGGATTTACAGTCGAAGTCCTCTGCAATTTTATCTCCTCTGTTCATCAAACCTTATCACACACCCCAGACATAGCTTTTCTATTGTGCTTATGTTGTACCCACTATCCACCCTTTCTCCTGCAGTGGTTGGATTCCAGTAGTCTACAACATTTGCCATTCTTTAACCAACAGAGGAAACCTCATTGTGTGAAAGAAGCACTATTTGTCTGGAAGTCATGAAATTACAACTTAATACAATGGCTTTGACACAGGCTTTCTATTCTGCTATGGCAATTTCACTCAAACCTTCAGGCCTCTAGATCTCCAGCAGTAATAACAGCAAAACCTCTCCCTCAGCCTTTCCCCATACTCCTGCTTTGTACCCAAAACCTTCAAAGAACGGGAAGGGGATGCAGAAGAGCACTGACCAAAAGAAGGGTTCAGTTTTCCAAGAGGGTTTCACAATCAAATTAAATGCTAAACCCAATAATCAGATGCCATTGGTGGCAGTTGCTTTTCAACCACTTTGAGAAGCTCTTTTGGCATAGAGGAAGGTGGCCAGCAAGGAACTGGACTGTGAACCTTCATTTGTGCTTTTCTAGGAATGGAAAAAAAAATGCTGTGGAACATCCACACAAATGTTCCTCTTCAAGTCCCACAATACCATTATAAACCACCATGAGAACTCATGCAGTGTGTGCTATTCAGACCACTAAAGCCAGATGCTCAAAGGTGCTGGGTACCCTCACGTTCCCATGACCTGAAGGGAGAAGGAGGTACTTAGACACCGTTACTGTCATGCACAACTGGGCACTAAGCAAACCATGCTACAACTCAGCAACCTTGCATGTGTTTTTCTCTCTAAACATGCGTTTCCATATTGCTTAATTATCTGATTCTAAAAGCATTTTGTTAGAAGCCATACGAGGCACATTCCAGTAATGGAGATGTACTGCAGTTTCCAAGGTTTAGTTCATAAAAGCACCACGGTAATCTTAATATCCCAGATACTGTTGACAGTACAGTAGTGCAATGTAGCATAACTGCTGGTTAAGGCAATGATCAGGTGGTGACAGAGAGAGAGAGAACAAGCTACTGCCCAACAGAGGAAAACTGTTACACCTCACTGCTCTCCTGGCAGAGACATTGTTCTCTGGCCTTTCACTCCTATCTTTCAGATATTATCCTTCTCTTTCCTTGCCTTCCCTCACGCAATATGACTTGCATCCTCACAGGGACTCACATGTTGGTTAAATTTGTTCCCCCGTGGCATCAGATTACAAGGCAGAAAGCTGATGCTACTTTCTTATACATCTAAGGCAACAAGATCTTCACGAGTATATGTTTTGATCCACCTAATCGATGTTCCCCTCAGACTAGACTTGTTGAAGTGTCCAGAAGAGGCCACAAAGACATTCAGAGAGCTGGAGCACTTGTCCTATGAGGACAGGCTGAAGGAGTTGGGGTTGTTCAGCCTGGAGAAGAGAAGGCTCCTGGGAGACCTTAAAGTCCCTTCCAATGCCTAGAGCAGGCCTACAGGAGCAATAGGGAAGGACTCTTTGTCAGGGAGTATAGCAATAGGACGAGGGGTAATGCTTTAAACTAAAAGAGGGGAGATTTAGATGAGGTATCAGCAGAAATTTTTCACTACAAGGGTGGTAAGGCACTGGAGCCCAGAGAAGCTCTAGCTGCCCCATACCTGGAGGTGTTCAAGGCCAGGTTGGACAAGGCTTTGAGCAACCTGGACTGGTGGGAGGTGTCCCTGCCCATGGCAGGTTATTGGAACTAAATGCTCTTTAAGGTCACTTCCAATGTAAACCATTCTATGACTGCTAAAACCACTTTTGAAGCACACCTATCATCAGGAATATGGTCTTACAGTTCCCTTCTTTTGCACAGAGTAATGGGGAGCCCGTGCTTTGTCAGAATTGATAAAACGCTGAACACAGCAGAGGATGGGAGGAAAACAGGAGATTCCAAAACAGAGATATGACCTCTCAAAGCAGATCTGAGCATGTAAGCCCCTCATGACCATCTCTAAGCACAAATATAATTCCTTCAAGAAACTACCGTAGTGAGCATGCATTCTTACAGATTAACTCATGTTTTAAAAAACTCATTTGTTAGAGGCTAGATTCTAACCCGAACCACAATGATTTATACTCATGATTTATACCCGCTGCTGATGTTCTCCACACATCGTATGACAGCGCACAACATACTTGTATCACCAGCAAGGTTCCCTGCAGTACATTGGTCACCATCCACCCACCGTGGTGGCGTCTGAAGTGATGGATTGAGAGAGCACAAAGAGTCACAGCCCACAGTGTTACAACTGTAGCAAGCTGTTTTCTTCTTCCTTGACATTTATGTCTGAAAATGGGATATTATTGCTGGACCTGGATGTGGAAACTCGAAAAAAAAGTCTAGGGAATAGCAATAAGGAATGTTGTTTGCTCAGCAAGATTTGGGAAGAAAGGAAATGATCTATTTTGTGAATTGAAATTATCCCCTTAATGAATTTGGCTCACTATTTCTAGTAAAAAACAACAAAAAAAGAAAACCTCATGCTTTATTTTTTTTCTAAAAAGTGTCAGCTGTCCAAAAATACTCAACAGCTGTCCTGAAATAGCAGATTTTCCTGTGTGTTTTTTTTATGATTCAGTCCATTCCACAATTTCGCAATGAGAATTGCAGACAGTTCTATTTTACTTGCAAGAAATATGCACAATATGGCATGTGCCTCATAATCTTCTGTGATTAATGTATAAAAACACAGTCAGACCATATTTATACGATGGCTTGTAGTATTATAGAGATTGATCTTGGTTTCACTCACGGCCAATGGCTAAGGAGCACTTTAATCTGCTACAGGTGAAAAGGTAACGCAAACACTCTCATGTTTATTTAGGACAGCTATTGGGAATATTTCATGCCGTATTTCAAATACAAATATTCTTTGGCTGTCTATGAGTCAAGGAAATATAAAGTCATTAGTATATGGTTTTCTACAATCTATTGTAAATATTAAAATTACACAGGTCATTTGACCCAAATTGAGATTTCTGCCTAGTTTCTTCACAATCTTGGCTTCCAGGGGACTGTGAGAGGAAGCGGTCTCCACCATGGCATCACAGTGCTGCAAAGCCCACTCTGTAATGAAGTGGGAATGGCATTTTGGGACATTCCTGGCAAAGACTTTAAGCCAGGTGAAGACCGAGAGTGAGAGTCTGCTGCCATCTGAGTCACTGCAGAAGCCCCCTTTGCCTTTCAAGACTGAACACTGCTTTAAAAAGAACACCTTATGCAAATAGGCTTCCTGAATTTGATTTTGTTTTATTTTTTTGTCTGCCATCAGCTGGATTACTGTTTTGGTGTTTGCATGAGAACCCTAAAGAGTCTCTAAGGAATAGAGGTCTCGTGCCAGCCATGTTTAGCGTTTAGCAGGTTAGTTGAGATGAGAGTTTTATGTAGGCTTGGACTCACTATCATAGCAACAAAGGAAATCTCCTACAAGGATCTAAGAGGTGCCATGTCCCATGCAAATCTACTCATTACATAGAGCACGTCTTCAGTAGCGTCACAATTTACTTCACATATTTCCTCTCAGAAGGTTTGGGTTTCTTTTGCAAGCCAAATTTCCAAGTCTAAAACTATCTAGTATACTTCTTGTGCTTCACGCGCTAAGGAATCAATCTCCATCATGAGCCCCTCATACAAAAATATCTTCATTTTATTCAGGTTTAGATAAAACACTAAGTCAAGGAATGCTTAACCAATGAATGACAGGATAAAACCCCAGTAGCAGCAGCATTCATATCCCAGACACTTTCTCCTACTTCTTCCTCATCCCATCCATCCCACCTTTCCAAAACCCCCATCTGCTTTATCTTTTTTTTTTTTTTTGGTGGGTGCCTGGATGGCCTCAGGTTTAGTAGCTTTTTACAGTTCATCTCAGCTCTGTAAAACCATGGTGAGAGACTGGAAAAAAATGGAAACAAATGAAACAGGAGAGATCAAAACAACCCCAAACACGTTGTGGGTCAAACTGACATCTGATACAGGGGCTACGTCTTCACTGAAGTCAGTTAGATTTTCATTGCCTGTGCTCCTCAAGGTGAATTTGGCTCATGATATGGCCTGAGATAACTTATTGCCTGCAGCCTACAGTACTTCAGCTCAGCCTTGCAGTGACGAGGACACTGTGTACAACTGAGAGTTACTTCTCATCTACTTTGAATATTCAAGTGACCCAAGCAGTGAGTCAGTCATGAATAGCAATATATGAAGCCTCAGGCATTTTTAGTCTAACAGGCTGAAAATACTGGACAGAAGTTACATGCAGTAGCACAGGGTTACTCTGAGAAATGAACTCCAGCTATTCATTCAGATAACAACTCCCTTCAGTCTAAGGTTAGTTATAAAAGAGCAGCCAGACAGTAACACACCAGGGCTCAGGGGACCTGGGTGCAATACCTGGCTCAAACAAGGACTTTGTACACAATCCAACTTCATGCCCCTACCTTAGGAGCTGAGGATTCACACCCACTCAATGAGGACAGACAAGACTCCTGAGGTAGTCGGTGTGGCTCTTCAGCAAAAAGCTTCTTCTCTGCCTCCATTGCAGAGGCAATTTTATTCATTCTTAACACTGCTAGACAAATACAACCCCACTGTGGCACAGCTCCTTCTCTTGCCCACCTTGCAGCCCTCTGGTTCGTGGGGAGATGCCAACAATATTTATTTGCCTCATCTGGCACATGGAGGACTTGCATGTTGATGGAGAATGTGAGTAGTGATATACTCACATCACTACCAGGAATGCGTGAAATGTCCCGGAATGTTAAGGCATGTCCTGCATGAAAAAAGGCTTCTCTGGGGATGGATTAAAAGCATAACTGTATCACAGAGCTGTACAATCACCAAGACTAACCCAATCTACACCAACAGTGATTTTAAAAATATGCAAATGGGGTTAATCTTAAGTAGCTGCTTCTGAGCAGGTAAGGACAGTTAGCACTAGCTGGAATGCCTTTGCTTCATACCCTACTTGATATTGTCTGTGCAGAGGGGGTAAGGTGTGGGCATCCTTGAGACTTTTCTCCTTCCTGGAAAGGTATCCCTGCTGCATGAAACTGTAGTGGGCTGGACAGAGAGCACATTCTGAGAAGCTGATGGAGTCACCACCTCCAAAAGACTATAGATTTGCTGCCTTTCGCAAACTCTAAACCCTTATATAAAACAAATAAAGGTAAAAAAATAATAAAAGTACCAATTAAGACTGTTGCACATGGGACCCCTCACTTGTGTTTCCGCAGCACTACCCTACTCTGCCCTGGAGGAGCAGGTTTCTAGGTACTCAAAGGCGGTGTTAGTATGAGGAAGGGTTAGAGAGAACAAAGTCGGATCAAAATATCATTTCATCCCTTGGGTCCGCAAGCTATTGGCTGTGAATGTAAAGGAATTATCACACATGAGCTTACTTCTCCAGGCAGCCTGGCAAGAGTGCATTCCCATTCAGTTAAAGAGCCTTCACAGGGAGCAGTAGAAATGTTCTGTTCCGTCAATATCTTTTCATTGCTTTTCAAGCATTTATACAAGTATTCAGGGGCTTAACCAGAAATGAAAGAAATTCATTTTAGGTTATGTGTATTAAGAGGCTCTGGGACTCCTCTACCTGTCTGACTGTGCTAGAGATTTTGTTAGCTGACTCTATTTTTTTTACCTCTGGTAACTACCAGTAAATCCCAGGACTGGATTATTCTGCCCACCTGAAACAAATTCTCTTTTCACACTGAGAAGCATTCAACGCATTTGAAGATGTATGGGATTCATTGGGCATATTTACTGAAGAATTTAGTTATAATCGCTCATAAATATCTGTTGCATTTTAGCTCAGTAAGTGTAAATAACAGATATTAAATGGCATGTGCATGGTGGATGACATCTCTTGGAAACAAAACAAAAAAAACCACAGAAAAACCCAAGTCACATTTCTCTTACCCAGCACTTGATAGGGGAAAAAAAAAAAAGGGCAAAAAAAGAAGTTCACCATAGAGCTTGGGGAAGCAGAGTTGATTAATGGGCTAGCCTGTTAAACCATCTGCTCTTGAGGACCCAGCCTGGAATCCCAGTGCCCCTAGCTGGGTCAGCACTTTTACTGGTGCTGAGAAGCGACATTAACTCAGCCAGCCCTTTCTTTTAGGAAGGAAGAAAGAGTCCATGGAATTTCATTTGCCTTGGAAAAACAGAAACACCTTCCCGGATTCCGAGCAGCAATGTTAGCAAAGTTTGGTGAACAGGAATTATTGGATCAGCACTGTCTTACAGAAAATAAACCAAAACAACCACCGAATGCTACAGCTCAAGATGACTGAGTTCAAAACACCTCTCTGGCAGCAGGGAATAACCTGATCATCCTTGGGGTGGAGTGCCATAAAATTAAAAGGAGAAAAAAACGGGACATGGGCTCTGTGGCACACTGAATAAATGCACTTCCTGACATTGTCTTTGATAGGGTCCCTATCAGCTTGTCACTTGGGCAAAAGGTAATGTCGGCCTGGCAATAAATGCTGTAATAATGTTTCCAGCCCTTTGAACTAGATATCACAAAAGCTGGGGGCAGTCAAAATGCCAAATAAAGTTAACTAAGCACAAGAGCGGAGGCCAGAGACAGATGCTGTGAGCTGAATGTCAGATCAAGGGATGAGATCAACAAGGTGCTTTAAGAGGCATTTCCTGGTTAACTCAGGAATCTCCAACAACCTTTGTAGTCTTTCATCCAAGCCTTATTAAAAGAACAGAGCGTGGGTTTTATAAGGGATGCGGAGATACAAATGCGCGTTCATTTGAACTCATCAGATCTGTTTTGGGTAGCTGCTCTCCCCAGTGCCATGTTTTAATTAAAGTTATGATAAAGAGGATACAATGCAATGAGAGATTTCAGCTCTGAAAGCCTGACATAACATTTGGTTTCTTGTCTCCAGTGCAAGTGCCTTACTACATAGAGATTACTAATAACTCCTTTTTTTAATTAACAACCTTTTTCATCAATAGTAACAATTAATTAGTAGCTTACTGGTATTCTGAACATGGGAAGTGTATGGAAAATTAATTATAATCATATAAAACAGTGTTCCCGCTGATACAGACATTAGGTTCACAGTTAAAGATGCCCTACATAAAAATTGTGACAATGCAAAGCGATGAGCAATAAAAAGCCAGCAAATACAAGCAATGGTGGATCCTGGCACAGGATGGGAAAGACTTGAGAAACTATGCCCGCAGTGTTGCTAGCCCCAAAATTCTCAACTCGGCAAGAAATCTCCCTGTGACTTCCAGAGCCAATGCATTACTGCAGCATTTTCTCTAGCAGTATTTCCAAGGTACCACTGATGTCCTACCAATTTTAAATGCACTTGTCCTTCAACTCCAGTTTTCAACTCGGTGACTCTGGGCTGTGCCTAGTGTCTTATTATAGATACTTCCCTTATATCATCACGATTACTTCAGTCGGGAGGCTGCAGAGGGAGCCAGGAACTGCCAACCGAGAAGACAAGGCAATCTGAATGGTTTTTTCCTTTCATGGACATAATTACACATGTGTTTGTATGTAAGCACACAATTCTTCTCATACTCGTTATTGCCATGCTGTAGAATAGAGAAGGTGGAATGTAGATATTTCACTCCCTATGCTACGCAGATACATGTATGTGTTTATGTTAACATGGTACATATGCCAGCCAGAAATTATGATGACTTGGTGGCAACATTCTCCCAGATGGGAAACACCAAAAGTGCCAATTTGTTTTCAACATGAATGCAGTCACCAAGGACTCTTGCCATGCCTTTCACAACACAGACAGAACCCTGATCCAGTGTTTTCAGACTTGAATGATTAGCCATATGTGTTTCACTGAACACACTGAGCCAGATACCACCGCCAGCGCCCACTGAAATCCCCACAGTTGCATGTGAATAACGCAAGCGAAAATCTGCCTCTGATTAATGAAAATATGCTGTATTTTCTCACTCACTGATAGCTTATGCTGCCAGTAGTAGAACATCTAACAGTGGTTTACAGTACATCTCTCCCCTAGTTCCTCTACTCTTGAAGGCATTACAGGAGAGCACATATTTCATGTGCCTGTGACTAGTGTTGCTTCCTCTAATGGGCACTGATCACTGCTCCCTCAGCAGCCCATGCACTGGCATCCTTAGGTAAGGTGGAAGTAAAATCTGAGCCCTGCTGCGCTGTGCTCTGTAGAACGCTTCAAGAGACAGTCCCAAGCACCTACCAATTCTCACGGGTGAGACAAAAAATGACTGGAAGGAGAAACAGAAAGTACAAGCGAGACCAAATGAGACGTGAAAGAGTTAGAGGAAAGGAGTCTGATTCATCCTGCCCAGTGCATTAATCTGAGGGCACGGCGCTTACCTCCATTTATCTTTTGAAATCAGGGCAGAAGACAAGCTAGAGCAGCAAGTTTTTTTCACATCCAATGGACAGGAAACGTTAGAAACAAGCAGTAATGGGTGGCTTCTGACTGAAATAGTCTTGACATACTGAACGGTGCAGAACATTAAAGTAACGTCAATATTTATTATACAGATATGCCTATTGATTGTGCAGTAAAATGATCCAAAGTAATATATGCTATAATAATAATTGAACTCCATTCAGAAAAAGAGCACTGATGTGCAGAGAAGGAAAAAAAAATCACAATATTATACACTATATCCATTTATTAAATTAGTTCGTGTGGGCATCTGGTTAGTGAGCAAATAGGAGTAGCTACTACAAAGCAATAGACATCTTGCATGAGCGAGACAGAAACTATGGCCAGGTTTCTGAAATACTCCATTACACCCATTGGGGTTCCTGGGTTTAGAGGAGCTGAGAAATTGGCAGTAGCACCCACAATTCAAACTCTGGAAGGTGCCCTGTACCCTCTCCCACTCATTTGCCTTTCCTTAGGAATGACTGATGAACTTCTACATTGAACATTACCACATGACACCTCAATGCAAACACTGTGCTGTGTTTTCACCATGTGGTTATTACCATTTACAGAACAGTAATCACTAATTCACAAGAGATTTGGATAAAATAGGACAGACTGCACTTACTTCCAAATTCAAATGGACATGGCACCTCTTTATTTCCCCCCTGCCTCCCTTCCTCTTTCTTTAAGTGTGGGTTAAGGAAAAAATTAACCTGCTTTGGGGTTTTCTTTGTTTTTATTGTCGCTAGTGAAATTGGATTTATTTAACTAAACTGTCTGTATATTTAAGTCTCCAACTTCACAAATTATCCACATAGCCTTCCCAGGCTCCATTTTGCCTAACTGCTGGGAACAATCCAGCCATAGGATTGCTTACACAGCGTATTTCCCACTCCTTCACCAGATAACTGGTCTTTTTTTTTGTTCTTTTTGCTTCTACCAGGGGGATGATAATGTTCAGGACTGGACTAGTAATGACGTTCCAATTAAAGACTGTGAAAGACAGTTTGGACCCGTAAATATTCTTAGGAGTATCCAGCAACCTGGTACCTGGTTTTGGACAAAGCCAAACACTGGTAAGGATCCAAAGTCTTCCATTTACAAACCTGTTCACAAATCTTATTTTGGTTATTCTTGTAACTCTTGACTATGCACTAACCTTGCAAATATTTTCTGCCTTGCAGGAAAAGCAGTAATGATATACCTTAGGAAAGGCCATAGTTCTGACCCAGTTTGAACCAGAAAGCAGCACAGTTGACCTGATGAAGGTTTCCAGGCTGACTACAAGCTAAAAAAAGCTTTTTCTAAGCTCTAGATAAAAATTTAGCATTTTGCAGATCCTCACACTGCTATTCTGGTAGTCACATGGTTCTGCAACACCCATACCTCCAGCATGTACCCTCCAGGCACATCTGACCTGGACCAAGAGCAGTCACAAGAGGAATAAAAGTCACCTTGGTGCCTTGCCTCAGAAATCTGCAACCATAAAATTGGGTTCATCTAACATTTAATTTTGTCCACGTTCCTATGTCCAAAGCCCATATCTCTGTGCAACAAACATATAACTGGCACAGAAGGACCCAATTTAATCGTTCTGTGCCCAGGGTTGACTAGAAACATGCCAGGAGCTGTAGAAATGACCATTTAAAGCAGTGCTTAGCTTAAATGCCATGCTTCTCTGTACTCTGCATTCTGTACTCTGCGTGTCTCATTCACAAGCACAATCACAAAACAAATCTGGCCTGGGCTAGCCAGATGCATCCTATGTTACCTGAATTAACAAGGGCTATTTCAGCCTGTCCACTCAAGTTGCTTCTACCAGTTAACACAAACCACAAGCAAAACAAACACTACTTTTTTACAGTTGATTCAGATAGTTATGCTGAGAACAGGGAGATTTCCCCATGACACTGCTGGGCTTTCTCTGTTCCAGAGAGATGGTTTCAGCACTTCCCCTAATGTTGACTAAACCCTGGACATCTGTAATGGGAAATGAGAACAACATCTGGAATGGCCTTTCTTATGCTTCTTTCTCCCCATCCCCTTTTTAAAAATTATTTTAATTTCTATTCTTTTCTCTTTTCTTTACCAACAACTTTGTTAGGCTTGCTAAGACAGGACTTAAGAAAAGGCAACATAAACAGCCCAAAGCAGATAAGAATTGACCAAGAATGTGTCTCTGCATAGCATGAAGATGTAGGTAAGAATCAGCATTAGAGAAGCAGCTCCCCTGACTTCATTGTCCTTCTTTGTCTTTGTGTGTTTTTCTTGTCCTGTCCTCAAGGCAGAGGGGGAATTAGGCTTTGAGACAGCAGCAACAATAATAGCTCCAGAACAATCCTCTGGTCTCTGGAAAGGACATTTTATCGCTATTATCTCCCCATCAGGGAAAAACGTTAGTCTCCACCACTAAAAGGAAAGGGATGGGAGGCTCTTAAAATAAAAAGCTTAGAGAGTAACTGACTTTGTAAGTGCTTAACTATTGTCCACTTTATTTTCTAGTATGATAAAAAGATAGACAGACAGACAGATAGAGAGTGATTTTTCTGTTGAAATTTAGAGTAGAATATGGCATTCATGTTCAAAATGCTTGGGTATTTTACCTTTTTTTACTCACTGGAAGCACCAAGTCAGGTCTAAACTTTTGTCCTTTGACATTTTTTCCCAGCAAGAAGAAAGCAAATCCTAAACCCCACTAGTAGCAAGTGTCCAACCAGTGAAGCCAACCTAAACAAAAAATCCCTGTTCACTTTAATGCTCTCATTTCAGAAAAATTCCAATTTCCAGGAAATATTTGCTTCAGTAACTGCTCTGGTCAGCAGTATAACACAACACTACAAACACATGTTCCCAAGGATGGTTTGCTCAGGTGCCTGCAGGTGGTAAGAGCAAGGGGCCATGCAATGGAGGTATAGGGAGGAAGGTTTCAGCCTGTCTTCGCCCACTAGCTCCAAGTCAGGTGCCTGCCCAGAGCAGTGCCCTTGGATGAGGAAACCCTGGACCACGGTGCCAAGGAGAAACTTCTCTATAGCTGGTGACTATTCTCTATATATACTGGTGACTTCACTGATCCCGCTGCCTGTCAGAGGTCTGGCAATAGGACATACCAGACATTACTGGACTTTATGATAGGGTCTATAGACATCTCAGTACTTGAGATTTCAGTCAATATGTAAAAAAGAAAAAAGAGAGAGGATGGGAGGAAAGATGAATCCAGAGGGAGAAATGTCTGTTTTGGTTTTGTTTTGAAAGGGTTTTTTTTCCTGAACTGAAACTGGCTGCATTTAGCTTGCAGCCCTGTTTGTATGGTGCAGATACACTAATGATTAATGATGTGCCAAGTGGTTCAGAGAAATTCAATTCAGACCCACAGATACTTGTCAGTCCCCAAGGAACAAAAGCATTTTTTAAAACTGACCCACTAATTACCCATGAAAAGATTCAGGTAGTAGAGGACACTTGACCTTATTCTCAATGGCAGCAGCAGGTCTGATTCCAAGGAGTTTCTTCTACATCTTTAGTTTTCCTGACTCAAAACTTGAAAGATCAGAGTCTAAGATCAGCTTCTGCTCCTCAGTAGTTTCCTAAATTTTCCAGATGATATTTTGCACAATGACGTGTCATTTCATGTTGTATCAATCACATTACAATATGTCACTTAATATAGCATAAGGCAATGTGATTGACACAATCTGAGATGACTTGTCACAACACAACATGTCAACTGGGACATTTGTATGTTTTGGGTTTATGTACACACACAGAGCCTTCAAAGGGGGGTGGAGAGAGGACACTCTTCATCCTTTAAAAGTTTTCACAACAGTTTCCACTGCAGTGATTGATACACATCTGTTAAACGTTCTGAAATGTCTTCAGTTCATTCTCTAGGCCACCTCTAATAATAAACTACCAGAGCCTGAGTTTATTCCAACCTCTATTTATAATGGACACCTTCTCGTGACACATAAAATGCCCTGTTCCCAAGAACAGCCTTATTGTTAAGGGAGTGGCATAATACAAAAACTCATTACAATTAACCACTTGTCCCTTGGTGGCATCTGACGCTAATTCAGCTCCTAAACAATTAATTTGGAGTAACCTCACAAAGCAATCCCTAAGCAACAGTAATTGGCTAATTCCTCTCTACTTATGGTTACGCTCATTATATTACAGACAACTTTAAATCACGCTGTCATCGCTGGCTCTTGCTGTCACCGAGGCGGTTCAGAAGGATAAGTTACTACACCCATGATCACTCATAGCCCATCTGTAGCAGGAACGCCTCGTCCAGGAGTGCTGGGAAGGTGGGAAATCTCGCCCCGCATTCTGCAAGGCTTTGAGAACACAAGCACAACTGCAAGTAGCGCTGCAGAAGTCACAGGACTTTAATTCCTCTTGACGAATCATGGCTTCATGAAATCTGAAGGAAGGTATGTTTGCCATAAGATGTCCAGGCAGCACGGTCTGGCAGAGAAACCCTCTCTAGGCACTGGGATTTGAGACGTTATTGTATTCTCTATGCTCTTAGAGCTTGACTACAATGGCAAGCTACAAAGTCCCACCAGCTGATCAGGACCACAAACAAAGAGGGTTCAGACATGTCTGTGCCTACCTGCAAGTGTCATGTTCTGTCCTGTGTCTCGATTCTCCATGTAGCAACCAGAGCTTGTACTTCACATGGGTGTTTTGAAGCTAAAATTCACAAATGGCTGAAATATGCACTGGGACTGTTGAAAAGCAGAGTACAGAAGGATTTCACAAGCTTGTTAAAGTAAACTGGATCTTTCTTGGACTGCTGCCACTTTTTGCATCTGGGGAAATAACTTAAGAGTAGCAACTGTACAGCCAGATGTTGCAAAACTAATATTTTAAGTTCTTTTTTGTGGCACAGCATGGTGCTACATAGAGACATCAGAACATAGTCTAAATATGCCAACTCAGGTAGCAGTAATAGCGTGTTCTGTCCAAGATAACTCTGTCATCAGTCAGAAGTCATAGCAAAAACTATGTGATTGACTTAGAATCTCCAGCACAGAGATCAGAGGACTGTGCCATGGCATATGGTGCATCCTGACCCAATGAGCGGCTGTAGGGAAGTCAGGAGCGCAGGTATCTGCAGATATGCCATCTCACATCACATCTGAACAGCGGTACCTGGCCAGAAAGGCAAGATCCTATCTTTGTTCCGAGGATGCAAAACTACAGAAGGTGAAGAAGGAAAATACTAAGTAAAATTGATTCAGATTAAACTTGTCCCCCCTGCCCAAAAAAAGAATCTTCAAAGTGTGCATATTTTCCCCAATGTGTTCACCAAAGTCTTCTGCAACACAGGGGGGTTCAATTCCTATGGCCCATATGGTGAGCCACTTTTTAAAATTCAACATGCAAAGATATCCAAAGCAATCAGTAATAGATAAGGAACTACAAATCAAGAACTCCGCTGTTCTGTCATTAGTGTTTCTTCTGAGTATCACAGTTCTTTCTGCTTCTAAACCTGTATTTACAAAGGGGGCAGAGGCTCAGTGGCACAGAAAAATTGTACAGATGAGACTGAGCAGGCATCGTGTTTCATTTATAGTATTTCTAAACTGGGAAAATCAGAGATGTCAGAAGGACAAGCCATAAAACGACAGAACAGACCACATCCTCTGGTAGTATATTGTCCCAACTCTCAGTGTCCAGATCAGTGTATTTAGTGTATCATAAACACTACTTCAAGAAAACCCATGTGTAGCAGTAGGACATGAGGTTTTTCCCAGCTGAAGAATAATCAAAAGTTCAAAGGCACTGAGAATTTTCCTGGCTTCTCCCAAAAACACAACCCTAATCTTTCTGTGGGGCAGTGCTCACCATTCCTGCCCTTGCCCCATCTCATGCTGCCTGGTCCTTGGCTCAGGGAGGGACTTTGCTCCCCTGAGGAACTCATGTGAAGAAGGCAAACATTGAACATGTAAGCCATGTTGCATGTAACAAGTTGCAGCACAGAAACCTGACCATGAGATGGACGTTGTTTCCACGAGGAAATGCTCACATCCTTCCTCTGTCAGACCCAAAGCTCCCAGGTTTATACAATCCTTGTGTGTTGCTTATTGCTGGAATGCTCTGTTTTGCGGGGAGAATAATTCTCAGTAGATAATCTGAATTGCAAAAGCACAAGATAGGAAGCAATAGAAGGAAAGGCAATTGTAAACTGAGAACTGTACCTCAAGAACGGCACATGAACAGTTGTTAAAAGGACACTGCAGAGCAGCTAAAGCCATGCTGCTCTCCCTCCCCATCTCCAAGCTACTGCAGGTGTAGTAAGTCCACTCTCCCTTATGCTGTAGACTCCTAAGAAAGTCTCCAGTTCACAAAAGTAAGCATTTAAAGGATATACTTAATGGAAGTATTTAAAGGTTTCCTAAGACAATTCAGCACAGGGCACCAGGTGGTGAAGAGGGCCAGCATGGAGCAGAAACAAGCTGGCAGGTTTGGGAACACCATCGTTACCTGAAACAGCTCCACCTCTGAATATGCAACCACAGACTCCATTTGGCTAGGTGCCCATTGCAGCTTTTTGGTGGTCGAAGCAGTAAAGCAGTACCTGGATAATTCAGTGATCTTTTGCAGCAGTACTCGTCTGAGATAACTTCTTTCCACGCAGCTGTTACAGAGCTGGCCAAAGAATTCTGCAGGTTAAAATTAACCATGCAAATAAAAACAACAGTAACACCCCAGCCCCAGTGTTTGGGTTAAATATAATCTAACCTGTTACCAACTCCAGGAAAATACCGTGTAGAGTCTCACTTGCAGAGAGCAGACTGGAGCCAAAATCCCCCTGGAGCTCCTGGTCAGTATGATCTGAAGGTCTCATCATGAAAGGCACTGAAAAAGATCACTTTCCCCTCACATCACATTAACTGAGATGCTTAATCCCCACAGAGGACATCTACAGTATAAAACAATACTAATCCTTATCGATGCACATAATCTGCATATAAACTTAGGCCAATACAAGATGATAGACAAAAGAATCCAACTTTTTTTTTTTTTTTTTTAATGTTGTTAGTGACATACTTCTCATTTATTTTGGAGGAGAACATGGCTGGGGTTAGCCTTTTAAAATACATCACTCGGCCAATATGTGTCTAGCACTGAGCACAAAGTCTGTTGCTTGCTGAGTTTCTGCCTAAGTCCCCAAAATCAGCTTACACAGCGCATTAACCTAGTGCAGGAACAAGTTTGCTTGGTAGGTTGTTCCAAGACTTCTCCTAGACAAAGCTTCAGCTCGCTGGGCTGAACAGCCAGTTACTTATTAAGGGACATTTAAGTTCCAGATTTGCAAAACCCTGAGACAGAAAGCCTACAGCACAGCCAACTCCAGACCCAACCCAACTGTCATGTGATGCTTGGTCTGGACTTGGTGGGAATGCCTTCCTCCATTCACACAGACTTGCAACCTTGAAGTTTCTCACCAGAACAAGCCCCAACGCTCTGAGCAATCTTTGGTCAACACAGTCAAGTTTCACACCAGTTTCTCATTAAAATATCACACAGAACTTCTAATTTGGTGTGACTTCAATGTTCATGGTTATTTGAAACTGATCTCACGAACATCAGAAGTGGGTCAAAGCTCCTTCAGCAAAGGGTATTTAGAAAAGTGGGAGTAAGGCCATATTTTTTTGCTTAAACATTGAATCATTTTTTGAGTTGTTAATAGCCTCTTTGCAAGTGCTTGCAGGTTTGACTGCCAGTATCTCACATGGTTTTAGCTGACCTTAAATGTGGCTCATTATAATAGCCGTAAGTACAGCTAAAATCACACATGGCCACAAGTTCTGCAGTGGCCTCAGTAAAACTACAAATCAAGATTCAGCCTTCCATGAGTTTTTCTATTTTTCTGTATTAAAATGCTAACATCACTTCAAGGTCCTCCATGTAGCATAACTCTATACCTTCAGTTTGGCATAGATAACAAGCAAATGTATTAATGAGCTAGAATTATCACCACTATTTCATTTATATAATTTGATGAAATAATGGAATGGTAAATTCTTCCCCCGGGTAAATGCAATATGGAACAGCTCTTGATGTTGCTCTGAAGGAAGGACAAGGCTGCTCTGCCAGCAGGAGCAGAATCTGCGCCACAGACAGCTTGCTGCCACAGAAAACTGACTTGAATTAAAACAGTTAACTAGAGTGATCATAGTCATTCAAGAAGGGAGCTGCCTGGAACAATTCTTAGCAAAATATTTTTCTGATCAAAATATGCTGGTTTTGTCCAAGTGGGAACATTTCACAGCAGTATCTATTTCAGTGAAGTTTTCAAAAGGAAGATCTCTGAGGCCTGGGCTAGACCACTCTGTTACTGGGAAGGAAAGAAATCGTAAACCTGACTTTCTTTCACAAAATTCCCTCCCGTGAAATGCTCAGGAGCCTGCACCTCTGTTCTAGTGAGGAAGAAAACCAAACACTTTAAAACTTCAAAGTCATTGCAAACACTGTTATTCTCTGGCTGGCCCCACAAAGAAAAGCTGCTGCTGACTCTGATTGCAAGCTCTAGGTATTACAAAACTTGTGGTGTGTAAGTCAAGACCACCCAGTGGTGTGAAATGTGTATCTGTAACACAAACTGCGGTGAGATCTTTAAGATCAGGTTGTGCACAAAGGGAGTGGGAAGGATATAACATTTTCTTTTTTAAAATCTGAAGTATTGTTATTCATTTCCTTTCTGATAGCAGCCCAACACAAGCAAATCAAACAGCTGGGTTACAAAGAGCTTAACAGTGGAATGGCTGCAGAAGGTGGCTCCACTGATGCAGTAAGATCAGCTGTGATGAGGTAAAGATGTGTAAAACCAACCAGAAAGCAAAATCTAACAAGTACTGTATCTTTTACTTCGCTTTGTACTGATACTTGATGCACTTTTTTTGAAATGCACAAGAGCTGACACAAAGGACCGTGAAGGTTTAACATAGGAAGAAATGTCTGCAACACCAAAATAAAAAAATTTAAAAAGATTTTTTTTCCCCGTGCGAGGCTTGCGGTGAACCTTCTGTTAACAAGGTCCTCAAGGGAACTTCCAAGGCAGTTTTTGGGCACCCACTTCGTACCTCTTCTTACTGCCTCACTGCTTTAATTTCCTATCATGCCCTTCTCAGTCTCTCCCACCTCACCAAGGAGCTTGTCAATCCTCCGGCACTCTCCGCTGACCTTTCCAGTATTGCCCCAGCTGTCTCCAGAGCTCAGTTCTCAGGCTTCACTGCTCCAGGTTTCCCAAGCTACAGCATGAGCAGTCACAGGGCGTGATCTCATCTGCCATGTTCCATCACAAAACAACAACTATTAACACTTGTATGAGCTTTTACCCATTATGCTTTAGCAAAACCGTACACGGCAACAGTGGGGCGCTCAGCAGCAAATACAAGTCGATGACGTGTGCCACCACAGAACAGGGGCCTCGGATCCTTCCACAGAAAAAAAAAGGCCATAGAAATTTCAAAACGTTAACTGAAATTGTTCACCTCATACTGCATTCACTAAACCTGGACGTTTTCAGGCCACTGGAGAGGCATGTTTTGGCACACACTCTGCTTCCCCAAAAAAGCTGCGTTGTTGACTGCAGGGAGAGTAATCATAGGAACCCAACAGATCATAACTCCCATGATAGGGCATCAAGTAGGGGTGGGAGGGAGAAGCAATTTTCTCAGCTAACCTTGTCCCAGGCCTCTACGGGCTTAATAAGATCATAACCAACACCTTGAATTATATCCTGAAATAAACAGGTAGCCAGGACAGAGCACAAAGCTCAAGATTTATGGCCTAATAGTAGGTGACCTTCAAGAGAAGGGTTGCTGCAGGCTGCGCTCACTGAAGTCCTTTGCAAGAGCGGCCCCAAGCACTGAGCACTAACCCTGAGGTGACAAAGGCATGGAGCACATGCATCACTGGGAAGCCATCTCTGCTTCCAGAACAACCGTAAATGAAAGAAATAGCACCGTGAGGATTGGAACTAATGAAGTCTGGTTTCTTTCTTATTTAGTTCTTGTGGTTGATTGACTTCTCCATCTAAGACAGCACAAAAGTCTGAAGGTTTTCTCGCAGTAAGAGCATTATGAGATTCCTTCCTGTGTCAATTCTCTGGTGTTAAATAACTTGTGAACTCACAATGAAACCTTGCTTTCAATAAAGGCTCTGATAGTGTGTCTCTTCCCTATCCAGTTTCTAATTTTCCCCAACTTTGGGGGAACCTAGCTACCTTTGAGTTTTAAACCCTTATTTCACATAGATTTAAGGGTGAACAACTCTAAACTGTTAAGGGAGCACATGCACAGAGATACACAGAATGCAGATAACCTTCATTTTCCTTCCAAGCAGAACTAAGATGACAGTTGGCTGTACCACAAAGATTTATTCTCAGTGGCAGTAAGGGGAGCCAACAATGATGTTTTCTGAAGAGAGCAACAAGTTCATCTTTTGACCTCTAGCAAGTGACCAAGGGACATCACAGCTGGACACAAATGACAGTCTGTGGAAGTATCATGAGCCAAAGATAACACATAATTTTTTTTTCTAATTACCAAGCAGGAGGTTCAGTTGCCCATACAGAACTGAAGGACCAGTCTCAGGCCAGTAAGCAGATGCTAAAGTTTCATTACTTCATGTGGTTGTTACAGCCCATCTTAGCAAACAGGTTCAGGCAAGGACCAGAAAGTACCTTTCTAGCCCCTTTGAGGCCAAAAGCTCTTCCACATCAGGAGCTGGGTGAAAGTGGGGTGGGGGTGGTTTGGGAGACATGAAATGGCAGAGCAGTGAAAAGAACTCATGGATTTTGGTTCTGTGACAGAAAATGCTGCTAATTTCCAGTCCCACCGGTACGATAGTTTTATCAAAAAATCTTTACAAGGAAGGAAAGAAAAAATTAAACAAATAAATAAGGCAAGGTACAGATTAGAAATGCCTGGGCCAGACTGATTCCCCCAATACTGCTGAGTAGTGTAAATCTTAGTGGTAAAGTGGTGGTACACATTTAAACAGTGCCAGTTCCCTGAGCTGAACCACAGACCTCTCAGACCAGTTCTACTCACAGATTTTATTTAGAGCTGGGAGAAACATTGCTCAGTCCTGCTCTACCTCCACCCCAAGTCATCTGTAGACATATTGGTCCCTGAGGCCACTACTTGAAATTTCCATTAACTTTCTGGAAAATAAAAGAGCTCGGTAACCAGCACCATAGAAAAGCAACAGACATTGGTTAGACAGGTGGCTGAGTTCTGTTTAGTCCCAAACCTGTACTATAAGGAAAGATGAAACACAGCCCATTCTGTGTTGCAATTAATCCCAAAGGTTAATTTTGTTGCGGGCACATTGTAAACAAAGGGGATATTTATTTCAGAGTCTAAGTACGTCGCAAGAGAGGGAAGGCAAAGGGAAGGGCAGTTTGTGCTGTGGATTAAGAGAAGGCTGCGAGACCTGGCGAAGCCAGTGCTGACAGATTCCCTTATTAAAAAGTGTAGCCTTGTGGAAGGCTTGCCATTGACGAGTCTGACGCAGCCCAACTTCAGAAAACCAGGCACAATTGGAAGACTGTGCTGTGGCAGGGACAGTGGGGCTAAGGGGCATTTCTAATTTGTCAAAGTTGTATCTAATTCCACTGAACAAAGTTCACAAAGAGAGATGAGCAGAATCCACAAATGATTGCTCATTCAGCGAGCCCTGATGGGAAGATAGGCCAGCACACAGCTCAGGCTTTGTAGAGTAACCCGAGCAGCTCCAATCAACTTGGGATAATTCTGCCCTGTGGGCATAACAGTTTTCCTTGTTTCTTCTTTAATAGGATTATTCCTTACAATATTAAAAAGATAGCATCAGTGTCTTTCAGTGTCCCCATAAACCATTCCTAGGTATATGAATAGATGCTTCAGGTGGCTTTGTTACTATACTTCTAATATGGACTTAGGAGAAGTGAAAATCTAAGAGAATTTGATTCAAGCCTGACATTTGTTCTGTAATTAAGTTAAAATCTCAAACTTCCTATTAAAAGAGAGATACTCAAAACTGTCACTGTAAGAGCAAAAAAAAGAATAAAATTACCACATTGAACATGACTGTGAGAACTCCTGGATTCAAGCCATTGATGAGAAAAACCTCATCAAATACAGGCGAATGGCAATCCAGCTATATTGTTGGAGAAGGCTTTCCATTTACAACAATGGATGTTGGATCAGGTCTTCAAATAGTTCTAAGGCAAGAAAGATAATTAATGCATACAAAAAAATTATTTCTCAAAATTAAGATAGAAGCCATATATATTCTGTCACAGCTTACGGGTATTTTCAAGAGACAAAAAGAAAGCAAACACCTTTACCATTCCTTTCCTCTCCAAGGAAAAAAATAATTGATTATTAAAAAGTATCACTGTATCGTGTTATACAGTCACCTAGGAATTAAATCATTTCTGTCTTTGTACTTTATTTTAAATGCAGCAGCCCTCACTGAAACTGTAGGAAGCTAAGACTGAACAGAGCATGGGTATCTTAACACAGCAATTAGGCAACCACTTTGCAACCATCAAAACAGGAATTGTTTGCAGCTACCTGACACTTCCATAAAATTAAGTGCTAAAGAGTTAAAAACCTTGCCCCAAAAGATTCTCTTGGCAGTGTTTTCAATTTCCAAGGTAGGTTATTTGGATGAGCTAATGCATTATTTTTCATTCCATTCAAAACCAAGCCACAGTGAGATGACCGTTTAACTTTGAATTTGTCTACACCTGGATCTGGTACAGATTGCTCTAACACAAGTCTGGTGGTAGAAAATTCCTTCTTACTGGGAGGCAGAACAAGTTTTGCCTGGAAATATGGTTCAGATACCAGTGTTATTTAAGGGTTTTCAGCAGTCTCAGCAGGCCCCTGTATTCTCCCTACATCAAACAGACCACGGACTGGATTCCTGGCATGTTGTCCCCATGAGGTTGACATAAGAGCAGCTGCTTGATGCTACAGTTCTCCTTAAAGGTGGTGCCCACATTTTTAAGGATGGCTAGTAATTTCAGGCATCTGCTTACTGGCTATTCAGCTGGGGATATTGTAAAGTTATCTGAATTTCATTATATGTCACATAACCAATCACATTTAAGGAGCATCAATTAAACAACCTACAGTGTGAAGTAGTCAAAATTATCCCCAATTTGTTTTATATAAAAGCACATATATTAAATAAATAAATTTGTAAAAAAGAGTAAAAAAGTATACATTTATCTACATCACTAACAAGGCACTGGTAAAGTAACCAAGACCATCCCACCTCTAAAGCTGACACCCTAAAAAAAACCCCGCTCAACAATAACCTTTTTTTATTAATGAAGTAGACCTCTAATGAAGGCTCCACCTTTGGCTAGGTCTTTGCACATACACAACCACAAAATCCTGCTGTCCAAGAGGCCAGGACAGCTCTGCTCCTCCCCTGTGCCAAGAGAGAATACACGTTTTGGTCCTGGCTTGCTTTCTTGTCCCTAAACTATTAGGGAAAAGTGAGGCTGGTTTGGGGTTTATTTTTAATAAATACATGCATTTTAAAGTCAGACAGGACCATTTATCATCTAGATAATCCTTTGACCTCCTCTCTAATCTAGACCAAAAAATCCACCTCAGGGACGTCTTTCATTCTGAAAGCCTTCATTTAAATATTCAATCTATCACATCTCTTGGGAAAATCTTCCACTGATGATTTAGCTTTGCTACTAAAAATGTGCATCTTTTCTTTAGCTTAAATTTATCCATTTTACACATCCAACTAGCAGACCTTGCCATGCTGATTTCTCCTAAATCAACTACTTTTAGTTTGAAAAACAAAACCAAAGAGACTTACAAGGTTTCTTCTCTGTGGGTGTGTGTAAACTCCTAAACCCTCCTTTGGAATAGATTAGATCTTGCATTCTGCCTGATACATTATAGAACAACTAACAAAAGTGCTGAATTGTTCCTCCAAGGAACAAACAGAAAAGTTGCTGTTGCCTGATGAAAGGATACATGGAGAAAAAAAAAGGCAGAACCCAAAAGTCTCAGGACACATAGCAGGACTCACTCACAGCACACACCCTCTCTACCCTCCCTACCTCCACTGCACCTTTTACTGGTTTGACTGAAAACGATAAATAAATTCTCTTAACCGTGAAGATAAACTAACCTCGTGCTCCCCTGTTTGGCAGTTTGCTGTTCGTGCCCTTTTCCTTGTCCCCTGAACACAGCTTTCTGAAAACATCACGCAAAATCTTCTATTGCGATTCAGCGCAATCCTGATGAAGCCGAACACACATGGACACAAGGAAACTAAGAAGAGCAAACTTGCAAGATTGACCCTCTAAGCCATATCGAAATCCAGATGTTTGCCGCTCTATGTAGGCACTGGGGAGCAGCTAGTGTATTGGATTTCTCTCCCCAGTGTCTGCCAATACTTGCTCACCACTTAGGGAGGCAGACAGGTGGCAGATGCATTGGGTTACATGTGAAAACCGTTCTGGTAGAACCACACTTACAAAGCTTCCAATCATCAGAAGAAAATTTGTCAGCTCTTGGCTTGCTCCAACCAGTTTTCAAGAGAGCTTTTAGAGACAAGTTGGAGGTTAGCAGCAAGGAGAAGAGGGCGCAGGCTACAGACCAATTCCTTGAGTAAAAGGAGGAAGTGAGAGGTTAGAAAGTTGAGGTCTTTACTTTGGGGTGACCTGAGTCTCAAGTAGCATTTGAGAGCTTAGCCACAATCTGTCATACAAATAAGACCTATTTCCATTTGCTCTGAAGCTCTTTCCACAGGTCCCAGGATCTATCCAGTTAGTCCTGACCTGACACCTCCAGCTAAAGTCAAGCCTTCTATGGGAAAGGCTCAGTGCCACATCCACTCCACATTTTCAGATGCAGGGAAGCTGCTGATCAACATAGGGGTGAAAACATTCTCATCTTTCTAAAACCTTCTGTCATTAAATCTAAGACCACTATAAGATCTGAAAAAGAAAGTATGATGATCCTGTCCTTGATCCCAATAGGCTGCATAATAAAGAAAATAAGTCATGTTCATTTTTCATGGATACCCATATTTCCAAGTTTTCAATGTAATTTTTTTCTGCAGCAGAACTGAGGTTTGCTTCAGTTTTATTTTCTGCTATTCTTTGTTACTTGTTTAAAATAAAAACTTTTCATTAAATGTTGTATTACCTTTGTATTTTTTTCAAAATCTTGGTTTTGTTACGGTTATTTAAAATTTAAAAGAAGAGCCATGTTTTCATGTAGGTAAACTACATAGATTGCCTTGAAAAATGACCTTGATCATCCCATTTTCAGTATCAGCAAGTGCTTTTCATCATATTCACAAGCCCCGTAACACTATTTAAGCAATGTGATTGTATTGTTATAATGCATTTGCCACACAGGGCTATGCTATAGTGATCTCTCAGACACCCATATCCCACGGGGTTTAAGTATCAGGAGAGAAACCTTCAACCCGATTGTGGATTCAGTGAAGCAGGAAAAGCACAGGGGCAACAGGTGAATTCAATCCACTTGTGCAAAAAGACAGGATGCTCTGCTATTCCAGATTAGGTGGGAAGTTCAGGTTTGGCTTTCGGGCTTTTAGGATCCAAGTAACTTTGTGATACCTGTCTCTCCTCCAGCTGTTACTCATCACACAAGCCACAAAAATACTTTCTGTACTTCCATTTCAAAATGACATCTTCTCACAAAAATGAATCTATTATTACTCCCTGTTAAAAATTCATTTCTAGTGCCAAAAACCACTTCAGATATTTCCTGACCATTTTCTAAAAGCATATTTTTCCTGCTGACAATGAAGACAAAAATAAACAAGTCTCAACATCAGTAGGAACAAGTGAAGGGGTTATTTCCACTGCAGGAAAGGGGTTGGCTATTCTGATCCAAGAGATCTTTGTACCTGGATGGAAACATCATTGTCAGGTTATCTACACCTAGCAAGAAAGCACAGCCAGCTGCTCACATCACTGCTGAGTGAACAATGACATCCACACTGTGTAAAGTTATTGGAGCTCCTCACTTGTAGCTCAGAAGTAGTAGGGCTATGTTCACATGGCACCTGGCCAGGACTTGCCCAAATGTCTCAGCAAAATAACCCACCACACCCACTACATAGAGTCATAGAATCTTATAGGTTGGAAGAGACCCTTGGGATCATCGAGTCCAACCATCAGCCCTACTCTACAAGTTCTCCCCTACACCA
>VZTM01022032.1:144726-156570 GCA_013400555.1 Jacana jacana | reverse complement strand
CTCTGCTGGCTCATGTTCAGCTGCCCGTCGACCAGCACCCCCAGGTGCTGGTCCTTCATAGTAACATTGCTTTTGCTTTAGAGGGATCTGTAAAGCTCAGGAGTCTGAGCTCCCTTCCATTACCCACTTTGGACATGCCCAGTGGGAAAATGAGGATTCCCCAAGGTGAGGAAGATGCCAAGATGCCTTCTACATGCTCTGAGAAGTGCCAGATGCTTCCTTGGGCCCAGTAAAAACCAACCCATGTAACAATGAATGAATCCTATCAGAGGTGTTGAAGATGTCGCACTAGAAGACAAATCTCTGCTCTCTCATTTCATTCACACAGCTTCAGAGAAGTCTCTATACTTAATTTGAATGCAGAAACATCCGTTTTCTTTTAAGCACCATCCACTTAAAAAAAAAAAAAAAAAAAAAAAGAAAAAGAAAAGAGAGAGAGATTGAGAGATTCTGCCATTTCTTGAAGATTCAGCAGCACTAGTCAAAGGGGATAGTGATACTGAGAGACATTTATGGAAGTTGCTGGGACAATCATAATTTCATGGGCAGCCTTGAAAAGGTCTTTTTGGGCAGATGTAAAGAGCTCACTGAGTCCTTTTAAAGGTTTTACACAAAGCAGCTCATCAGTTTTCTAGCACTGTAGTGAAATTACAAGTCCATATTGCTTCTGCTGAAAGTTCTTTATAAACAGTAGCTGTCCATTTATTTATGGGGCTTTTGTAATCACCTTGGGAAATACAGACACTCCAGAGAGTTCACAATGAGGTAGAGTGTCACCCGATAAGCACGGGAGTTTTAACACGGCATGCAATATTTTCTTGATTTGAAGAGAAGTCTGGTTTTATGAGGGCTGGCCTTGTTTTTCCTCTCATTAAGTAAAGTAATTTCAATGGGGAAATTTCTTTTTTATGTTTCTCCACTACTTAATATGCATTAAACAGCTGTGCTGTGTGGGTTCTGATGAAAGAGGAGTCAGGTATCATCTTAACACTTCACAGCCAATATTGCTGCCATTGGAACAGAGCCCAATCCTCTCACCTTTACTCTCCTAAATAAACCCTACTTCATACATTAGACATAATGCAGTAGAGACAGGAATAAAGTCTCCTCGAGGTCATCAGGATTACTCAGCAGAAAGAGGATTACTTGAAGAAATGCTGCAGTGTGGAAGCATCAATTCTTAACTAACGGTGGAGTCGGTTACCAATAGAACGGGGTTTAAGAGATACTTAATCTAGGCACAATGCAGGATTCATCAGCTGAACACTGGTCATGTTTCCCAGCGAGGGAGAAGATCGCAGCCTGGTGATGGCTAAACAAGCAGGTGTCTTTCTGCATGGCAGTCAAGACCTAAAAATCCCATCTTCCACTTCAACTGAAACAAAGCTTTTTTGGCCCCATGAATGCAAAGACAAACTTGCAGGTTAAGAACACCCATGACTGACTTCACAGGCACGAAAGACCCACAGGAGATGTGTGGAGTCTGCTGGGAGTTGTGGGAGAGGTGTGAATCTATTTGGCTGGTGTGTTCGCTCTGAAAGCTAATTATGCCTATTTAAATGCCACCACGGTCAACTCTCATTGCTGACTAAGTACCACAAGGAAGAAACATCATGTTACTGTTCAGGAAATAAGCACAACTGTCTCTCAGAGGCAGACTGTTAGTGGTATTGAGACAGAGCAAAACTTTGCAGAATACAGCTGCCATACTGGTTTATGGCAGCTTGTGCTCCTACTGCAAGAGCTGTAACATGAACACCCCCCACACCCCTGTTCCCATCTACTTGAGGAAATCACCCAGGAGCAGAGGTGTTTCTTACTTATTACTACTACCCATGTTCTTGCCACACAGAGGTCAGTGCTGCTCTGCCGAGAGCACCAATCTGTGGTTCCACCTCTAGGCAGCCAGAGCAAAAAGAAGCTGCCTGCTTATCTGGGGGTATTCCTCCCACAGGCCAAGTGCTATCTGCCAAGTGATCTGCAGGTCATGTTCAAAGCAGAAGTTTTTCATTCGGGAGGTCTGCATTCTTTCAAATAGCAGCTATCACCCTTCTTTTTGTTACTGCAGGACTGATGATTATCTGGGGCAACGGGAGTAGCAACAAGGCTCATTGATACCCTGGTGGGGGGCAACCCCATGGCTGCAGATAAGGTCCTCCAATTTCCAATTCTCTTCCTTAAGGTAAGTACCATTTCCTCTCACATATTTGTATGGCCACGAGATTCCTGGGGTCCAGAGCTATGCTAGGGCCTCTAAATATCTTTTCTATATAAATAAGTGATAAGAATAGTATGTTGTAACCTATGGTTTTGTTGTGTTTTTTTTTTTAATATGTAACATAAAGATGACAAATGAGGCTTATATTTTATAGGATAAATACATACATGAATATACTATTTCAGCACACATCCTTCCTGTAACTACTGCACACAGCTGCTCTGAACGTTTCCTACTGCCTTGCAGTATTTTGCAGTAAATCAAAGTAATCTGCATTACAGTACAAGGTTTCATGCAATCTCAAGGAATTTTTCAATTGCCTCTCTTGCATTTCAACCGAGATCATTTAGCTGAAATTATGAAACACGCATTAGCGATTAATGCTTCCAAGATTCCACATTACTGTCAAATCACTAATACATTACCTTTCATAATCTAATTTGTTCACACACTAAAATACACAGAACATGCAGAGCTTAGCAAATGGCATTCTAAAATGTCACAATTTTTTTTTTAATTATTCCTTAAAGGGAAAAGAAACACCCCTGAAAGCATCTAGAAAATTTGTACTGGTGTCCTCACTTTTGGCAGCCTTCTTTCTGCCTTGTGTGCATCAGCTTCAGGGCCTGAGGAGGGACACAGCTGCAAACACCATGCTTTGCAATGGGTGAGACATTGAGAACTTTCACCAAGACACAGGGTGCTTGCTGTACCGAAAGCATCTCCTGTGGTAAAGTATGAAGAAATGTTAATGGACGGAACCGATCTACCAGCTATAAAAGGTTGATCAAAACTGCCTCATACCCCAGGTTTTTTTGGAGGTAGGTAGAAGAACAACTAGCTGCTTATTTTTCACTTATACACCAGTCTGCCTTTCCAGATTAAATTACAACACTGTTCAGTGCAGCAAGGTTTGGGCTACTGAGCAGTAGGGGAAGGAGGGCTGGGAAATAAAATATGATTTTTGCAAAACACGACACAGAAGCCCTGCAGACTGAATATCTGGTAACTACTGAGACATTTCTCCCTCTTTTTTTTCCAAAGAAGAACAGGCCATACGCCTATCTTTTAAAAGCATACAGAAGCATCACAGAGCATGGCAGAAGTGAGAGAGCACAGGTGAAACTGAGCCAGAGTTCAGCTTCCAGCAGGATTGGGGCTTCCTCTGCAAACCCTACGAATCACCTGGTATTTCTTCGTTGACTGGCCAGTGAATAAAAACAAGTTATAAAGTTGGTTCTAAAGAGGCAAGATAGGAGGAAGGGATGACTGACTTCAGACCTCCCTCCTCGTCCCAGCTTTCCAGCTGGATGGAAGCACCTGTGTCCTAAGCAGCCCCTGGGAGCACTGAGGGCTGACATCTGCTGGATGCATCAGATTTGTCAGGATGAGGGAGACTAAGAGTAATGAGAAAGGTGTTGACACCTGTGCAAGGGACATGAGAAATAGGCAGAAGACAGAAATATGGTTGGATGGAGGACACACAGGAGGGAAAAGTATAAACTCCAATGAAGAACGGAACACGGAGAAAGAAAACAACTAACCCTGGGAGAGAAGAGGGAAAGCAGAGAGCCTGCCTGTTTGGGAGGTTGTCTGATGTAAGAAAAAGTTGGCAAAAGAGGTTACAGAAGATGGAATGAAAGAGAGAGCTTGGAGACCAGAGGTTAACAGGGTTTCATGACTAACACAAAGAAAATAGCCCAGACAAAGCATTTTCTCTCATTCAGCATAGGTTTGATCAGCAGACTCATGCTTCCCCAGACAAGCTAAAATCTGTACTCATTCTACTCATTGTGAAAAAATAAAAAATTATAAAGGTACATTTGTGTAAAAGCTCTGGCATCTTTTGATGAAAGCTCAAACCCTGTGCTTGAAATGACCCAAAGGTGTCCTGAACCTCAGCCTCAAGATCTTCCCCCATATCCCTATAGGTCAACCATATGAGCAGTTCCTCTTTTCCCGGTCTCTGAGAGCACAGTCTTGTCCATCTCTAACACATGGGGACCATCTTTCAGCTCTTGCTCAGACGATGGCAATGAAAGTTGACTCACAGCATTCCAGCAGCCCAAGCCATACTGGCTTTGGAAAATCAGGGCAGGAGGGAGCACAGCTGGAGACATCTGACCACCTGCCACACAGGGCCAACATACCCCAATTAGTAACTCCTTGGGCATGACGAGGGGTGACCTGTATCCCTTCTGAAATGGAGATAAGTTCTTCACACCACAGCCCACCCCAAATGATGCAAGTTGCACTTCTGAGTTACAATTTGAAAAGCAATGTTTGAGACATGCCAGGGTATGCACAGCTTGCTGTACATGGCACTCAATATAAAGCCTTGTGCAGGAAGTTTGTCTTCAGCATAAAACATGACAACAAAACTGAAGCCAGACGGAAACACCAACCTCAAAAAACTTGGCTAGATTCCTGCCTCTGCCACAGACTGGTTTGACTCTGGCTCTCACCACCCACATGTAAAATAAGGTTTAAGACTGCTCTGAGAATATAAGTATCGGTGCTGGGGCAGCGTTCCGACACTTCAGTGCTACAACACAATGGGGTTTTTTGGTTTGGTGGGGTTGTTTTGTTTGGGTTTTGGGTGTTTTTTTAACTGACTAGCAAAGCTGTATGCTTATATACCATGTTTCATCCCAGAGTGGCTACTTCATTTCTGTTAACAGTTCAAGCTGATCCAAGTGGTGTCTGCGCCCAACTGCTCTCACAGCCCTGGCACGCTCAAGTGTCCTCTCTCCTCGTGCATCATCCAGAGTCCTCTTGCTAACATGATTTATCACTTCAATTGGTTAAAGTAATAAATATAAAATGGAGGCCCCAACACCCCTTGTCTTTGTGCCCACTCTCCCTCATTCTGTGCCAAACACCAGACCTATAAATGACTACTTAAACAAGGAGGAGCACACAAAATACACCATGGAAAGAGCCTGACCCCAGCTGCCAGCTGGTACAGATTAGCGCACATAGAGCCAGGTCCATGTGCAGGATCAGGTCCTTAAACCTCTGCATAATGACTTCACTCCATCCCTGACCTCAGCAACACCGAGTACAGACAAAACCCACACTAAAGACGTCAAAATATAGCCTCAAATTGACAGCGCTGCGGGACAGAGAGGTACATGACAGCAAGGGATATCACAGCCAGCCTGGAGGAAATCAGCAACTGTCAGCGCTCGCGTAGGAGTGATAAAGTTATATATCTTTAAGTGCGTATTTACACAATCTCAGGTATCAGAAGTTGGAGCTGGCCACATCATGCTGCCTTCAGTCACTGCAAGGAGAAAAAAAATAGCAAAATGCTCTTTCCTGCGAGGAGAAGGTAGCAGTATAAGAACACATACAGCCTTTTATTAGCTGAATCATCCTTGCTGCAGCTGGCCATGTCCTGACCTAGGGATTTTTGCACCTAATGTTTTTGGGGAGATAATTTTCACAGCATACCTCAGCTTCTTAGAATGGTCTCAGAGAGCAAAGTCAATCCTAGGTCACTCTTCCAGTGTAGTTTCCTTTGTACTAAATCCTACTTTCAAGAAAATTCTTGCCATGGTTCAGTGGTATTTAACCTATCATATAATATCCAGGTTTACTGTGTTAGAAGAAGCAGAACAGTATTAAGCTTTTCCCACAAGCCTGTGATTGCATTTGACCCAGTAACCTGTATTAGATTAACATTTATTCTACAACTCCACAGCAAGCCTTGGACCTGGCTGAGCAGCAGTTTATAGAGGACAGTAACCATTTTTACAAGTGGAGCAGGAAAAGGGAATTGAATCTGAGGGAGTAATTCCAAGCAAGTATGTTGCTGCAGCGGTTAAATTGTTTATACGAGGAGTTGGGGAATTACATCTGACTGACCTCTCTTTTTATCTGCTTAAAAGACAAAGTGCAGGTCTCCATGGCAAGTGCTAACTCCTGGGGAATGCAGCATAAAAATGCATCATGGCAATAGAGCCTCAATACCCACCGAAGAGAGAGACCTTCAAAGGAATGTAAGCAAGTTAAAATCACCAGGATTAGAAAGGTTTTCACGTTAGCCAGCCTCCAGACAGGTTCATAAGCATTCCTGCTCACAAACCAGCCACTCTCCTGCACTTGCCAGACAAGTTAGGGGGCAGGGGGGGGAGGGAGGGGGGAGGTGTTGGTCTTTATTTATTTATTTAGCTTTGCATTAACCTTAACCTCATACTAGTTAAGGTACAAGAAGATTATTATTGTCAGCATTTAGAATAGAGGGGGCCAAAATACTCCACTCCATTGATTGATCAAATCCTCTGAGGGCTTTAGTCTGTACAGTTGAAACAGCTTTTGAACACTACTGAAAACAGGTTTCGTATTAAAAGGGAAAAAATAAAAAAAGGCATTAAAATCTGGCAGGAAAAACAGTAGGGAAGGTTACGCTATAGTAGGAAACCTACAGATCTCCTCCATTTGCAAACTTATAGGGTAGGAAGCTGGGCAAGAGGATTAGCACAACCAAATTTCATTTTATGTGAAATTTCCAACAGACTAAAATTTATTCTGCTTACTACCATCCCCTTATCTGCCTCTTCTCCCACAAGTACTACACAAATAGTAGATGAGTAAAGGATACGTTAAGAATAAACAACAACAAACAAACCACATTAGAAAAGGAAATTAAGTGAACTTCTAATTCACATCCATTTCAAGTCAAAAAACCACCCAGTTTCTTTCAAAATGGGAGTTCGCTGCCTGGAAACAATGATGCAGCTGAAGTAATCCAAACTCAATTTAGGATTTTCAAAGTTCAGCATTTAGAAATGAGAGAAGGGAGGGAAGAAAAGCATAATTTGGATTCCTGTAATCACTCTATGAGCCTCTCCTGAATGCAATAAGAGGAATTTATGAACTGATCTTCACCACCACTACAACTACTAATCTTCACAAGTGCCGGACAAAAACAGGACACTCAAAGAAAGTGGGTTTCTTTTCACCATCCTGCATCGGAGCATGAATCTTCAGCTCATGCAGGTTGGTCTGACTCCTTCACTGCTGCTTTACAGTGAGCAGAAGTTGTGCTGAGTAAGATCCCATAGCCAGAGGAATCCAGCAGGGAGCTTGTCTGGGGTCAAACTTAGTAGGATGGCACATGGAAAGCTCCTGGCATGGTGTGGTTTTGTAGGGGCACAGATAGGCACTTTTTAAAGTACACGATTGTAACTCAAAAAAAGTGAAATCCCCACTTAAAAGACAGGAAGGTACACACATGCTGGAATTGTGTGCAAACCTTGCATCATTCTTCTGTTCCTCCAAACCAGAGCATGAGATTTCCAGAAAGCCTGTAAATCCCAGATCCTGAGGAATTCAAGAAGGATGTAAGTTGTGACCTGTTTATGAGATATTTGCCTCGGCTTGGTAACGCTGTTTAGACTCAGCAGCACAACCCACTCTGACCCCGTTCTGTTTAGGAATCAGCCCAATTAAAGGCTGATTAAACACTCTCTCTCACACCATGATCAATAGGTACAATTCTGCAGCCATCAGAGCTGTGCAGTAACGTGGTATCATAGTGACCGTCCCTCCTCCTGCACGTTTTCATACCCCTGTGACATCCAGGGCAGGTGGAACCTGGAGGCTAATCCCGTCAAGCTGTTACTCTTCACCCAAAAGAAACCAAGGATTTGGCCTGGGTTTTTCAAACCATTTTATTCAGAACAACAGAAGGAAAAAGGAGGGGGGAAGAGGGATTGGAAAGAAAAGCAGTGCTTAAGTGCACCTGGGAGATGTTTTAAAGACAGTAATGGAATAGGCCTAGGTCTTGGATAAGAGTGGAATCTGCCCTCCGGATGCCACCTACAAACTGGCTCAAGCACATTGATGAAACTGTTCAGCTGAAGTGACTCCTGCCAATACAATGAGCGCTGTGTGGAAAGAACAGTGTACACAAATGCCCTACTTTAAAGCATCTGTGCAAGGAAGAGAAAACAAAGTATTTTTCAACCACAGAGCCAGACGGTAAGCCCTGTGCGGTCTCCCTCCTTCCTTCCAAATCAGCTCATCTCGCTCTCCCTCTTCCCATGCCAGGCACCAGGCACAGTTCAGCTTCCAGGAGCAGATGTGAATGGAGGGAGCTGGTTTTAGCTGACTGCTGGGTTTGTACCCTTATTCTCTGCCTGGGCACAGGATGGCTCACGGGCCACCTCTGCCTTCAGTTGCTTTTCCTTTTTCACTGTGCTGGCCTCTAAGCAGCAACATCTGCCTGGACCTTGTAGAAAAGTGACTTTCCCAACAAATAAATTTAAAAAAATTACAGCAGGAAGATGACAACAGAGAAGAGTCTTGCTGAGAGGGAGCTGTCTTTTTTCCACAGTACTTCCTGCTGTGGAGATGCTGCTTAAGTGGCAAAATATCATTCTTCTCTCACTCCATGCATCCAAGGGCTACTCCAGCCCCCTGTGAAGCCGATGCCAAACTTGCCATTGCACCACTGGGCCCCCAGTGATGGATGTATTGTGGTGGTGATGGATGCAAATCACCATCCTGGAAATGAGTGGAAGAAATTGGTTCTGATTTAGCCTGTTCAGCATTAGTGGGAGTCGTAAAGCATCAGGAGAGTGCTCCTGTATACAGTGTGGGGGATTTAAAGTTCCTGCTAGAGAAAATGTGCTCAGGTAGAGCCATTTAGCAGTAGTCAGTAGCATTAATTACCTGTGTAAAACACAATATGGCATCAATGCAGCCTTTGGATTCTGTACCCCTCATTAACTGTTTCCCCATTAACCTTGACTGGAATCACATTCAAAGTCTAAGTAGTAAGATTTTTCTTTTTATTTGTGAGCATCCCCATTTCATCCTTGAAGCTTCTCAAATTCTTATTCATTGTAAATGGTCCTGCTTGTAATAAAGTGCTAGTGGAAGTATTTACTGTTTGCTGCTTAATTCTGTCCTCATGGAAGTCGACGGATGCCAGCTCCGACAGTAGTTAATATACCTTTGAGCACATGCTGTGACCTTTCTCCAACTCATGCCTGACTTCATTCTCAGATCTCATTAAACAGGAGAAATTATCCTCTGAAAGAGCAAAACCAGAAATGTGCAGATTTGCCGCAGAGCTACAGAGGACAGCTTGATTTAAAATGCACCATGGTAAAGGGGAGGGAAGGCGGCGGGGGGAAAGCAAGATCCTTCTCATATTCACACTAGGAGTCATATAAAAATAAAGCTGCATTAGAAAGAAGCAGCTTAGAGAGCCGCTGTGTTTGAGCTCTTTTAGTCTTGTTTCCTGGACCTTTTTGGTGTTTGCTCTTGCTAATGCAAGTGATCTGAATGGAAGAGCTCAGCCGCCAGGTTGCCAGGAATTTTCTACTTGCGCTCTGGCTCAAACACTGCACTGTTTGGAGATGCCTCTTGCATGTTTAGCACCAGAGGGCCTAAGATCACATGTGGGCACAATACACTACGCATATAGCTCCCCTCTTCTCCTGTTGCAGAGCTTTATTCTCTATTGTCTACCATGGAAGCAAACACCCAAGCCATCCTGTTTGTCTAAAACCCAGCCAGGCAACTCTCCAACATTTTCCCCTTTCAGTGAGTACACAGTGGTAGGAAGACACTATTTATGCATTGTCTCCCTAAAGCCTTCTAAACCAAAATTATGGTTTAGTTGCTGAAAGTCGAGTGTGCCTTGGCTGAGAGACAACTATGGGCATTCCAGCACAAGGGAAAAAAGAAAAACCCAAACAAAAAAAAAGCTGTTCCACAACAGAGGCCTGAGAGAGCCCGCAGGAGGGTAGCAAGAGCAATCAGACCTACAAAAAGCACGGTCTTGGGCTGGAGGGAGTGGGCCAGGGTGGAGGGGACATTAAAAGGTTTGGAATGCCCAGTCCACAGGAGACACAGGGAGAGGCACTGACTCCCCTGAAATACGCCAAAGCCTGCTGCAAAGAGCAAAATAAACTCTTTTCTTATCTCCTCTGAGGATAAGGCAAGAAATCAAGGGGTTAAGTTACAGCAAGGGAGATCAGGGCTTGTCCTTAGGAAAGGCTTTCTAGCCATAAGAAGAGTTCTGCTTTTGCAAAGATTGCCTGAGGAAGGGTGTCAAATGTCTGTTATGGGAGGTTTTTAAGAACAGGTTTGCTGCAGATCTGTCAAGGAGGGTTAGATCTAGTTGATCTCGCCTTGGGGAAAGAGACAAGGGTAAATAACTTATTGTCCTTTCTAGCCCCATTTGCTAGGGTTCAACGATACACCTTGTTGTACTAATACCGGTACGCTCAGTAGAATTTAAAAATAAAGCTTAAGCATCTACATGGGCAGCCTTGTGAATTCTTTACAGGTAGAAAAATTTAGCAGCACAGAAGCGAGAAATTTATTGTACAGATGCTGACATGGAAGTCCAGATGAGCCTTGATCCTGCAAGCAGGCGGGAGGCGAGCAGGTTGTGAACCGCACCGGGCTGCTTACATTTGAGGGATTAGATTGGTGACAATACCCCTCCACAATTCCAGGTTTCGGCCCCAGCAAGTCTGCAGTAAGACAGTAAGAAAAATGGCACTGCCCTTGGAAGATTTCCTTCAGAAAGAAAGTATTTGTCACTACCTGTAAATTCGAGCACAGCTATAACAAAGGGCATAAGGAACAAATGATAAAAGCTGGAGAGCCCAAACCCACCTTATTAAGGTGGCACCTATATAATGCGTGGAATGGAAAATTCTAACAACTCTGATCAAACCCACAAATGAGCACAAGTTCCTTAGACTACTACTAAGATGGTGGGACCACATCCAGGCTAACTGCATCAGATGTATCCACCATAACTGTGAGTCAGTGTTCCTGCCTATTTGGCAAATAAGAGGGGTTTGGTGGTAGGGTTTTTGTTTGTTTGTTTGATTGATAATTTTTTTTAATCACTTTTGCTTCGGGCCAAATAAAAGTGGAAAGCAGAATGCTTTGAAGAATTTGCAAACCACTAGTACAGGTCAGTATACAGCTCTGAACACATCCAGTCTCCTACATTTGAAACTCATCTCGTGGTTTTCCAAACAAAGCCAAGGGAATCATTTGGTAATTTCAGCTGGTTCAGAAAACCTGAGGTTTGTATTTTTCAATTTGAATAGGAAAATTCAGATTGTGCCTTTAAATTACCATCACCTTTCACATTTTATTTAAAAATTAGCTACTTCAGAGGGTGGTAGCTCTCCCTTCTACAATTCAGTTTGTTTCCAGTGTTCCTAGATTTCTTGACTCTCCTTTGACTCTCCACAGAATACCTAGAAAATACATATATTCTCCCACGTTACCTCTGAAATATGATAATCATGTTCAGCCCTGGAGAACATAAGGAGCTTTTGAGTATAAACAGCTAAATAAATGCCTTAGTATTTAACTTGGCTTGACTTTTTTGTCATACACAAAGGGCCAAGTATATTTTCCACTTTCTTTCAGCCTGCATTTGATGAACTTGCTCTTCTCTAACATTGGGAGTTTATAGACGGAGACTTTGAACCATCTCCATTTCTACTCAAGAGGAGAGTGCAGTTATACACGCAGGCAGCTATTGCACTGATGGGGTCATGTCCTCTTCATCACTGATAAGCGGAACATCCATGAAGAAAAGGCAGAGCAGCATAACACGCTCATATTCTAAGGAGCAC